>WBMZ01014256.1:0-29807 GCA_013400975.1 Atrichornis clamosus | reverse complement strand
CGGCGGGTCCCGCCCGCCCCCGCCCTCCGGACCGCGCGTCCTCCGGCCCCGCCGCCCCCGGAGCGGAGGATGATGAAGCTCAAGTCCAACCAGACGCGCACCTACGACGGGGACGGCTACAAGAAACGGGCGGCCTGCCTGTGCTTCCGCAGCGAGAGCGAGGAGGAGGTGAGGGCCGGGCCGGGGGCGAGGCCGGGCCCGGGACCCCCGAGCCGCCCGGGAGGGGGGACTCGGTCCCAGCGGGATTTTATTTTTAATAGACGTAATTAAGCGTCGCTGGGAGAGTTGGTGCTTCCCCGTTGGTTATTCCTCTCCGCTAGAGCCAGGGAGATGCCCGGTGGGCGGCGGGACAGGCTGGGGGCAGCGCGGGAGGGGGTTTGGCAGCCGAGGGGACCGACCACGCTGGCAGAACTTCAGTCCAGCACATCACATGAGATGGGAGAGGAAACCTGACCTTGGATTTATAAAAAGAAACTGGGATAAAAGGGGACTGATGGAGTGCCAGAAGTTGCTGTCCAGAGAGCTTGGGAGGAAGTGGGAGTTAAAGGTGGATTGGTTGGTTTCAGAGCGGCCGCGTTGCTAAGGGGCTGCATTGTCCGGGAAGTTACAAAGAGAAACTTCGCTCCAGTGTGCAATTTTACACGAGTCTTTATTGATACCTTCTGAAGGTGGGCTCGGGGTGCTCAGAGCAGCAAGGCTGCAGGTCTCCCTTCTGCTGCTGCTGGAGCCAGGCATACACACTCCACTGCATTTGCTGTGCCCGAGTAGCTCTGCTAAAGTCTTTGTTCTCCTGATTATCATATTTGTAGCTACAGGAAATCGGAAGGGAATGCAGACAGTTCACTGGAGGAAAGGCAATTAGCATACATCCAGTTATTATTTAACGCCAAAGAGGCTGTACAAGCCCTTTGTATCTGTGCTGGTGTGATGAGGAGTGTCAGCATTTCAGCAGAAATGGTCTGAAATGACAACAGTGTCTTTGGTGCAGCGTTCAGTGTAGCTGGTCCTTCCCACGGACTTCCAGGAAATTTATGGTGCTTTGGACTGACCGTGAAGAAGAACATAATTGTTTTGTGTGATGATGCTGGGGGTGCTCAGCACGGGTGGGTGAGGGCGTTGGAGTGCCCAGATACCATCTTACACAATTGACAGAGCAGTTTACAGGCTCTTCTCAAGAGGTGGAGGCTTGGCCACGTGTGATTGCAGTGTAGTTGAGGGTAGAAAAGTGCTTTTAACAGATGCCTGATGCAATCAGCATCTGACTGGTTGTGAGTTTTATTTTAACACGCCTCAGTCTGCAGCTTTGTACGTGCTCCAGCCGGTCCCTCTGGTCAGGTGACAGAGCTCTCGTGGTGCTGGGGACACCAAGGTGTGTTAACAGCTGGTGTCAGAGCCCTCAGGTGTGCTCACGCAGGTGTCAGAGCCCTCACTGTGCTGGGACACCAGGTGTGTGGCAGTGTCACAGTGCTGACCCAAGGGGTTGAAGGAGGAAAGTGAACTCGTTTCAGAGGCACGCTGGTGTGGGACAGATGCCTCCAGCAGGCTCAGCTGTCACGTTTGTGTAAGGCAGAGATTTAAAACCATTTTTGTGTCAGTTGTGTCTCCGTTGTGGTCTGCAGCAACCTCCAGTGGATTGAATTTAAACTCGTCCAGTTTCAGGCTCCAGTTTCTAGGTAACACCTGGAGCAGAACAATCTGTTTCTGGTTTCGCAGGCAGGATTTGAGGGAGCTGGCTCCCTGTGCCAGTTGTACTGGGTGATTCTCAGGGGCCTATAAGGTGTGGGAAGGTTTTTGTGTACAGGGCACCAGAGGCTCTGGGTGAGCGTTGTGTTGTCCCTGTGGTCACTGTTGGTGGCCTTGTCCCTGAGCTCCCAGTGACAGCTGGTGGTGGCTGCCCTGGGACACCTCAGGGAGGAAGCACTGGTTGCTGTGGAAGTGTTGCAGGCCAGGCTGGGATGGATTTCCTTGGGACATGTGCTGAGGAGCCGCAGCAGGAATGAGGCAGGGAAGGATGGTTCTGTTCCGTCCTGAATGGGCCTCCTGAGGAGATCACACAGCCTGTGAAGTGCTGTGTGTGGTACCTGTGAGTTGAACCCCGAGCAGAAACTGAAGTCTTTTCCCATTTGTTACACCCCTGCTGTAGGAACTGCCCAGGAAATGGGCTTGTCACAAATACCTCTAGGACAGTTCTTATCCAGTCCCACCAAATTAACCCCACTGGGATGGACTCCGTGCCCAGATCCTGCACTTGGCCGTAGCCTAAAAGCTGAGAAGCCATTGAAGTTAAACTTGTGTCAATGATTGAAGTCAGCAAGCAGGGCACCTTGATTTTTATTAATTTATCTTTTCTATTTATTTCTTAGGTTAATTCTGATTTGTTGGCTTTTAAGTAAACTTTGAGAGAAGTTGACTTGTGTCCACTCAGTGCCACTTGCACTTTTTTGATAGCAAGCAAGGTGTTACCTGTACACATTTAAATAGATAGTTTAATATGGCTGTGAAAGATTTCTTGGTTTGCTCTTGGACAATAATACTTTTTAATGTTACTGACGTATTATTGATTGCTTCTATTTAAATGGAGATTGAGATCTATTTAAAAGGTCTCTCTAGGGAGGGGAGAAAGAGACAGAGCCAAAGTATGTACATTAAAGATCTATTAAAAGCTGAGTGTTTGAAAGGAAGAGAGAAGAAAAGAAGCATGTTTTGATAAATAAATTAAACTTTTTGTATTAAAGTAGGATTTCTTCCTAGGACTGGCTGTTTCTCATTACTGTTTCTTTCAAGTGCTTAAGAAATAGTAGGACTTTGCTCTTGCCTTTCTTCTTCATTTGCTGCTATGAATTCAAGACCCCAAATTTTCTCCTGTTTTGAACTGCCTTATTAGTTCTTGAATTAAACAAGTTTGTCAATGAACAAGAAGTAGTAAGAGAATTCTGTTTACATTTTCAGAGAAGGCTACTTTCTTCTCTTTAGGTGTTTGCCCCCTGGCTCTTCAGTTCACTGATGTATTTTACTTTGAAATTTTAGCAATCCTTGGAGATTGATAAAACAGCATGTCCTTGGTTTGGTGTTAGATTTGCAAATAAAGAGTCTGAACATAAAAACTTTGTTTCTTTTTTAGTTTTTAAGTGATTTATTTTTTCCCTATGCTGCTGGAGGTCGCACATTGTCTCTGCATTGAATTTGGAAGCCGCTACTTTTGGGCATGAAAGAAGCTCTGGAACGTTTTTGGACGACCAAGCATTGGCTGAAAAGATGCCTTTGTTACATATTCCTTTAAAAAGCTACACAGGGAGAATTAATTTCAACATGAATCTCAAACAGAGCAAAAAATACATTTCTTGGGCTTTGTGGAAACCCCCCGAAATGTGTGTGGTTTCCCAAACCAGGAGCCGTCTCCTTGGGCAGGAGGGAGAGCTGGGGCAGCAACGGGATTCATTCAAAGAGTGGGAACAGACTTCAAAGGACTTTCCGGCAGCCAAGCAGCAGGGCTTTGCTATTCCCATCTTTTCCCATGGAGTGAACTTCCGGGATATTTGCAGAAGTGGGGAAGGAGAGTGCAGAGCAAGAGCTCCCAGGTCCTGTGTTACCTCTGGAATCACTCAGTGCGTTGCTTGGGACGTCCCTGCCCCTCAGTATTGCCATCAGGGTGTTACTTTTACATAACACACGTACCTTTTGTGTAGACCAGCTGTTTCCATGAGGAAATGTCCCAGAAAATGTCCCTAATGCCTTGCTGTGCCCCTGCAGCTGGAGCCCTGCTCCGGGTGGCGTTTGACGGGAATAAAGAGGCACCGCTGGGCCGCGGGTCTGCACTGGGGCAGCGGCAGGTCTGAACATGCCCACATTGTGCCTGTGAAAGGACAGGCTGCTCCTTAACCACGGGCGTTTTTAAAGACTTTTTTTGGAGGAAATGCCTCGGGAAGAATAGGATCCGGGATGGGTTTTCTTTTCTGAGCGGTGACTGGGGCCTGAGTGGAGCTGGGAGAAGAGAGGTTTCACCCAGGGGCCGGTGCCCTGGCACGCGCCGAGCCCTGCGAGCCCTGCGGTCACAGGGCTGTGTGGCCCCACGGCCTCGCTGGGAAAGCCATTGGAATGCAAACGAACCTTTTTCTTTTCCTTCTGGCCTCTCCTGGGCCGGTTTTACTCCAGCTGTGATGTAACACAGCAGAGCTGGGATTGGAACCCGCAGAGCGTGGTGGGGATCACGCGGTGCTCCTGGGCTGTCCCCTGTGCCTTGGCTCCAGTGTAAACCAGTTAACAGCCGAAACCACTCCGAGTGCTTCACTGTTGGGGTGTAAGTGAGCCCAGCATCATGTGATCATCCTGCTTTCCCTGGAATATAGTTTCAGAATCCCTGTTCTGATGGCTCAGCATGGCTGTGTGCTCCCATCAGCTGCATAAAAGAGTTGTGGTTGAAACCAAGTAAAGTTCTCCCTATCTATTGCTAACCCACATTTCCAGGAGGATATGGGCCAGCTTGGATCTCTTGCCTGTGCTTTTCTAGCCCTCTCAACACTGTAGATTTTGTAGTTTGTGTAGAATCTGTAGGTTGTGTTCTCCAAGAGCGGGAACATGGATAAACCTCTGCAAGACTTGGCTTTCATCTTTAAAAGTGTTTTACCATCCCACTAAAGCAGCTGTCACTAAACAGTTTTACAAGCAATTCCACGGTCTCTTGTACTTTGCCAAACAACAAAACAATGAAAATTGTTAAATTTTCACTCCATTTACTGGAAGCTCAGTAAGCTGTTGTGAAACTGAAGAATTGAGTCAGTTTTGTTCTACTGCAACTCAGGGAAAAGTGATGAATATGGAAAGAGAGTGTGCTCCACCCTAGGTCTGTGGAGAAGGACCCAACAGTGATGGCTGTGTTTGTTCTCTGCTTTGGAATCTCTTCCACCTCTGATCCATTTATTGCTTGACCAGAGGCTGGGGTTGTTTTTTCTACCTTCTCCTCCTCACTCTGTGTGTTCTGTGTCCCCCCTTTTTTAAAAAAACCTCACACCCAGTTCCCTGCCTTGGTTCGTCTCAGCACCCTTCAGACAAGCTCCTGCAGTGTGGACACAGATACAAGCCTTTGGGGGTGCACCCAACAGGGACTGCTCCCACGGGGCCTCACCTTTCCATGGATGGTCTCTCACAGTCTGGAAAAACAGCTCTTTCCCATCTTAGTCAAATGAAAAGGACTATGTGCTTGGACTTTAATCTTTTTTTTTTTTAAATAAGAAGAATTCTGGTTTGCTTGGATAGATCAAAATTAATTCTACCTTACAAATAGCAAACATCCACGTGGGGATGCTGTGTGTGGCATCAAGTGGTTGGGAAGCAGAGCCTCTGTTTCTTTAAATACTTGCCCTTTTTCAGTCCAGCTGAGGGGCTGACTGCACAGACCAGTCAAGGATCTTTCAAATTTTGTGTGTATTTACATCAGAATTCGTGTCTCTGGCACTGGATATTGCACATTGACTCTTTGTTCTCAGAAATTTGACATTAACATGTGAAATTCAGTGAGATATGATTACCTGCTGGGTAGATTTTTGTCAGATATTTCAGGTGACTCAGGGGTTACTTTTCCTTGTGTAAATGACATATATTGATGATGTGTGTAGAATTAACTCCTTATATTTGAGCAGCTTCTCAGGAGTTTGTGCTGTATTTCATGAGTAGAATGGTTAATGAGAACTGTGTGTGCAGCTGCTGACAGCCAGAGTCACCTGGGCTCTGTAAAAGGCCCAAATACCCCCTCGTTGCTTTTTTCCCTTCCTTATTCAAAAAGGCACTTTACAAGCCAGCATTCCTGCTGGAAAAGGTGTGCCTGGACAAGTTGTGTAAGCACTGAGTGGTCACCAAACTGGTTTTGACAGACAGAAATAGGTTCTGGAGTTTGGGGTCTCTCTCTGGGAGTGTCCCTTATCAGCCCTCAGCTCCTGAAAGTGGCGGCCACTGCTGCGGGCAGTCCAGCTGCTCCTGAAGCATGGGAAGGCACGTTGCAGATAATTTCTGTGGTTATCTAAACCATAATTTCGCTGGAGGGGGAGGACTTGGGGTTGTGTTCCTCCCCGGCAGGAGCAGGCAGTGGCTCTGGAGTCGCAGGAACGCTGCAGTAGCAGTAACAGGACCCGTGGAGTTCTGGAGCCAGAGCAGCAGCGCCGTACGTGGTGATTTATTATTGTTATTCTAACCAGCAGCCTAAAAACCAACTGAATCTCCTTTATTTTTTCCCCGCTGGTTATAGGGCTGTAGGTGCGATCCAAGCACTTGAAATGACTTGACCTTCTTCCAGTTCACCTCTTGCTCCCGTTCCAAAACTTGTGCTTTACTTTTGTCAAGTTCCGTCGGGCGAAAACCTTCCCCTTCGTGCTTCCTGCCGTGAATGTCCCACCTCCAGTTCTTGGGTTCCACGTTGTAGGTTAAACCCCATTATCCCACAGAGCCTGGTGCAGGTGTGTGTGCAAAAATAACACTTGTCTGAGGAAAGGTATCCTGTTGAGGCACAGGAATGCTCCTGGCAGGACAGGCTGTTATGGTCAGGGGAGGGGTTTCTCTGGCTGGGGGGAGTGTGTGCTCTGGTCCCAGCTGCTGACACTGCCAGGTGCAGAGCCGGCCGCAGCCCTGCTGACCGCCGGCTGTACTCCCTCCTACCATGTGCGAGCTCTGGAACGTGCCTGGAATAGCAAGAGGCTGGGAGAAGCCCTCCTGTAAGCCTTGACGTGTGCCCTGGGGCCGTCCTGCCTTAGCAGTTTGGCGAAACACGTGATTTGTTGTGGAGTCCTCGAGGCCGTGTTGCTGCCGCTGAAACGAGATCAATTTTGCACAGCTTTGGTGATGACAGTGTCCCTCTTCTCCCCCCTGCTCCTCCAGTTGTCACCCCGTGCTGGTCGCAGGGTTTAATGGTGGTTTGATGTGATTTCACGGAGATTCCACTTTCGTCAGGTGCAAAAGCATTGCAGTAATGATAACATTTGGGGATTGGGAGAATGTTTGTTAATTTTGAATGAAGCGTCCAAGGTGTTTGTTATGCTGGACACAGCAGCAGCTCCGGGATCTGCCTGGCTGTGGGGCACATGGGAACACAACTCAGCTCCTGAGAACACCCTCGTTTTAAACTGAAACTTTGAGACAAAGGCAGATTGTAGAGGCAGAAGCCTTGCAGTCAGCCATCTTCTCCTCTCAGCTCCTGCAGCCTCTGCGGCAGCGTTTCCTTGCAGGCTGTGCTCTGATAAATGATGCTGGAGTGGGAAATGAGTTGAAATGCCAGGAGGTTCGTGCTTCAGTCGCTGTACAAACGATGTGATTTATGGCTTAATGTTGATAGAAAGCACGGCAATATTGATAGAAAGCATGTCAATATTGAAGGAAAGCCTGAAAATATTGAGGGAAAGCCTGAAAGGCAGTGCAGAGGCTGTGTCAGGAGCCAGCAGCTATGGATTGGCTGCTGGCAGCAGGAGGCTGCTGGGCCAAACCCCGGATTTAACATCTTGCCTGCTGTTCCCTGTGCTGGCTGCCAGCTCGCCGGGCCCCGACTGGCACGGGTGGGTAGCACTGGCTTTTCCTGGAAGTCTGGAAGGTTCTCAGCTCATTTTCTGCTCATGCTGTGGCCCAGCTTCTAGCAGGGCTGTGGCCCTTTTGGTCTGCTGAAATGCTGTTGTGGGGCCTCTTTCGAGGAATCGTGTTCCTTACGGTGTAGCCGCTCTTGTTTTATTTATGGGTGGTGGTTGTTGTTTAAATCCACCACAGCATGGAAGGACCTGGGAATCCCTCAGTCTCTGTTCTGCTAACTAGGAGTTAATTCTCTGCCTGATCCTGGTTGCCCAGTTTTTGCTTTGCAGAGCCCCATTATTCCTGTGAAAAAACAGAAAAACCCCTCCATGTGGATACAATAGATTTTGTGTGTTACTAGGTTGTTTTAAAGTCAGCATTGAGTATCAGGGATGCCCAGATTTATTCTGGGGACAAACTCTTTGCCCCTTTTCCCATGGAGCTCCTCACTCCGTGTCCAGGCAGCCTTAGATGTCTCAGGGTGTTTCCTGTCTCCTCCAGGCAGGGTTGGTACTGCTCAGGTTTGTTTGGATTTGTTTATTGTGTGCAGCTTTGAAGGTTCTTGCCATGAGGCTCTGGTTGGAGCCCCTGCTGCACACTTCAAACTTGGCTTATTTTTCTAACCTTTCTCTTTTTTGTGGGGGATTGTGAGAGCCTCGCCAGGGCCACCTCCTGCCTTGCCAGAGGAGTTTGTGTTGCTCATTTCCCTGCTTTGAAATGACATAATTGTCTTTGAAATCCTGGAAAACAGAACTGGTAACACATGTGACGTGTTACCTGCGAAGGCTTTTCCAAAAAGTCTGCGAGACATGTCTTCAAAATCCAAATCCAAAATCCCTGGTAGGCCAAGAGTCTCAGTTGCCTGGCAAGAATAAAATGGAAATGTCCAACCTTCCTACGTGTTCTAGCCTGACTGAGTACATTTTTGTGGTTTTTAAATGGCTATTTAGATTAAATTAACTACTTTAGAGTCTATTAAAATAAAAGTTTTTATGTAATAAAGAAGTTAATGAGCAAAAAAGCCAACTGTACCCTGGGCTGGTCTAGTGGAAGGTGGCAGAGAGTGGAATGGGATGGGCTTTAAGGTCCCTTCCAACCCAAACCATTCAGGGGTTCAGATGATGACAACTTTTCCTTGATCCCTCTGAATGTGTTGCATGTCTTGGGATACTGGACTGGTCTTGGAAGTGTGGTTTTTTCCAACAGAGCAGAGTCTCCCCCTCGTTTGGAACTCAGCCGCTTTGTCTTGGGAGAGCTCGTTGGTAGCAATATCCTGTTTGAAGTTGTTTTAAAAGAATGACCTTGTAGGGCTTGTTTCCTGCTCTCTCTTGATGGGATTTCCTTTTTATTAAACAGGAAATAGTCTGATTACATAAAAGTGTGAGAATGACAGGTTTTTCCTTCCCAGCAAGGGTTGTTCATGTTAATTCTATTCACAAAATGCTCAACTGCCAGAGCAGCTGAAGTTAATTTACTTTGCCTCAAACCATTGTTTACACCCAAAAGTTCCTCCTGGTGTGTTGCTGAGGCATTGTCTCAGACTGTGCAGGTTTCCTGGAGCAGTCTGTGTCCAGGGTTCCGTAGCAGATCCTTGTTCTCACGACTGGAAGGTGGCAGGAGTTCAGGGGCATGAGGTGTGCTGTGCTGAGTTTCAAAGATCTGGTTCTGAAGCTTTTTTTAACCTTTTTTCTCCTTTTTTTTTTTTTGCTTTGAGCTGGAGCTCTGAATTGCAATGGGAAGCAGGAGGGCTGATTCTTCTTTACCTGGCAGCAAAGGTGCACTTGAAATGGCCATTCCTTCTCTTTTAGCTTTTTCCTTGGAATTACTGGCTGACCTGGAGTCAGGAATTTGAGTCCAAGCTCTTCTGGATGATGAGTGGGGATGGAGTGGAAGTCAGGCACTGTGCTAGGAAGAGGTACGGTGACAAACCAGAGGTGGCTGGGGATGGCCTTGCAGGGACTGGCTGCTGTCCTGAGGGCTCTGAGGATGAATGAAGTTTACATTCCCTATTTAGGCATGGCTTTCTGATGGCATTTTACATGGACTGCATGCCTGGGGGAAAGGAATTCTGCCTTCCTCTTGAAGAGGGCCAAACACTCGAGATGTCACTGTAAAGTAAACGCTGCTCTGTCACAGCCTCGGCCTGAGGACGGGGCAGGCAGGGACCATCCCACTCAGAACTGTGGAACTGAGGTGGCCCCATGCAGCTTCATTTGTTTCCAGTATGAGTTTGGTCAGTTGGCAGATGAGAATTTTCAGGATAAACCAACAGGGAAACCCTGCAAATCTCGTGCTTGTTTTTGTTTTGGAAGTTTAATTTTGAGTTCTGTAGGTAGATTCCTTTTGGTAATTAGTGCAAATCTTTTCATATCCTACTGGCAAATCACTGTTTCCCCAGTAAAGCCTGGGATTTCAGTGTCTCCACAGTGTAACTCCCAAATGTCTGACACTGTTACAGCTGGCCTGGAACCTAATTGGACTGGTATGTTGGAAAGTTTCTGGAGCAAGTCACTTTGGCTCCGAGCTTTGTGCCAGTGAAATGATGAAGTACAGCAGGATGACTCTAATGAACGAGCTTTGTTTAGAGAGCTGGACAACAGTATTAGTTTTGTTTTTAGTTTCCATCTCTGCTCATGGATGTATTGCAAGTAGATTTAATAAGCGCCGTGTCTCGCCATTCTTTGGGACAGGCTGTAGCCAGTTGAGAGTGTTAGTCAAGAGTTTGTATTGCTGGAAGGTGGCAGATCAAAACCTGAACTTGTACAGAGCAGAATTACACTGGAATAAAATGTGTTTCAAGAAAAACTGTCACAAAGCATGTGTATGGCAAATCCCTCCTGGGAAGAGGGTTGAACCATTTTTCTCGTTCACAAAAATCTGTCTTTCTGTGCAGCCTTTTCCTACAGAATTTTAAGTTTAATAGGTTTAATATAGGCTTTTATTTTGCTTATACCTCATTGAACAAGCTCCTCTAAACCAAAAGTAGCCAAGTGCTGACTCTAAAGCTGAACTCCTCAGTGCCAAAAGAAGTGGCAAACAGGAGGGCTGAGCATCTCTGCTCAGACAGTTGCACATAAATAGTGCAGTGGGAGTTCCTGGACATGGATGTGCTGTTAGAGACAGAACTGCAGGGACAGGTGAGGCCAAAGGCACCAGGACAGTTATCAAATCAAGGTAACTTCTGCAAAGGGTGAAGGTGCTGAGCAGCATCTGTGCACTTCTGTTGTTGCATGAGGCGGATCCCAAGCTGTGAGACTCTGCAGTGAACTCACACCGTGTCCAATGCCAGCGGCTGTTTTGGTGTGCAGAGACAGTTTTTCTATGATGCATCAGAGCAGGGAGAGGCAATGGCTCAACAAGGAGTGTGGAAGTGCCTTGGTGTCACTGCTCATGGAATTTCCACGGCGCCGAGGGAAAAGCGGAATATTGGCAAGGCCTCACCTTGGCTCGGTCGTGTCTGGGGGTGTGCGAGCTGCAAAAACAACCTCTGCCCTTTGGTTGGGCTCTGAAAGGAAGCGCTGGGAGTGCCCCCTCACCTGTGCTCTGCTCTCCACAGGTGCTGCTGGTGAGCAGTAGTCGCCATCCGGACCGATGGATTGTCCCCGGGGGTGGCATGGAGCCCGAGGAGGAGCCCGGCGTGGCCGCCGTGCGCGAGGTCTGTGAAGAGGTGAGTGCCTTCACCCTGCACTGTGGCTTTGTTTGCATCTCTCTTGCTTCCTTCCCTTGAGGTGAAGAGGGAGAGAGGGTCGCTGGTGATATCCCCATCACACGTGGGAGGGGACAGGCATTCTAAATACAGAGAACATGGGATGTAATTAAACCTCTCTGTTGGAATGAACTTGTCCTCGCCTGATACCTTTAATTGAAAATAAAGTTCAGCTCCAGTCACTTCAGTGCATATGATGATATTCTCTGCTTTTTTTCTCTGTATGAAGAACAATTTTGTAAGAGACCTTCAAAATTCAGCTGTGCCTTTGTGGACCTGTCTAGTACTTGGGTAGAAGGTAGAAATAAGCCCTTATGAGCCACTAAAGACCCTCCAAATATAGGGACCTCGGTATGTTTTGGTCTAGATCAGATTGTGAGGTTTATGTGAATAAGCAAAATTGGCCATAAGTTACCAGCAACAATTCCTAAAGTGTGCATGGGTTGGTTGGTTTGTTTTTTCTTTTTTTGCTTGAAGCTGTTTCAGGAAGGAGATCAAAGAGCAGATCAAACACAGATCAATGGGCTGTATGGAATAGGCCCATTTTTCTCTTAAAGCTGGAAGAACAATTTTTTTCTTCATAAAAAATGAAAAGGCAGCAAATGGCAGTTGACTGCATTGTATGTAAAACGTGTCTTTAGAATTTGCTTCTGAATATTAACAAATTGGAGAGATGCTTAGGTTCAGAAATGATTGCATGATTATAGATGGATGACCAAGTAGGTTCATGTTTACATAAGGCAGGATTAAAAATGCTTTTGAGAGGGTTATAAATCTTTGTGCTCTGTGCAGAACAGAAATCAAGAGCTAATTGATGGGACTTGGGAGGAAGCTTCTCCTCTAGCTGCTTTATTGAATTGTCTGGTATATGCAGGTTTCTTCCTGAATTACTGGGAAGTACCTGCTGCTGTCTAACAAAATTCTGAATATTTGGACTGTTGGACTAATCCAGTGTGGCAGGTCCCAAGTTATGTGTTTCTCTTTGGATGTTTTTACAATCTAGCAGTTTATCAGAAGGAGATTACACAGTCAAAGTTTATTTTTTTAAGTGTCTTTAGGTCCCTCTAGTATTGGGCATTGCTGCTTGCAAATTTCACTTCCAACTTGTAACACAGCTCCTGCTTTTCCAGTAACTCGGCAACCTTTCAACCACATTGCAAGCCAAAGTGAGTGCAACCAGAACAATAGAAATATTTTTAGCTGCAGACTCCTGCTTTACAGCCCAAGCGTTATTAATAATGCAGTGATTTGATACAGAAGTCCAGGGTTCATTCAGGAGGTGCACAGCTTTGCCTCTCAACCCTTAAAATAAATGTGTGCTGCCCGGGCAGCAGCGCCCTGGGAGAGCCAGGGCTCTCTTTCCATGACAGCCCTGGCTGAGAGGGAGCCCTGGCACGGCTCCGGCAGCGCAGGAACTGGTTTGGGCTGGCTGAGATAATCCCGCTCGCTCGGCTGGTGTTCCCTGCTCACGTGGACCCGACGGGGAGCGTAACTCAAGCCGTGGCAGCCTGGCAGGGCTGAGTTGTGCCCAGAAAGGCACCTCTGCCTGGCTGCTCCAAACGGGAAACAGCGGGAGCTGGGAGCGCTGGGAGCAGCCCTGGCTCACCTGGGCACCCCCACCTCACCTGGGGACCCCCACCTCACCTGGACACCCCCAGCCACGGAGCTGTCGGGAGCTGTCATGACAAAGGCTCCCCACGAGCTCTGTCCTGTGAGCAGCCTGCAGCTGCCAGTGGGGCTGGTGGAGCTTTGGGGCTGTGAGGCCTTCCCCACACAGGCTGTGCTGCCGAGGATCTGCAGACAGAATTATCCCCGACGTCCCTGGCCTCCAGCTCTGGGAGCTGTTTGCTGCGGAAGGTTCCCGGGCAGTGCGTGTGCTGGGGGATGTTATTGGAGCAAAGCGGGAATGCTGGAAAGGACTGGAGCACCCACCTCCCCAGCTGGTGCTGTTGGTTTGGCAGGAGGGCTTTCAGGAGGCTGTTATTCTCCCTTCCATGTGAATGCAGGTGTTTTTTGTCCTGTTAGACCAGAGGCTGATTTCTGATGTCTTTGCTTCTCTCCTGGGAGAGCCGTGTCTGTCACTCGTGGGGGCACAGGTTAGCTGAGCAGGGCCAGTCTACTGCTCCTGTTGGGAGAGGGAAAATCCAGTTTCCTCCCTGTCAATGAGCACAATGCTGCTCAAAGCTGTGGAAGAAATGTGTGGTTTCTTTCCTTGACTTTGGTATGCGTTTTCCAATTTTTAATAAGAGCCGTTTGGGAGATCTGTAAGGACTCGTGACCCTTCCCGTTGCTTGTGGCTTTTGAAGATGCCAATAGGCTCTCTCTTCTCAATTCATTCTCTTTTGCTTGGTGTGCATTTTCTTTGCAAAATATGCTTCCCTAAATGAAGATTTTAACTTCTGCATTCACTATTTTAATTTTACTATGTACATGTTTGGGTTTATCCATGTTATTGCTGGAATAATTGTCATCTAAAGTTACTTAACTTTTTCTTCTTTCTGTTCCAAAAATGAAATGTTGATTGTGAGTGAAGGCTGTGATCCCTCTGTCCCAGTTTGAGTTCAAGTCCTTGTCCTAGTTTGAGATAGTCCTTATCTATATTAATCTGTACCAGCACATGTATTAAAGTAGACAGGTAGCAACACTTGTCATGCTCACTGTTGTCTGCATGGAATTGGAAGTGACTGGAGTTCTTGGGCATTGTCTGTGGCAGAGTGGCAGCAGGCAGCATGCCAGCTCTGGGTCAGAGCAGCCTTTTCACCATAAACCCTCTTATTTCTGACAGGTTGTTGAGAAGTGCTGGAGTCCTACAGAGCTGGGAACTCTAGGTGTGTTCTAAGGTTCACCTTCTGGAAAGGTGTGTGCCCTTTTCAGACAGGTGTTGGAGCTCATGGAGTGTGTTCTCTGCTCAGGAATAAGGGGGTTTTATGGGTGTGAGCAACTGGTGAAGGCCATGGTTTAGAAATAGATGCCTTAAATTAAACTTACTACATATAACTTACAAAGTGACTGAAAAAAGCCTCCACGCTCATCTGTGAAACTCAAAGCCATTGCATTTTTCACTTAGAGCATTCTTCACATCCTGACCTTTAAATACTTAGTAAATGTCAAATTTTTAAAAATTGCAGGAGTGTTAGTTGTTCTTTCTTCATGGGAGTCAAAAGCCAGATAAGCTGTGCTTGATCTGTGATCAAACAGGCAATTGGTGCCAATATCAAAAATAGTCCATCATGGCAGTACTTTGATCTGGTTGCTGGAACTTTTTTTCCTCCTCTTTTAAACATGCTTTATAGATAATCTTTTCTCTTCCATATGTTTTGTTATGATTTAGAATGCAGATACTGATATCTTTCAGTGCTAAAATAGGAAGACCTTTTGAAAATACTGCAGGGCCCGCAGATGAATGATGAGATGATGACCTTGAACTCTTCCTAGTTGGTCGTACCCAGTACAAGTGGTGGCTCGGAGTCACTGTCCCCTTACCCTGTGTACTCAAACTTCACAAAAACGAGTGCAGCATCTGAAAGTTCCTCTCTCTGACAGAGCATTTCATTTCTATTTCACCAGTGTGGAAGCAAATAAAGGTGTCATGCAGTACAGAATTAGATGAATAAGTCTGACCCTCTCTGAGACGGCAGAGTTTGCCCAGCAGGTCTGGAATCTGTGTCCCTCCAATGTGTTTAAGCCCACAGCCCTCATGGGTGGGATTTGCACCTCCAGTAGTGCAGGTCTTAGAGCAAAGATTTGGGTGTTCCATCACAGTCCTCTTGCTCAGCAGTAATCTGTAGTAGATGCAGGCTTTGAGCCTAATAGAGCAAAGTAAAATAGTTGAAATTCCAACCCACATTTTCCTTAGCTCAGATGGAAGGAAATAAAAGCTGTCCCGAGGAACAGATGGTGTTGCTGCAGGCTGCTTTTTGCATCTGACCCCAGCTTATTTTCAGCTTTGAAACCTGAACCTGCTGTTCTTGGATGTCTTCAGTAATTTTTCTTTTTTATTAAAACAAGTTGTTCCATGAGCAGCAGAACTAGTAAAGCTTCATTTCCTTTGGAGTTTTGTTCCTTGTCCTGAGCTCCCAGCCCACCCCTCGAGGTGCAGCGGGGGTTTGAAGTGTGTGCTGGCTCTGGCAGTGGCCGTGGCTGATGTGCCCTTGCCAGAGCTGCCTTCTCCTCCTGCCCTGGACACTGGACACTGATTTGGATCAGCAGAGCAGGGAACAAGCTCATTTTGCCAGCTCTGTGTGTGTGTGGTACCGGAGCTTGCCTCTTCCCAGGGAATCCTGTCATGTGGTTGCCCTGCTTTGTCTCCACACCTGCAGATGGAACAGTTGGTGCTGGTGCTCTCCTACCCCTGTTGATGGGTTCAATAGCATCCTCCTAGGATTCTCCTAGGATTCTCCGTGCACTTTGAGGATTGCAACACGGGCTCCCTGTGCAGCACTTCCAGTGCTTAGAGGGGCACAAAATCAATTGTGCTGCCTCTGCCACGCTCATTGTCCTGGCCCAGGAGGGCAGAGGATTCTCAATCCATGTACTATAGAGGAGAAAATTCCTGAGTCATCTGCTGCAAATTAAGATCTAGACCCTGCTGCAGTCCTGGGTGAGCCTGTGACTGTGCTTTAATTATCCCAAGAAAATGCTGTTGGCCCATATAACAGGAGGAGGTGGGGAGCTTGCCCAGAGAGAAGCCTGGCGGTTCTGTTGCTGGTTATCAAGCTTGATTTGTTAGTGATAACAGCTATAGATTATTTTCTCAGGTGTCTTGGGTATCTCAAGTGTTCTGTGAGACTGTGAATTCCACTTGCATGCTTGTTTGTCAGTGTGCAGAGACTGACTCTCCTGTTGGTGTGGGAATTGAGTGTTTATCAAAATCAGCTGTATGACAATCCCGCTGGTGTTGGGTGTCCTGTACGTTGTCTTTAAAGTCCCCTGTACCAGGAAAATGGGCTGAGAGAGGCATTGGCCCCCAGGAGCAGTGGCTGATATGCTTTGGTAGGGACTTGCTCTCTAAAATCAGCCCCATGTTTGTTTGTATCAAACCCTTCATTTATGTCACCATTTACAGCTGCACGTGAGAAGTTCATGCATAAAGCGTAGAGCTGTGTCGAGTTGTCTGATGATAATTCAACATGATTTTTCTACAGCACTTGTTTGTCTTGCCATTGTTTTTTGTGCCTTTTTGGGCAAATAAGACCAGGCAGGACAGAGCAGGAGGATCCTGGTTTGCAGGATTTTGCAGTAATTTCTATTGTCTCTCTTTACCAGCACAAAAGGAAGGGCTCCTCACCTGCCTCTGCTACTTCAAGGCCAGCGGTAGAGCTGAGATAAACTCCCTGGAAGGCTGGTTGAGCAGAATTCATCCTTCCTCTCCAGGCTGGCCAGTTGCCTGGAGATAAATTTATTTCTAGTCAGGCTTTAGTGTTCACTAAACCATCACAACAACATCCCTGGCTTTTGATTCAGTGCCTGCAGGTAAGGAGAGCAGAAATTCAACAGCCTTCTCCAGGAACCAGTGAAGAATTGTCTTAAAACAGTTATTTTCCAGAAATATCTGATTATGCTTCACCTTTTAATACATTTATGTCCTTGTGTTGTGAAGGTGGAAGCCTCCAGTTCCTCTCTGTGTTACTGCTGCCTGTTGAACATGGCTTAGCTAAAAATACATCCCACTGCTGCAGGAGTTCCTTGAGGGAAATGCATTTGAAGCATTTGCATTCCAGATGCCTTTGGAGAAGGCTGAGCCCAGGTCAGAGTTTGCAGAGGAGGTGGAATCACTCTCCAGCAAAGGTCAGGCCAGCTCTGCCCGGCCCTGTGGGCACCGACCTTCATGGAATTGCTGTTTGCTCCAGGAATAGCCCTGGGGTCACAGTCAGTGGGGCACCTCTGGATGTCAGAAGTACTGATGAGACAATAAAGTTTGTGTCTAAACACAAAATAAAAGGTTCAGTTGAAAAGTTCCTTCCTAGAAGTGGAGCTCAGTGAGCACAATGCCAAAAGGATTTATAGATTTGTGGGACTGCTTGTAGTGGTGGACCTACAAACCCTTTGCTCCTGGGGCAATCCCACATCAGCTCCCATTGGAAGCAGGAGTGAGGTGTGCTCTGGCTGGATTGTTCGGTACCTGTTCATTCAGTATGCTGGAACTTAACCAGGAAAATCATCTCAGTAATGAAAGTTCTTCCTTTCTGACAGCACGTGGCTGTGCAGCAGCTGGTCAGCAAGACAGAGAATTTGTCTTATCATTAACATGACCCAAACATCTTTATTTTAATACTAAGAAGCCTGACAACCAGATTCCTGTTTCTCATCTGCAAGAGGCACTATTTCCCTGGGCTGTTCAGGACGTGTTCCAGCTGCCGGAGTTGGAGCCCACTCTGCTTCCCAGTTGTGTCTGGGTCGTGTGCCAGGCTCTGTGGGTTGGTTCAGACCTGTTAAGTCATGGAGCAAGATCTCATCTTGTCTGTAGTACTGGAGTTCCAGCCATTTACAGTCATGGAA
Organism: Atrichornis clamosus; assembly: GCA_013400975.1. Classification (NCBI taxonomy): domain Eukaryota; kingdom Metazoa; phylum Chordata; class Aves; order Passeriformes; family Menuridae; genus Atrichornis; species Atrichornis clamosus. The sequence goes on along the minus strand of WBMZ01014256.1, from coordinate 12,061 downwards.
AGGAGGGAATGTAAAGCAGGGGCAGAAGAGTGGGCTGGGGTTTTGTACAGAAAGCCGAGGTACGGTACCAAAAGGGGCACCAAATGTGATGGAGTGATACATCCTCAGATGTATTCAAATACACCAAATTGTTGTGTAGATCTTCTCTTGATCTGTGTCTCTGCTTGATTCAAGAGCCTTATTTCAGTGTGCATCTGCCCTTTGTGTTATATCCAAACCCCTCGTGTTCTGCTGCCAGGACCCCATCACAGCATTTTGTGTTTATGTTGGCTTGATTCAAGTGTGTGCAGGACAGCCCTGAAATACCTGGGAGCTGTCACGTTGCTCTGAGGGTGTAAGTGCATGTCTTACCCATACTTTATTTTCTCAAACTCTGTTTTTGCTAAACCCCAAAGCCAGTGTTCCCCGTGCTCAGGCTGTAATAACCTGCAGAGGAGATTCTGGTCACGAGGAGTGCATTGGTATGCAAGGAGTAACTCGTCAAATATTTCTTCTTCCTCCAGATTGAATTCAAAATTGTTTGAATATAGGAAAACAAGAAAAAAAAATCCTGGGAATGCATGGATGGTGAGCGCTCGGGATACATTTCTGTCGTTTGTGTTGTGTTGGTTTAAGATTAGCAGAATTTTAGAGCGTTTGCTTCCTGTCCTGAAGGAACTGGTCCTGCACAACAAGTAGGAAACAGGTACTGAGCTGTTGTTAAAGCATGTTTCTTTTCTCTTTGAACTTCCCTAGGCTGGAGTGAAAGGGACGTTAGGAAGATTAGTGGGAATTTTTGAGGTAAGTTTCTGACGTGGACGCTGGGAAATTTTGTTGCAAAAAAATTCATCTTGGAGAAACAATGGCTTGGCAGTGTTGTGAAGTGAGCTGAGGCAAACTTCAAAGTCTCTGGTAAATGAAAATGCAACCCCTCAGCAGTTCAGTTCATTGCAATGGGCGCTTCAGTGAAATCACTGGTGATAACTGGTGTGACTGAATATTCTTGGTGCTGCCAAAGGTCACCCCCAGCTGGAGAATGGGTCCCCTCTTCCTTCTTTAGCACCCAGAGCAGCGGTGCAGCCACACCTCAGCCAGCAGGTACCAGACACGGCTCTTCTCGCTGTTGTTCTGTCACTGGCGCTTTCAGACTTGCCTGAAATAGGTAAAAAAAACTTCCCAGCTGAGGAACTAATTTATAATCACATTGGTCCACTGCCCCACAGATCAGGAACTACACTTCAGGACTCTAGTCCCTATTAACACTTCGAGACCTCTCTGGTTTGAAACACACCAGTTTTTAATAAGAACGAGCTGTGATGTGGGAGGAGCTGCACCCAAGGTGCTGCAATGCTGGGTGGGCAGTTTGCAGCTTGCAGTGGCCCAGTGCCCTCCTGCCTAAAGAGATTTGTTGTTCCTCTGGGAAGTTGGTTGTTACTCTGTTCCCATTGCCTTCCAGAACCGGGACAGGAAGCACAGGACTTATGTTTACGTACTCATCGTCACCGAAGTGTTGGAGGACTGGGAGGACTCTGTCAATATTGGTAAGCTTGGTGCTCGCTGCATTAACTGGTGCAGACAAACAGCTCAGCTTCCCTCTGAGACTTGGACTCTGTGTGAGTGGTCAGGAGGAGTCACGGTGGTGTTTGCTTTGGTTGCTTGGGGAAAGAATTTGTGGTCAAACCAACACTTTGGTCACCTCTGTGGCCCAGGAGAAGCCACGTAACTGTCCAGCTGCCTCTGCAGCAATTTTGTGTTTAACTCTTGCCCTGGAAGGTACCCAGCAAAGAGCATGAAGAACTGTCCTGTCTGAGACTAGAGAAAATACACAGTGGACAGTGTGGGTTAATCATTCCCTGTTATCTTTGAAATCTTTCCGTTTAAATTGGATTCCCAAATGGAAATGAACCTGTTGTTACCACAAGGTTTGTGGGAACTGACTGACTCTCCTCCGGCTGTTTATGGAAAGAGAACTGAGAGCTGTCCACAGAAAACTGAAGTTCACTTGCAAACTGATAGAAATTGAGTGGTGGTTGGTGTGTGTTGTGGGTTATCTTATGAGGATCTGACTTGAACAGAAATTGCAGAAGTAGCAAAATAAATGTGGGGCTTTTTAATTAGGAAATGCAAGAGGGGGTGTAGTGCCCTAAATAAACACCTGGCCCTGGGGATGGGAAGCTGTTGGTGTGGAGTTGGAGGGGAAGGCCCTCAAGAGCAGAGAATTCCAAGAGAAAATTTCCCAGTGTCTGCTCTGCCAGTCTGGTCACAGTGAAGTGGCTCCTCAGCCCCGGTGCCTGTGACAGCTCAGCAGCAGGAATGTTCAGACTAGAGAGGACAGCATCATTCTGTTGCATCCACTGATTTCTGTCTTTGCTCCCAGGAAGGAAAAGGGAATGGTTTAAGATAGAAGATGCCATAAAAGTTCTGCAGTATCATAAACCGGTGCAGGCCTCGTATTTTGAGACCTTGAGGCAAGGCTGTCTGGCCAACAACGGCACCCCGGTCATGACCACGCCGTACTCCGAGAGCTCCGTGTCCGACATCAGATGACTGACGACGTCCCTGCAAGGGCAGTTTCCAAAAGCAGACTGAGACCTGGATTTCCCTCCCCTCCCCGTTTCCATGCCTCCTCCCTCACACCAGGCATGGGCAGCCGCCTGGGGCAGAGCAAGTGTTCAGAGTGCTGCGATTTAGTGCAAGGTGGGATTTTTTTTTTTAAAATTTTTTTTTTTTTTTTCTTTTTTGGCTTTTTATTTTTTTGGATCTGTATTTTGTAAAATACATTTTGTGCATGAAGTGCCCCTCTCCCGGTACTCCGCTCCACGGCCTGGAGGCTGCCAGCCCCGCCTCTGCCTTGTGCTCTGAAGAGTCCCAAGTGTCCCCTTTGTGTCACCCCAGCCAGAGCCACTTTTTTTTTTNTTTTTTTTTTTTTTTTTTTTTTTAAATTAAAAGACTTCCAATGTGAGATCAGCTCTTCAAGTCTTAGTCTGTACTGTAAGGTGCTGCTCAGACCCGTGTGGGGATCACTTGCAGCACATCTGTATAAACTTTTTTTAGATGGAGGATCTAACATTTTAATTTTGCGGGAATTTTTTTAATCCTGGTCTGCTTCTGAAAAGAAGGGTTCATAATTAATCTGTTTGCCTTTTGTTCTGTTTTTTAAAAACACACATTCTGTGACAGTGCTAGTGGCTGGGCCAGTTTACTCCCCATCCAGTATCTCCCGATTTAGTGCAGTGACACTTGAAGTTGAGGGCAGAGTTCGGATCACCTGCAGACATCCCTGCAGACATCCCTGCGGCTCCGTGGCTTCTCCGACAGCTTCTGCCAACGTTTCTGCATTTCCATCCGGCTGAAACCACATGGAGTTGGTCTTTGACCATTGGCCAAAACCAAGCAGCCTCAGCCACGCTGCGATAGGACCCGGATGGTGTCGGCTGCCGTGGGAATCGGGGATGCAGAGGGGGGTCGGACGGACAACCTGGAGTGTGGCTCACCAACACTGTCCCCTGCCCCTGCTGCGTCCTGCTCGTGTCTCTCTTGTCCACATGCCTTACGCCGTGCTGAACTGGAGACTTGGAGTTTGTGCTGAAGCATCGGATCGTACTCACTGAGTGTTGCTGCCGCGGCCGGACCACCATGTGTGTCCCTGAAGAGAAGTCCTGGGGGAAAAAATTCGGGTGTTCAGTCTCTTGTCCTGTGGTTCTGCAGCACTTCCAGTCGCACCATGGAGTGTGCTCGAAGTGTGCCCTCCGTGAAAGGTACAGCTGCCCCCGGCAGCATTCCCGGTGGGAGCAGCACAGGAGAGCTCCCCGATGCGTTGGCACACTTCACACGGGGGTTTGTTGTTTTATTGCTGTAAGTTTCATGCTGTCTTGATTTGCCAACAGTGTTGTCTAGTTGGGAAATAAAATGGGAAGGGTTGGGGTTGGGGGGTGGGTTGGGACAGGTACAAGTTTTGGGAGGGGCATTAATTAATCCCTGGCTTGGGACAAGAAGTGGTTGCTGAGTTCAGTAACTCCTCCTTTGTCAGAGCAGAGCCAAGATGTGAAATTTTATCTGCAGTACTTTTTTTTTTTTTTTCTCCTTTTTTTTTCCTGCTCTTTATTTAACAAAAAATATTCTAATAAACACTCACTGTTCCGGAGTTTTCTCTCTTCCTGAGAAGCGCTTACAATATGAAAATCTGATAGAAATATCCATGGAGCTTGGGACAAGGGGGAATGGTATCCTTGCTGGTTTGGCAAGAAGCTGTTCATTTTAAGATCCTCTTCTGTTCCTTTCCTTGTTCTCCCTGCTTTCATCGGTGTGGAGTAGCAAGGCCAAAAGCAGTGCCAGTGGTCGCTGACATGGAAAACCACGTGTAAGGAACAGCCCATTATTCAAGGAGTAGCTCAAACCCAAGCGTCTGGAATTGAGCCTAAATTACACCAGTTCAGCTCACTTCAACTTAGAGACGAATGTACAATCCTTTACTCACTATGTGCTGGTCGGCCTGAACCAAACTCTCAAAAGGGCTTGAATATTCTATCTGGAAGTGTCCAAGAAATTCCGAGAGTCGCTGTCCCCGCGCCCTGCGAGGCACCTGACACAGCCATCTACTGCCTTCAACGAGTCTTGGTCTCTACTGTACAGATTAGTTTGTTGGAAATGCTTTGCAACAAAACAGCTGGTACTCCTGAAAGAGTAACTGCAGTTTTAATATCAGCAGCATGCACACTTTTGTTTTTAAACTAAAAATGTTTTTACAGGGCTGTTAAACTGACAATTTAGGGTAGACTATTGTTAATGACTTGCTAATGGCTTATTTGTTTGGGTCAGAAAAAATAAATTGTGCCAAGAAAGTGTTTTAATGTGGCATGAATTGATGCTGTTACCACGGAGTGGCTGATGTTATGCCTTGTAACTGGAAATGGCTCCTGGGGCAGGAAGAGCCTTGATTGAATAGATGCAGATTCCAGACCAGGCCTTAGCCCTGTGCTCCCTGAACCTCTCCCTGCCCCCCACCATTCCCGTCTTCCTCAGCATCTGAGGTTCTCTCTAGAGCTGGTACAGCTGCACCCCCCAGCACTGGAGTGGTTTTATCTGAGCGGGTGTTCATTGGTTTGGGACCTGTCTCTGTGAGGGGCACGGGAGCTGCTGCGAGGGCGGCTCTGGTTCTGCAGCCCAGATGGTGCTGCTCGTTCTCACTGCTGAGGCCACTGTCCTGACCCTGTTGAACCCCAGGGGATGAGCCTGGGGCTCCCAGCCGTGCTAAAACTGGTGCTGTTCTGAGCTGGTGGCATTGGATAGTGGGATTTTTACCTCAGCATGTCATGACTGGCCTGACCCTTGCGTGAAGCATCACTCTGTGTGTCAGCATCTCCTCAGAGCAGTTCTTGGCTGGCTCTCAGCCTGGCTCTGCTCTCTGGGCACTGCTGTGAGGTGGCTACAACACAGGATGTCCCCAAACAGGCATCGAGTCACAGCAGTGGTCGGGCCCCCCTCGCCTGTCAGGTCTTGGATGCTGGTTTGGGGTACAAATGGGGCTGAGGGGCTGCTGCTCTCCATCACCCTGGGAGTCTCTCTGCAGCTCTTGGGGGCACAGTGATGTCACTGATGAGGTCACTTCTTCCCTTGCTGCTTTTCATTCCTGTGGTCATGGTCCAAGGACATCCCACTCTTGGTACACCAGCGAGGAGCAGGGGAACTCTGTACCAGTTTGGTGACTCCAGCATGGGAGTGGGAGAAAAGGGAGGACACCTCCAGAGTACTCATGTCTCTAAGTGCTACTTGGTCCTTTCAGCAGGATTTGTCAGATCCCAAACCTTTCTGATGATCTTACATGGTGTGTAAAACTCAAGAGGCAGGTGGACGTTCCTCTGCAGAGAGAGAAAAGTGTAATGAAACTGGGCGGATCTGGAATTGTGTGGCTCTGGCTACGGGGAGTCTCCCAGAAAAGGGTTTGTCATGGTGGAACAGGGATTTTGGTGCTTTGGTTATCAGCAGCTTGGAAATCGCCTGTGGCAGAAACCACACAGCACCTTGAGAGGTGGTGACTGTCGGGTGGATTTTGGGGTTCAGATGCGACTTTGCTCACACTGGGGTTGTTCAAAGGCGCGTTTCAGTTCAGAGTAAGCCCAGGTGGGATTTGGGGAATTTCCCTGCTGTGTGGTGGGTGATGCCTGGCTGTGCTGGGCCACTGCCAGGCCTGGGAGGTGCTGCCTTTTCCTGGGAGATGCCAAGAGAAGAGTGAAAGAGGTTTGGTTTTTTTCCATTCTCCCTGAAATCTGGCATTCAGTGATGTTAGAGTACTTTTGGTGGCTTCCCGAAGATGGATTGTTTCAATGGTTTGTTGGCAATAGAGAACCTCCCATATCTCACCGCGGTGTTGCCACTTCTCAGCAGCACTGGCCGAGCTGTCCGTGCTCCGAGGGGTCAGCAGGGCCAGCACACCCCAGCTCGGAACCACCGTGGCCCTGGGAATTCCGAGCCGTTGGCGTTCACCTCTCCGAGTACAGCATTAGACAGAACATTCCCTGGATGTGGAGTTAGCAGCCGCTCTGCAAACTAAAACGAGATCTTTTTCAAATTGAAAATGCATTAGACTGTGGGCTGTAAAACTTCCCCGAGGACTGAGGCAGTGACAGCAGGGAGGGGACATGGTGACAGTCTCCTCAGGCTGGTTTGATTCCAGCTTAGCCAGATGGGTGTGTTCTGGGAATAAACGATGGAAGGGAGCAGAGCCCTGGCCTGGGGGCTGCACATCAGGGCCCCCCACCCGCGGGTGCCTGGGGAGGTGACACCCAGACATCCTGCTCTCTCCCCTAGTGCTGGGGGGAAGGTGGGAGCTGGGTTTTGGGGTTGAAAGGAACAGCAGTGTCAGCACTCCCACCAGCTCTGCTCCTGGGTGGATGGACACCCTGAGCTCTTCCCGACTTTCCATGGAGCACCGAGCCAGTTCATTCAGGCTGAGCTGGAATGTGGCTTAGAGCGAACTCTGTAAAGGGAAAAATGAACAGGGGTTGGAATCTGCAAGTGTTGCTTTTTCCCTTGTGCGGACACAAAGTATTCAGTGGCTAAAAATGTGGGTAGGGAATGTCAGGAATCCTCAGCTCCCTTCCCGGATCTAAGCACAGGCTTTGGGCCTTTGCCTCAGCTTTTCCATGCAGAAGCTGCATTCAGCATTCCGCAGCGCGCGGTGCTCCCGGAGAGCGAAATCCTGGAGGCTGCACAGATCCCTGGTGATCCTGGTTAACAGAGCAGTCGCTTTTCCTGTTCTCAGCAGCACTGTTTTATCCCAGGCTGACGTGGTTGTGCTCTCACACAGCCAGGTGCAGCATCTGTCCCTGTGCAGAGCACACGGGGGGCACTGGGACTTGGGGAGGGTTGGTTTGGGGGTCTGAGTGGAGCCTGTGGCTGGGAACGGGGGTGGTTTGGAGCTGTATCGTCAGCCAAACCTGCCCCAGGCAGGGACAGTGTTGCTGGGTGAGGAGCTTTTCCCTCTGGGAGACCCAGTGCCTGCGCTGGTCCTGCTCCCAGGCTGGGTTTTCCCTCCTGGCTCCGTTCTCATAATCTTGTGGCTGCAGCCTCGTGGGGACGTGGTGACCTCGTGGCTGAGGTGGCCCTTGGCTGGTCCCCGAGCCCCTGTCACACACAGGGTGTGATCCTCAGTTTCCTGATGACGGAATGAACTAACCCGGCTGCTCTGGGCTGCGGAGGTCCTGTAGTGCTGTGCTGGGGGTGCTGTCAGGAGTCTGTACATAACCAAGGAGGGTGTAGCTGGTGAAAAAGAAACTGAACTGGACTGAAGTTGTATTTAGGAGAATTATAAATCTCTCTTTGGTGCTAGTCCCTAGGGTTTTTTTCCTTTTTTTTGGTAGGAAGGTGGGAATTTTGATGTTCTACTTGATGAACAGCTCTAGAATTGCCTCAGAAATGAACCTGGGGAGGTCCAAGAGTGTTTGTTGAACTTCCTATTTTATATTTATTAAATCAGAAAATCTGGAATGATCTCTTTGCATTTGCTGCTCAGTCCTTCCATGCGCTCTGTGTGCATGGGGCTCCTGACAGCCAAATCAGGAGGGCAGGATCCTGGACCCTGGCTGAAGGATGAATGACCAGGGTCCATTGTCCAGCCTCTGTCCATGAGTGTGAGCATCTGCCTGAGGCTTCTCCATCCCTCTCCAAACCAAGGAATCCCCACGTTTGGTCAGAGCTGTGGGGCTTTGACTGTCTCTGGTTTGTGGCTGAGCTGGTACCTTCAAACTCACCCCCACGACAGGGTGGGACTGACACCCACCCAGGCACTGACCTCAGTGTGAGCAGGGAAAACGGGTTCTGAACCCTTGCAGAAACTGATCCAAGTCATCCAAATGTCCAGGCCTGGCGTGGGGGCCGATGGCAACTGCAGAGCCCAGTGAGGGGTCCCTGAGTGTTGTGCTCCATGCAATGTGGTGGGGTCAGTTGGGATGTCGTGGGGTCAGTTGGGATGTCGTGGGGTCAGTTGGGATATCTCATGGAGGGCCTTGTGCCACTCCTGCCACCTGGCTTTCACAGGGATGTTTGGAGGAGGAAAACTGATGTAGAGAACAAACTTGCAAATTTAAAAAGATTAAAAGAAGCCTGATATTTTCAGTGATTTTCAATCAGTTGCAAGTGAAATACTCAATTCTCTGTGAATTCAAGATGGTTTTGTACTTGTAATTCCCATAATCTTTTTGGATTTATTTTCCTGGCTGCGTTCCTCACTCCAGTGAGGATCCTGTTCCTCACTCCAGCACTTGGTGTTTCTAATCTCCTGGTGAACTTCACATGGGGGGGTTATGATGAATTAAATGGTTTGCAGAAACACTTTGCAACTGCAAAGACACTTTGGAAATGGAGCGTTGCAGCGGATGCTTTTTCCCTTTCTTTCTGACTCATTCTTACACCACCTTTGTTCAAAGACACGCGCTAAGTAGAAAACACGCTCTGTTTCCTTTGGGGCTCAGTCTCAGTTGGAGATAATGCAGGTGTTCTGCTCCTGCTCGATCCTGGCTGGCAGGTGCTGGACATACTTCCATGATTCTGATCTTTCATCCATAGTGTCTCCAGAAAGGCTGGAGGGCTCTCCTGCGTGGAACTGGGCAGTGGGAGCTGTCATGAGGGGTTTCCTCTGTTGAGTTTTGTGCGAGGGGCAGGCTGTCACTGTCTTGAAAAGAGTGAAAAATGAGAAAAGTAAAATTCGTGGATGCCAGTTTGCCGAGAGTGTGGGCTGTAATCTAGTGCCAACCAATAAACACGCCAGTATTTCACACAGCGCTGCCTCCTGCCTGGTCTCTTCATCCTGGCACGGTGAACTCGTTTGGGCAATAAATGTCACCCGAGGAGAAAGCCCTCCCTGCAGTGGCTTGGGACAGTCACAGCCTTGAAGAGCAACTGGAGGGATGTCACCAACAGCCTGGTGTTGAGATGGGCTGGCTGATGGGGAGGGCACCCTGCAATAAAATGGGGCGTTTTAAGGACAGAGCCTCGTGGAGCAGAAGTGGTCCTGGCTCTGAATCTGCTCTCACCTCTTTCACAAAGTCCTTCCGGAGAGCTCTTCCCGTGGGAATAGCCCCTCGCTGTGGGAAAGGCCGGGTAGAGGCTGCCCCGAGAGCACCGGGACCTGCCGGTGGCTCCGGCAGAGCGCGGTGCCGATGGCACTGCCAGACCCACCAGGCCAGACATGGCAGAAAGGTGGTGCTCCCGCATTTCCCTGCAAAGCGAACGCGTCCTGGTGTGAATACCCATCTTTTACTAAGCCTTTGCAAATTCCCTTTGAGATCTGGATGTGACCAGGCTCCTCCTGCAAAACACACAGTGGCTGGTGCTCGGCGGCCTCGTGTTGCAGCTGCGGCGCGGAGCCCAGGGCAGAATTAATCTGTGCTGACGGCGGCGTTAATGCCTGAGCGGGCGAGCGCCGAGGCAGAGCCGGGGCGGCTGTGCCCCCGCGGGGCCGGCGGCACCCGGCCCCCCACCCCGGCATTTCTGGCCGGATGAGCAGCCGGAGGGATGCGCTGGCTGGAAATCCGGCCACTTGCGCTCAGCTGCTTAAACGGGAGCTTAGCGGCTCAGCAAAGCTGTCCCCAATTATGTGCTGGGGGCTGAGCAACGGAGGGGAGGGGGCTGATGTCTCACAGCGGGGTTTGGGGCAGAAATGCTCTGTGTTGCTATTGCAGCTCTCCTCGCCTGCTAAAACTTTGCCCCCCTGGCTGACCTCCCTTCCACCCTGGTCACAAAGGTGCCTTGTCCCCAGGATGGGTGGCAACGCTGCCCTCAGCCCCCCTGATATCCTTCCCCACTCCAGGGTAAGCAAGGGAGAGATTTCTCCAGGGGTGAGCAGCACCTGTGCTGCCCCATGCTCAGCTCCCCTTTTCCCCCCATGTGGATGCTCTGGGAAGCAGTGGGTGGGAAAAAAAGGTTCACGTGGGATCTGGGGATGCTGCAGGTGTCCAGGGCTGCCTCTGGCCATGTGGAGGGGTTTGGTGACCCCCTGGGCTGCTTCCAAGGGCACCGCTTCCCCTGGACCCCACATGCTTCTCCTGGCCATGTGTTCCCACTTGCTCATGCTCTCCAAGGAGCTTTCCTAGAAATTGATGGATTTATTTTTAGCCGTGGCATGGCAACCCTGGGCTGGGAGGAGGCTGGCAGCAGGGAATGGTGGCAGCATGGAAGGCCCACACGGTGTCAATTCTGGGCTGGGAGGGACTGGGGGTCCTGTCCCTCTCTGTGGTTCCCCCATTGCAGTGGTGAACAAGGAGGCCAGAGGGTCTGGGGCTGGTTTGGGAAGGGTCTCGGGGGCAGGGGGAGTCAACACAGACAATGAGACCAGTGCTACTGCTGGGGAGAGTGGGGTCAGCAGGGGCTGGTGGGGCCAGCGGCACCCCTGGGGACAATGGGACACTGGGAACAGCAAGTGTCGGCTGCTCTCAGGACATCTGATGCCCTTTTCTGGGCTGGGGAGGGGGTAAAGGCAGTGGTGCAGGCAGTGGTTTAGGCAGGGTGCAGGCAGAGGTACAGGCAGGGTGCGGGCAGAGGTGCAGGCAGAGGTACAGGCAGAGTGCAGGCAGGACCCCAGCTGTGTGGCCTCTCACTGGCCTTTGCCATGGGCAAGTTCATCCCAGCTGCTGCAGAGCAGGAACTGCTCCTCCCCATCAGCTCAGGAGGCTCTGGATGCTCTGCAGTGGCGCCGAGCCCTGTCCCGCTGCCAGTCCGGGCACCAGCAGCCGTGTCCCCCCAACTCCACCATGTCCAGGCTCCTCTTTCACCTCATTCCACCTGATGATTATTTTTTGTAGCTGTTGGGAAGTGCTGCGGGGCCCGGTGCTCCCCGGTGTCCCCCGCTCCCGCCTGACCCACTTAGCGGGGCCATCTGGTCCCCGCGGGCAAAGCGGATTAGCCCCGCAGCCGGGATCAGGGCTGGGGCACTGCCACCGCCGTGGGTGACACCGCCGGCACCGTCGCAGCCCCTGCCTGGGCTCCCGGGGTCCCCGCGGGTCCAGCGTGGGGGAGAGCGGCCTCAGCAAGAGTGCCTGGCCAGGGACCCACAGCAGCCCCTGCCACGGGTGACCCTGCCCGTGTGCCTGCATCCCCCAGGACACGGCAGGACCCGGCCTGCCCTGGCCCCGTGTGTCGATTGTACCACCCCACGCCTACATCTCCATCCCTCTGTCCATCCATCCCTGTTCATCCATCAATCCATCCATCCCTCCCTCTGTTCACCTGTCCTTGTCCCTCCCTCCTCCCTCCCTTCATCCCTCCCTTCCTCCACGCCTCCATCCACCCAATTAATGGTGCAGGGATGTACATACCCACCCTTGATGTACATCCATCCATCCACGTTGCGTCCATCCCCCCACCCATCCCTCTGTCTCTTCCCCCGCCCACTCCCCCAGCTGTGCACTCACCTGGCCAGATGTGCAACTCTCCCATCCCTCCCTCCATCCATCCGCCCACCCACCCTTGCGCTCTCCCTTCCCTGCGCCCCACCCAGGGCCTTTACTTCCTTTTCCCCGTTTTTTTCCTTCCTCCATCTCCCCGTTCCTCATTTTTCCATTTTCCCTGGATTTCTCTGCCCTTTTCC
>WBMZ01014255.1:0-13241 GCA_013400975.1 Atrichornis clamosus | reverse complement strand
GGTCTCTTTCCTCTCCGCAGGAGCCCCTCTGAAAGAGAAACGCCTAGCCGGGGTTTGTCTGGGTGCTTCCCGCCCACCCCTTCCCTCACACCAGTGTCTGGTCGGCCCTGTGGGCTTCATTAGCGCCCTCAAGTCAGAGGGGCCCCGCTAGGAGAAAACACCGCCTGCAGCGGTGCTGTTTGGCTCCTGTTTCGTGGTGATTCCACCCGCCCCAGCGCCCCCATGAAAGAGGCCAGAGAAACCCCAGCAAGCCCACAGTAACGCACCGGATCCCGGGCGCTTTCCCTCCCTTCGGTCCTCGGAGAGGCACCGGAGCCCTGTCTGCGGGACAGCTGCTGCGGGGCCCCAGTGGCGGTGTGCAAGCAGCACGCGAGGAGCAGCTCCACAAGTCCAGAGCCTGAAGCAGAATCCCCATTGCACACAAAGGAGAAGCGGGATTTCAGGGGCTGGCAGGAGAAGCTAAATTAATGTGCTCGCTGCCCTTTCTACCCGTGGCGCCGCTGCGAGAATCTGAAGAATTGCCCCTGCCCAGGCAGCTCTCGGGGAGAAGTCTGGCTTTTGCTCCTCCTGTTTCTGAGGAACTAGCTGCCAGTTCCTCAGGTTTTCCTTCAAGGTTCCTGAGGTTTTGACTCTTTCTACCATGTCTACACTTCCTGTGGGTGCCTGTGAGCGAGTAAGCACCACAACCGCTCTCCCTCAAACCCTTGAGGTACTGCCAAAGCAGAACTTGGTCATGCTCTTTTCTCCGTGTAATTTTACCATCTCGTCAAGACCCTCAAAGCAAACTGGCCCTGTAGACAAAAGACTGGCCTTGCAACCCGAGGGCCCTTTCTGTGTGTGTTTTTGTGTGCTTGCCAGGGCCTCGGCGTGAGCGCGCTGAGGCCGAGCCCCGGCGCCCTCCAGATGGCGCCAGGGGAGCCCCAGGGCAGCAGTGAGGGGCCCCAGAGGGTGGATTTCCCCCGAGTGAGCGAGCGGCAGGGCAATGGGCGGGCAAAAGGGTCTCCGGTGGGTCGTGAAGGCAGCAAGGCCCCGGCTCTCTGGGATGCGAGTGGCAAATCCCAGATTGCTGGCTCCCAGAGCCTGTTCCAGGGCCGTGAGCTGGCACAGGTGCTGGGCTCTGCTGTGGTAGCTTGTCTCCCTCAGCCGCTTGTACAAATTGACTTAGATGTGAGCAGATCTCCCACGCCCCTGTCCCTGTCAGCTCACAGGCTCCCGGAACAACTCCTTTGCTCCTCTCCTGCCCTTCTGCATCATCCAACGTACTGAGATATTTCTGTCTTTGCCTTGGTGCTACACAAAGGACCCTGGGTGTCAGTGCCGAGTGGACCCATGGCTTTGTTAACTCTGCATAAAACATTGTTTACCAAGAGCAGCTCAATAGACAAGGGCTGGCTGGAACAGGGGAGTGCCCCAGCTGCCTGCTGCCAAGCAATGGGAAAGGCTATTTGGCATCATGCCTAGTAACAAAATGTGTGGGCTTTCCAGGGAGAGGGTCTGCAGCCAGGAAAGGGAAGCATGGCAGGGGGGCTTTTCTCTCTGTTGTGGCTGAATTCAGGCAACAGGCCCAGCAGCTGCTAGAGAGGTTAACAGCACTGATCCCTAAGGACATCCGCCTTCCTGAACAACTAGCTCACCCCAGGACCTTGGGACTTGTATTCCATAATCCCTTCCAACTCTGCCGTGAGGCTGTCAGCCCTGGGAATGCGGGGGCCTGAGGCACAGAAAAGTAAAATGATATCCCCAAAGTCCAATAGGTAGAAAAAGAAATTTAATTGAGTCTTCTGCATGCCAGGTGCAGGATGAACATTAAGAAGCCCTGGATTCTACTCTTCCAGCCTCAACGTACCAAAAAGCCAAAGTAAGCTTTGTCACTGCAGACACAGGGAGTCAAGGTGGATATACAATAGCTACAGAGGAATAGAAATAGGAGCAAGAACGATCTGCCACAGCAGATTTTATTACCAGTGATTGTAGGCTGGTAGTTTTTGCACAGCCGTGATCATTTCCACTCCAAAAGGTGGTTATGTCCCCAAATCCTATCCCAGACAAAACAGGGCTGGGGTCACTGCCATGAGAAAACATGCCTCACCTCTAGACTCAGCCAGAAGACAATTCCCTGTCCAGAACTGTCCGTTTTCAAGGTGGAAAAGGATAATCTGTTCCTGATTCATTTAAAAACAGAAACTTGTTTCTGAAATCAAGTTTGTGTGGCTCTAATTGGTCACAGAGATAGCCCTTGAGTATAATTGTGTTACACCACAAAACAGTCTCCATTTTACTATCATCAAATAAATCAGGGTAGCTGCAGCACTGACACACAAAGTGAGGAGATGGACACCTGCTTTTCTGCCTAGACCTTTCTGGGACTTGCTGGAGGGCTGCAAGAGCTAAGAGCGGCTTTGGAACCCTTCCAGAAGCAGCTGCTGGAGGTAGCAGGCTAATGCTGTCCAGCTCCTGCATTACACCTATACTGTTATCCACAGGGTAGGCAAAGGGTGACACAGTATTCCTGACTTCTTAATGGACAAGACACCCCACAGCGGAGGTGTTCGTAGCACTTACAAAGGATCCATGGCACCTGGAAAGCAATTTCTTCTCATCTCCTTGACTCTGGAGCAGCTATGCACTTTCTACACAATGCTGTCTCTCATGTTACCCACACACATCCTGTGTTCACTCCTTTTCTACTTGTGCAAGGTGTGCACAAAACAAGGAGCTGAACTATCCATATCAACTAATAGTGATTAAATATTCCTACTCATTTTCTGTTTGCATCACACAGGAAATAGCGTAGAGCAGTAGGATCTCAGGATTTACACAAGACATGCAGCTTACTCACATCTAAATGCTAGATCTTCAACTTTGCCTTGTTTTGCAGGGGCAGTTTTTTGGCATTAACTCATTTCGTGTGAGCTACTGATTAGAGAAGAGCAGCAAAGCAAAACAGCAATGTGGATCACGACTCATCCTGATCTCAAACTCCATTGCCTTTCTTTGAAAGTTCAAAGAACTGAGAAAGTCCCAGACCCTTCAGGAGATGAAAAGCCCAACATCTACGATGCAAAGCCAACCCATCACCCAGTATTTCCTTTACCAAAAATATGAACACAGAGATCATTGAAGAAACTGGTTTTTGTCAAGGGCAATAAATGTGTTTAAAGCATGACTACAAGTAAACAAAATTCAATTAAAGGCTTAACATTAGACTGTACAAAACACATCTCTAGACAGATGGAACTTTCCCTTTCTAAAATTGCAAAAATCATGGTCTGTGTCTCGAGTGGGGGAAGAAGCACCATAACCAGTTCTTGCTGGCAAAACTAAGTGGGGAAACAAAAGCAAGCATGTTGGCCCTTTGCAGCAAACTGCAACAGCTAAAATTGACTTTGGATCTCTGTTAATGAAGCTACAAAGGCAATCTGACAAGTAATTCATACATCACTTCTAAACAAAGGTTCAGAAGACTTCAACAGCTCTGCTTTTCTAAATGAAACAATTGCCCCCAATTTGTTCCACGAACCCACTATTTGCCTTCTTCACTAATGAATGAAGATCAGCTCTTAAGACTAAAGAAAGCACTGTCACCACACACCGGTGCTGCTGTCTGTGAAAACGCAAAGCTCAACTCAAGCTTGCAGTGAAGAGGCAGCTGCAGCAGTTAGCAGAGATAGTGGGTAAAAAGAAATGGGGACTTCTCTGGGTGGAAAATTTAAACTCTGGAAGGAAAATTTAAAATTTCAGTTTTAATTTAAAGCTTTTTATGAGTATCCTACTCAGTAAAGCACAGCATCCTTCTTGTCATACAAAGTGCTCTTTCCAAGCCCTGCCTACCACTGTTTCCACCAGACTCAGGGTGCTATTACACGGGCTGGGCACGGGCTGTCAGCTCCAAGAGCCAATGCTGGAACACTGCCAGAAGTGCAGTTTTACCAGGAGAGGTGGTGCTTGAGGCTGCCCAGCACAAGCTGTGTCCACTGCAGGACACCCTGTGGGCACCACACCAGCACCACACGCTCTCTCGGAACACCCCAAGGGGGCCTCTCAAGCACCACAGCTCAGCTGTGGAAAGGAGGCTTGTATGGAAAGGACCTCACAGATCATCTACTTACAACCCCTGTGCCATGGGTAGGGACACCTTCCACTAGACCAGGTTGTTTCAAGCCCCATCCAGCCTGGCCGAACACTTTCAGGGATGGGGCATCCACAACTTCCCGTCCACACCACAGCTGGCATAGCTCTGAATTTACTGTGGTTCTGCAGTACCTGGTCAGCCTGGAACCTCCCTGGCAGCCACGTTCCCTAAGCCCATGCAAGGTGAGACAACAGGAATGCAGGAGACGGAGTGCACCCATCCCTCATCTTCCCTGAGCAGAGAACTGGATGACCAATGTCTCACTGCACCAAAGGACATTGCTCCTCACACAGCTGGTGTTTGTGAGACAGTTCAGGTGAGTTAAACCATGGGTCTGTGACCACCGTGCCACACCTTAGAATGGGAACTTCAGATCAACAAGACAAGGAAATTCTATGTCCATACGATAGGAAATGCTTTCTTGACTAAAGGAAAGTGTGTAATCTTGTTCATATGTAATTTTTCTTCCTCCACACTGCTATTTCACACTGCATGAAGACCGTTTGTTTAAACAAGAGAAGCTACTTTTTCTGTCAAAAACTAACTCTTGTCTGCTTCCCACTTGAAAATCACTTAAGGAAGCGCATTGGGTTTTTTTGTTTTGCAATGGCAATAAAGTAGTGTCTATCTCCTAAAATACTAGCAACCTGTCAACTCTATCAAACCCTCTGATCTTCAACTTCCCAGAAAGTCCACAGGATGTCTCCTTACCTTATGTATAAATGGATTGCAGTCAGAAGGATAGGATATTTAACAAAGCATGGCATTCCCTACTGTATTACTCAGTCCCTAGAGACATTTAAAATAATTTTTTTAAAAAGCAAATGCAGCTAGCGTACTTGGAGGAGCTCTGGGATCTAAGACAAGACAACTATCTCTGAGAACACATCATACTTCAAGTAGCCTGCTTCCCATTGTGGTACCAGAATCTCTGCAGCCAAAAAACTTACCACTCCTTTTCCAGTCCTACAGATCACCTACTCATTTCCCTCCTGCTTTTCTTGCCTCCAGGTAAGTGCACAAATTGTCTTTCCAGTACATAGTCCCATTGGAAAAAGCAGTGTTGCTCCAATTAAATTCAGGAATAAGTAACCCTACTAGCAAATTCTTCTGTACAGCCCACATTCAACTGGAACGTGTTCAAAATAAAATGAGTGCAGAAACAAAACAGTGACCATGTTAGTTGCAATTTTGAAAGCATATGAAAGACAAAGGTTATTCCTCCCTGCTATCCTGAGGTTGCTGGTCTGGAAATGCCCTTTCCAGAAGGCACCATTTTTAGTGGACTGTGCAGTTTGTGGGTACCCACATGGCACTTAACTCTTCAGAAAATCAGCATGGCAGCAATGCATTGAGGACATGTAGGAAGTCCAGTCATGGGTTTTGTGGCTTCGTTTGGCAGGTGGAAGTGCTGGTGCTGGGTTACCTAGGTGGGAAATGGAGGCTCACCATCTCTGGGAAGTCCCAGGACATATGGTGGCAGGAACAAATCCGTATGAGGAAAGCCAAAGGAGATATTAGAATACCTGGGTAAAGTCAAGGAACAATTACCAGACCAGCCATGTCCTTCTCATTTCTCTAATAATGCATATGAAAGATCTACTAGAATACCCAGCATTGCTGAAAAGGCACCACAATTACAGTGAAATACAGCTGCTTGAACTTAGATATCCAAGCTGAAGGAAAACTTGAAGAAGTGTATTTCAGGGCCTCTTTTAAAACAGCGAGAATGTATAAAAATGTATAAAATGTATAAAAAACATTTAGCCGTACGGTAACATTAAAATGAGGAACATTAACATCTGCATCTTGCTTCAGCTCATATCAAATTTCAGCACAGCTAATGGAAACCACCAATGGCTGCTCTACAACAGCCCTGAAAGCAAGGAGAAGGAGCTCACTGACTGTAAAACTGCAGGCTGCTCCTAGCCCTGTGCATCTCAAAATATGTTTTGGAGTGGAAAATCTCATTCCCCTAGAAGGAAACAGTTTTTAAAAAAACACCCAGACAGAACTATGTTGTTTGCCTGGTTATTTGAGACCTTCCACTTTTCCAAAGGAGAGAAATTCCAGAGCTGCCTGTTACGAGGAGCTTTTCTCCTTGTATTTCTGGTAAGCATCCAGTATCTCCTTGACAACACTTGGATCATCAAGCGTGGTGACATCTCCCATGCTGCTTGATTGTTCAGTGACTACTTTCCTCAGCAGCCTTCTCATGATCTTCCCTGATCTGGTTTTAGGGAGACGCTTTACCACCTGCAAAGAAGGGAAAGACACACCTTTAACAGAACCTGAGTCCTGCTGGAAACCACAAGGAAATTCGCCTGAACTATCCTAAGCCTGGCACACTATGTCATGGCCACAGCTCCTTTGAGGCTCCTGGGAAATAGACCACTGAACAAGGAAATGAGTGTCACTAGCAACAATTCCTTGTGCAATAAATTTTATTCTTATTTTAAGTGGACCTTGTTCCCCACTGCCATGTCCAGGCTGGGGTGCTGCAGGATGCACAGCTCTTTTGGGAACAGGTCCTGAATACTGAATATACTGTTAACTATTGAAATCTAATTACACATGAGAACTCTGTCACCAATGGTGATAGAGATTTCAATGCATTACAAGAACAGACAGAAATACAGATATTCCCCTTTATAGGGCAGGAATATAAAGCAACACAATTCTGCACACCAGCCGCAGGGTTTCCTACTCAAGGGATAGCTCCTGTCTGCTGATGTTTCTCTCCACCTGATATCTGTCAGCCTACCCACCTTCCTTCATAACCAGAGCAATGTTAAATGCCTTGGCTATGCCTCCTGCAAAGGACTTAGCAGCAAATTCAAAGGCTTCAGCATAAATTTGAGCCTTGTGAAGAGTTCTCAGGCACTGAACAGAGATGCCAACAGGTCTCACATTCTGCTACATGATCAGGCCAGCAGGCTACAAAACTCTGTGGCATTAACTGACATGCAAGGGAAGAGTTACAGGAGTTCTCTGCAGGACTACCCCCAAACACAGGGAAATGGAGGCATTCCAGAACCTGCAAGTCCTGGAAGCTTCTCCAGTCCACTGAGGCTATCTTGGGCTTTTCCAAGTTGAGGGAGTCACTCTTGCCTGCTTCTGTTGTATTCTGTTACCTGTGCCTTGGTGTCCACCTTACAAGCATGTGGCTAAAGCAGAGCTCCTCAAAGAACTGGCCTGGCCACTGCCTCCAAGAAGAGAGAAATGGATGCAGGCAGACCTTGGGGCACAGCTAAGGGGCAGCTTTGTGAACTCTCCCCTAGCATACAAAGGGAGCTGCTAAAAGGTGAGCAGGCCTGACACAGAGCCTGGAACTCATCAGTGCTGAACAGCTGCCTGTTATGCAGCAGAAACAGTCAGTGCTTTGAGATCTGACGTTGATGCTAATCATCAGTGCAAAATAGTTGGGCACTGGGAAGTGTCACTGCCTCTCAGTGCCTCTCTCACACGCAGACAGACCACTGCACCTGCCCTCCCCTTCCTAGGATCCCTTCAGCCAGTTCTGTTTTCCTGCTTCTTTATCCTGCCAGAGGAGGACAACAGCAGCACTGCAGGCAGGATGGTGAGGGTTGTTTGGT
Source organism: Atrichornis clamosus (assembly GCA_013400975.1). Lineage (NCBI taxonomy): Eukaryota > Metazoa > Chordata > Aves > Passeriformes > Menuridae > Atrichornis > Atrichornis clamosus. The sequence goes on along the minus strand of WBMZ01014255.1, from coordinate 5,513 downwards.
GCAACCTTTTCCTGTTCCTGGTGTTCCAGTCTCCCGCTTACCAGAATGTGGTCAGGCACAGCATATTTTGCTATCTTGGAAGCCACTATGGTTTTGAGCTCTTCTTTGATATGGTCTGCATGAGCTGTCTGCTCCTTTAGCACTACGAAAGCAAAGGCACCTGGAAGACAAATGAGCAGAAGCCACAAACCTCATATTAGATAGTGGCTGGCAAGACCAGGGATACTCATTCAAATGCCAAGGAAGGTTTCAAATCATTCCTATGCACAATCTAGGGACTCACAAGAAAACCATGAACCCTGTTTACAAACGTGAGTCAGACTCCAGCCCTCAAATGATGGCCCAGCCTCTTCTTGGCATCTATGACTGAGCTCAGTGACAATGACAAGTCAACATAAATTGCCAAAGTGCCACTGGGATCAAAAGCTGGCCAACACAAATCAGCTATTCCCATTCTGTTCAAAGGTTATCTCTAAGCACAATCCTTTAAAAGGATGCTCTACCATGTACATAAACACTATGAATGAAAACAGTTTAGGGAGTAACACCCAGGTTAGGAACATGTCGCTATTTTCATGGCTATCTCCATCTCTTGGGGCTGCAGTCCCAGTTAGCCTAAGGATAACTGCCCGCCCATTCCCTAAGCATCTCCTAACATGCAGCCTGGGTTAGAAGTTAAGGGAAGTGTATGTAGATGTCATGTCAGGACACTGCTTTTCACATACCTTCTCCTTTGATCTTATGTGGATACCCAACCACAGCTGTCTCAGGGACCTCAGGGTGATCAGCCTTCACAGAAAGTGAAATAAAAATACACAAATCATAACTGCTTCAAGTCCTACAGACTTTGTGCCAGTTGATCTACAAACAATACACCTTGCCCATGTCTTGCTATCCCCTTGACAGATCCTGCTGAAAAGCACAACAGGAAAGCTGGATGCCAGCTTCCTACTGCATGGTCAGCTGGTGGCCATGGCCACGGCCACGTCTCAGGGAGTAACCCTGTACTGGCCCTGCTTTTATACACACAAATAAGTACTCTTACATCCACTGCTAAGCCCACTGCACACCAAGCTGAATTTGCAAATTCAAAAAACCTGCTTTCTCTTTCTTCGTGCATGACTGTGGTTCCAAGCGGTGACTCTGCCCACAGCCAAATCAGGAGCAAAACCAGACCTGCAATGTTCAGTGCTACAGGGAACTGTGGTCAGCAGAGGTAAAAAGTGAGGCTGCCAACATCACAGTCCACATTGGACTGGTGTTTTATGAATGCCCGAGGCACACCAGAAGGCAGAAAGAATCAGATCTCTTCACTCCCTATCCCAAATGCATTTTTGTTATTATGCTACACAACAGTGATTACTTCTGTTGCACTTCAGAGTGTAATTTAACATTCTTTTGCAGTAAGACAACAGTTCGGGTGCACAGACCAGAAGAAATCACATATCTGAATCCCACACAAAAAAATGGACTATGTTATCTTAAATTAGATTAAAACATGAAAGAAAACATCACAGAGCAATCTAAGCATATAAATATATTTGCATATACACATGCATACACATACATAGGTTGTGAGAGGAACTGGATCCTCTATGATCAGAAACTTGCAGACAAAAGAATTACAGAGGACAAAGTAGAATCCTGTGTTCCATGCAAACAGAGCTCAGGTTTATCAGATGTTACATTTAAGTGCCATTTGCAGGCAAGGCACATAATATAGAAATAAACATACAGCTTTAAATACAAACACTCAGAGGGCTTTTTGTTTTCAATTCCCTGAGCTAGTATTATTTTCTCTCAAAATGACAGGCTAGCTCTGCAGCTGACATAAATCAAGGTTGCTTTATGTTTAACACTGCTGAATTCTCAGGCATACTCAGCTAGTTCAGATGAGCAAGAACCACAGCTTTAGGAAGGAAAGGTCAGGTGTTAGCAGAGGGGAAGGAACAAATGGGAGAGAGAATCCCCAGCACCCAAAATGACAATTGCAACAGTACAACATCACTGAGAGGAAACAGAGCTCTGACAGTTTGCAGCGACTGCCCTCAGTGTGACTCCCCTCTCACTTGCTCATTTATTGTCTCCTCAGTAGTAGCTGTTCCTCTTGCACATTTGCTCTTCACTGTGCATCAAGCTGTGTGCATGTAGGGGCAGGGTTTTGAAGGCAAGAGACAAAGCTTTGAAAGACTCACTCTATCCCACAGATATGCCCTGCCAAGGGACCTCTACCTGCTTGGAACTTACCATTGCATCTTCTATTTCTGCCGTCCCCAGCCTGTGTCCACTTATGTTGATGATATCATCCATGCGCCCTGTTATCTGGTAATAGCCTTTCGTGGTCCTGTAAGCACCATCCCCTGTGAAGTAGTAACCTGCAGCAAAGGCACAGGGGTGATCAGCAGCAGGCAGTGTGCCAGCCTGTTGTTTTGGGCTGGGTGCAGGACAGATCATGCTCTAGGATGGAGACTAGGGCAGGGTGGACTCGGCAGCTCGCAGACCTCCGTGAGCTTACAGCTGTGTGACCTGCCTCACACCACTTCCCGCTTCCCTCTGCCTTCCCTGGCCCTCCTCTGCTCTACCTGGGCTGTGCTGGCTCCCAGTAAGCACCTGGATAGCACCACCACAGTGGAGCTCAGACCTCTGCCAGGGTGGACAAAATCACTGTAGACAGCAGCAAGCCAAAACCACTTCAAATGCCATTTGCCATCATGCCACAGGCTATTGGTCAAATCCAGAACTGCTGCTGGCTACACCTCAGCAGGCATGGAAAACTACAACTGTTCAGCTGAAAGGGAGCAGTTTTATTACATTTTGTACACGGGAACAGTGCCAGTTTTTTTAATCACGTACACTAGAATAGATGAAAAGCCATTTTCCCTCCCGACTAACGAAGACTCAGATCCCAGACAACAGTCCCTCTCTGGCACAAGAATGTAGCAGAAACACTGCTGTCAGATTAGCTAAAAAACCCCCAAACCACCCCACAATAAGCATAGTGTTTGGAGGGCCTAAAACATTTGATGGAAACTGAAAAAGACCCAGGTTTTTTGGGAAACTCCAGTGTCACAGATTGTGTTGGCTCTTCACCAAAGCTATGTCTGCATCTTAATTGTTCCAGTGCCACATCTGAGAAGCAGCAGGCAGGCAGTCCTGTGAAATCTGAAGGTGGTTCTTGCCATGACCCATTATAGGCAAATTCATGGACTTTCAGTCATGTCTTCTGCCCTTTCATATCAATTAAACAACTATCAACTAAATACCAGCAAGACATCAGATGCAAACGTAGTGAGCAATAAGGGACTCTGAGAGCATTCAATTTCTTGTACCAGTTTCCCATTCTTATTATCCAGCCCGTTTTGTACAATTTTCAGGATTGCCTAATTCTTGCCTACGCCACAGCTTTCAAATCTCTTTCAGCTGCTCTCCTGAGTGAAGACAGTTGTCTTGTCGAATCTCCTACAAAAAATGTTTCCTGCCACTTCTAATTACCTACCAGATACAACATGACCACATTTTAAAAAGAAAGGATGTAATGCAGCCTGTGACAGCAAGGCTGAGATTCAGTGATGCAGGAGGTATTTTCCCACCCAAAGGTCAACACTACCTAAAACCATCAGCACAGGCTTGCAACATGTGACACATACCCCAAGTGACCACAATCTGGATGGTACAGAAATATCAGAAAGTACTGCTGAAAATATTCAGTGTGCTTACCCTGCAGTGAAACTGCCTTCCTTGGCACTTTCCTTACCTGGGTAGGCTTTGAAATAGGCATCAATAAATCGCTGGTGATCTCCATAGATTGTTCTCGCCATGCCAGGCCAGGGCTGGGCAATGCAGAGTGCACCAGACACATCATTGCCCTCTATAACCTGTCCCTGCAGGGTCAAGCACAGGAAGGATGGTCAGGTGAACACAACAGGAACAGTAAGGGCTTCTGTGTCATTGATCTGGCAAGAGTCACCCTGCTGCTCACTGCAGACTGCCAGTGGAGGGTCTCAAGTGGAGAAAATAAATGTAAACAACTCTCCTAGAGATTTGCTGAGGGCTTGCAATGCCCTGTTGCCAAATCTGTGTGGACAAATGAGATATGCTCAATTTATATATATCTAAATTGCTCATCTGTTCTACCATTTTAACGGAGAAACAAGCATCCTTCTGGATTCTGTTCCTCTGCTGTCCAGAAGGTGATTAAGGCAGAAACACACACCACCTTCTCATCTGGGCACCCAGCACAGCTTCAACTCACATTCTCATCCATCAGCACAGGCACAATCCCAAAGAAAGGTCTCATAGCCATAGCTGGAACGATCTCAGCTTTCTCCTCTGAGGGCCGTGGGGCAATGCAGATACCACCAGTTTCTGGAAGAAAAATGAAAAACAGAATATATGTAGTCCATCCAATGCTGGATGAAAGCAAATTCCAGCTCTTCTTAGGCCAAGAAGAAAACAGTGAAGCCACCTTGCAAGAAAAAGCCACTGGGAATGAATTCTGCAAGACCAAGAAGCATGGCAGGCCTGGCATGAGCAGTACCCAGCAGCCCCATTTCCTACCCCAGGAGTGATTTTACAGGGAAAGTATAAGCATGTCAGGGGATTTATCTCCCACTAGTGTTTCTACAGCTGTCTAAGGCTAGCATGAAAAGAACTTCAGGAGTCTGAATTACTATTATTACAGAGCATGAGATTAACCCACTCCTTACAGGCAGCCTGAGATTATCTTCTAGTCAAAATTGAACCTTTTAATCATTCTTTTTCATTCTTGCTGGGATAAACATTAAAACAGATTCCAAACTTAATGAGGTCTTTTCTATTCTAAAACTAATTCAGAAACACAAGAGAAAAACAAAACCAAAGGTGAATAAGGCTTTTAAAAATACAGCTCTATAAATAAAGGTATGTTCTGCCACACAGAGAGTGCATTCCTCTACTGGCTTTGCTGAGGTTGTGAAAACAGGGGTTGGAAAGGCTGAATTTGACCCTGAATTTGCATCCAGCTGCCCTGATGTAGCCGTGAAGAAGGGTCTCTGATGGTCTCTAAGCTTTAGATCTGCATCAAATAGTTACACACAGAATTATTTCCCATTTCATTGATGGACATGCATCCAACTTCATGTTTCTGTTAATTTTGAAAAGGGGAGCTTGAATTTCTTTGGGAAAAAGCACCCCAGACACCTGCTGTTCTCTGACTGCACAGACAAAATCTGCACCAGAACAGGGACCCTGATTAAATTGAAGGTTGCTCTTCCTAAGCCAGTACTCATCCTGAATACAGCACTGAAAGCTGTCTTTCAACAAGGTGTTTGCCACACCCTACACATCCTGCAGCCAGCTGCACACAAGGCAGTGAAGTCCCATTCCTGAGTGTTTTGGTTTGAGCCTGGCCAGAGACCAGGAACTCCCCAGGCTCACAGACTTCCTCCCCCTTCTCGCAGCCAGACAGAGGAGAGGGAGAAAAAAAAATTCAAAGCGTCCACGATTAAGATCTGTGATTAAGATCTCAAGAGAAA
>WBMZ01014254.1:0-10292 GCA_013400975.1 Atrichornis clamosus | reverse complement strand
ATCTGGAGCTGTGCAGGGTTTGGAGCTGTGCAGCCTCTGGAGCTGTACAAGCTCTGAAGCCACTCTCCGATCACCCCCCGACCACAGGGGCTGGAGCCCACCCCAGCCTGGGGCTCCCCTCCCCACCAGGCCTCCCCCCAGTGCCTTGATTATGGGGTAGCCATTCAAATCACTGTAATGAGCTCGCTGGCTGCGGTGAGCACCAGTAACTATGGCAACTTCATTGAGAGGTGCTGCGGTGCCTGCCAGGGTCTGTGTGTCGGGGAGCTGATTGGAGCAGGCCGCGAAGGTGGAATCCTTGGGGATTTTGGGCTGCTTTGCACCAGGGGGTTCATTTGAAGGGGCGGCAGGTGGTGCTCTGGGGGGCAGAGGTCCGAGGCAGGCCTGTCCCCTTTGCCCCAGGGACGCGCTGCCCACAGTGCCAGAGCCCACTGAGGTGCTGTGCTGTCCCCACACCTCTGCCCAGGTGTCACCTTGGGCCTTGGCAAATTGATTTTGAGCCCCGGCACAGACGTTGGCCCTTCTGGCAGCCAGGGAAGACAAGCTGTCGCTGCAGGGTGGCGGGGGAGCTCTGCTGGTCTGGGAGCAGGGTCCAGCCCACGCTCCTGTGCTGCTCACTCGCTGCTCCTCTCACACCTGGGGCACTCCCGAGGCACTCCCAGAAGTTACAGGGTTTGTGCCTGCCTTGTGTTAACGTCAGGGAGAGCCAGAGCAGGTGATTTCCCCAGTCCTGCCATCCCACTCTGGGCTGGCCTGCACAGGGAGGGAATAACTCATATTTCAGTGCCACTGGCAACCCTGAAACCTCTGTCCAGCTGTCACAAACCTCTGCAGTCCCATCATTTACACAGGTAAAATAAACAGGGCATGGGCATGGGTGGCATCACTGCCCAGCAGGTCAGATTGTGGGTGCCCCTCCTCCTGGTTTTGCCTGGATCCAGCTGGAATCTCCCACAGTGCAGCTTTGGGGAGCCTTTGATCACAGGAATGGAGCCCCTCTGCTCTGGAGCCAGGCTGGGAGAGCTGGGGGTGCTCACCTGGCGAGGAGAAGGATCCAGGGAGAGCTCAGAGCCCCTTCCAGGGCCTCAAGGGGCTCCAGGAGAGCTGGAGAGGGACTTGGGACAAGGGATGGAGGGACAGGACACAGGGAATGGCTTCCCACTGCCAGAGGGCAGGGATAGATGGGATATGGGGAAGGAATTGTTCCCTGTGAGGGCGGGGAAGAGAAGCTGTGGCTGCCCCTGGATCCCTGGAAGTGTCCAAGGCCAGGCTGGACGGGGCTTGGAGCAGCCTGGGATAGTGGGAGGTGTCCCTGCCCAGGGCAGGGGGGGAATGAGATGATCCTTAAGGCTCCTTCCAACACAACCCACTCTGGGATTCCAGGATTCTCTGAAACCAGAGTTTTTCTACAGACTCCACTTTTACTCCCCCATCACATTCCCACTGAGAGCTGGAGTGGTGAAGTTATTCCAGGCTCACTTGTGTATCTTGGATCGAGGTCTGGTCCCAGCTGAATTCCTCGAGTTCAGACTCTGCGAGGTGTCGGGGTTTTGTTAAAGCACCTCCTGGATTGCATCAGCAATAAATCCATAATTAAAGGCACGGTAGCTGAAGCCTGTTTTTAGGGGAAATGGGAATAAACAGAGAGCACTGGCTGGGGGGAAAGGTGGGAATTTCAAGGGTCACAGGTTGCAGCAGAGAAACCCCCCTGTGGACACCACCCCTTGAAGTCTACTCAGCCTCAGACTTGCAGAAGTAAGAAGAGAGAGAAATGTTCTCAACTTATCTCTGAATCTGAAAAACAAAGTTTCCCACTCAGGCTGGTACTGTTCCTGATTTTGTCTCCCTGCCCAGTGTAATTAATCCAGCTAGGATCACAGTTACTGGGAATGCAGCACAGGAGAGACACACAGACAAGTCATAGTAATTTTTGGATGAACTGTGGTTTTTTCCACTGAAAAATACTGATTTTTTCAAAACTGATGCTCAGTGTAAGAGGAGGTCGGTTTTGATTAATTTATTGAGTCAGAAAAAAATTTGGAATGGGTTCTGAATTTGTCAAAATGAAGTGTTTTGACATTCTCGAAGGAGAAAAAAACAATCTATTTTCCAGTTCAGATGACCTCTTGTTTTGAAATTTAAGGTAATTATAATTAAACATTTCAGAAAGATGAATACTTTGAAATCAGACTTGGAAGGGAGACTCAGCTCCTGAACGTCTGTAAGATGCTGATTTTCCAGGACAAGCTGTGGTGGAATCCTTTGTGCGAGCCGAGGCAACAGCGATTCTCCCCAGCTCAGGATGTCACACGAGGACACAGCCTCGTCCTGGGAGCTGCAGTCACCGCTCAGCAAAGCCTCTCCTCCTTCCAGGTTCCAGCAGAGGGGCCAGAGGAGTTGTGTCGGGGTGACTGCAGCTCCCAGCGATGGGCAGGCAGCTCTGGTGGCACATGTGGGACACAGAGCTCCCAAAAAATGACTTTTTAGGTGATCCTGTTGGCTGCTGTGCCCATCCTGGGCAGACCCTGCTTGGCAGAGGGGAAGAAGAACCCTCTGATCACCACGTGCAGCTGCATCCACAGAGCCAGCTGTGGTTCATGGTCCAGGGATTTGGGGAGGTGAGGCTTCAACACAGGAGATCACCAAAAAGAAATGATATGAAAATATGATCATAGAATCCCAGACTGGTTTGGGTGGGAAGGGACCTTAAATCCCATCCAGTGCCACCCCTGCCATGGGCAGGGACGCCTCCCACTATCCCAGGCTGCTCCAAGCCCCGTCCAACCTGGCCTTGGACACTTCCAGGGATCCAGGGGCAGCCACTCCCCCAGCACTGGGTACCAAGGTGCCCCTGGGCCTGTTGGGTGTGAGATGCTCCCAGTGCTGCTGCTCCCCAGTGTCCCCCGTGAGGGGCTGGGGCACAGTGGGACAACGCCAGCCCCCCACCTCACCTCCTGCCTCAGGGCAGGGGGAGGGATGGGAACCTGCAGTGCAAAGGTCTGGGAAGGTGTCTGGATCCGACCACGTCACCTGAGAACTTCAGCTGCTCTTTTTGGGGCTGCACAGGTCGGGGGTTGTTTCCTCCAGCTGATGGCCAGGAACCCTCAGAGGGCCAGGAATGTCGGTGGGCAGTGGATCTGTGCCCAGCCTGGCTTGGCTGTGTCAGCAGAGGATGTTCCACGCTCTCCTCCTGGCGTGGAGCAGCAGGATGGGCGGGAGCTGCCAACTTCCACGCTCCCTTCCAGCCCGGAGAGCACACACGGCCTCTGGGCTCTGTCATCTCCAGCCACACAGCTCCCCTCCGAACTGCATCTGTGCTCACTGGAGGCGATTATGTTTTCCTGGAAGGATCTGACCCTCTGGCTGCTCCCCCTCTGAACTGGGGGCTTGGCAGAGCGACAGCCAGAGCTGGGAGCAGCCCTGCTCCACAGCCTTGGAAGCAGCCGTGGTGCCCCCGGCGGGCAGCAGGGTCGGACGGGCACAGGAGGAGGGGTTTCAGCCCCGGGAGGAAGCACACAGGGCACAGTGGGAGGAGTGGTGCAGACATCCTGCCTTGCCAGCCTGGGACAAGCCCCAGGCAGGACGGAGAGTGTGACACCGGAGCACATCTGGCATTTATGGAACATCAGAGCCGTGGCACCAGCCGAGGGTCAGGGGTTTGGAGGCTTGCTCAGAGCCAGGAAAGGCTGGGCAGTGGGTGGGTGCTGAGCTGTGGGGAGATCTGCAGCACCTCACACCAGGCAGATTCACTGCTTGGCTTCACAGCCTGCCTGGAGAGCTGTAACCAGCACCTTCTCAGTCCTGCCCCTCTCCAGCCCCGCTGAAATCCTGGGAATGCTGCAGCAGTTCAGGCAGCAAAAACATCCTGTTCACTGCAGAGCCCTGGAGCAGGGGAGAAAGTCCCCTCTTCCCTTTGTTTTATGGATGAGGGTCCCTGGAAGCTCTAAGGGAGGAGCTCCCAAGGGTGCTGGCAGCAGTGACATGCACAGCTGGAGACCAGACAGATGTTTTGATTCTTGGTTTTAGGATTAGGTCTAATTAGCTCAGAGCAGTGAAGTTACCCTCATGTCCAAAGCTGGTGTCACTTCTATTATTCTCTGACTTCTGAGTATTCCTCTGCACGTATTTATGGCAGCGTAGCAAAGCTTTGGATGGTCCAAGCTGCTGGCACCTGCCTGCATTCCTTCTCCCACGGGGGGGGATGGAGCAGAGCCCAGAGCCTGCATCCCTCCAAGTGCCCTTCCCTTCAGGAAGTGTCTGAGATGGACCCGACCACTGCAGAGTGCCAAGAATGAAAAGAAAATGAAGGGAAAATGTCTCTCCCTGTCTCACAGATTGGCCAAACAGAAACTGGGACATGAAAATCTATGAAGGACACCCTCTGTGGCCGTTCATTCTGTCCTGGACAGGGGAAATGTGTGATAAACCAGAAAGTTGAATCCATACAAAGAGCAGCAAGTTCAGAGCTGACCCTTTCCCGGAGACAGACCCAGCAAATCTTACCTGTCAGAACATCCCCACAGACCCTGGAGCTCTGCCCCCACAGGCCATAAAAAGCTGCCTGGTACCAAGAATAATGAGAACTCATCACTGCCCTTGGTGCTTCTCAGCCACCAAAACACTGGAAGGAACCAGGTTAAGAGCAGCAACACCCACTTGTGCAGATGCTGAGGTTCCCTAGAGCAGAGGGATGCCTTCAGCAGCAGCACAGCTCTCAAAGGAGGGTAGAAAACTCATATTCAAATGCCCTGGCAGAAATCAATGTGTAGGTTTTGAAGAGAGGGGAACAGTCTTCAGACGGAGTCCTGGCCTCGGACCTCTCAAGGAGCAGAGGGACACAGAATGATTGCAGCAGTCCCTGTGGTTTCCAAAGCCATCATTTCAGGGGAAAAGAGTTTCAAACTGACAGAGAGGAGGCTTAGATTGGATATTAGGAAAAAAAGTCTTCACTGGGAAAGAATCTTCCCTCTCACCCAGAAAAAGCTGGGGCAAGGTGCAGTTTCCTTGCAAACTCCATCCATTTTGCTGTCCTTGTGCATGGGAAAACTCACCTGCCCAGCATGTGCTGGCAGCACCAGGATGTGCCGATACAGCAAAATCCTCAGTCCTGGAGCCGGGATCTCTGAGTAGCTCCTGCCATAAACTCCCAGGCTTTTCTGTAGAGCTGGTTTAGTGATTTAATTCTTGCTGTTCTGAGCCCATCTTGGTGTTTGCACCAGACTGGGAGGAGTTTGTACCACCCTGGATCTCCTGGAACACCACTGGGAAAAAGCTGCTTTAGGGAATATCACCACCCCAAAACCTCCCTGTGCAGCTGGACACAAACGCTGGGCCCAACCACAGCCACGTGCTGAGCCAGGACAAAGCTGATCATCCCTGATGTGCTTCCAGGGAGGGGCAAGAGGAGGACGTGGGCCTGTTGGAGTGAGGCCAGAGGAGGCCACGGAGCTGCTCCAGGGCTGGAGCCCCTCTGGAGCCAGGCTGGGAGAGCTGGGGGTGCTCACCTGGAGAGGAGAAGGCTCCAGGGAGAGCTCAGAGCCCCTTAGGGCCTCAAGGGGCTCCAGGAGAGCTGGAGAGGGACTTGGGACAAGGGATGGAGGGACAGGACACAGGGAAGGGCTTCCCACTGCCAGAGGGCAGAGATAGATGGGATATGGGGAAGGAATTGTTCCCTGTGAGGGTGGGGAGGCCCTGGCACAGGTGGCCCAGAGAAGCTGTGGCTGCGCCTGGATCCCTGGAAGTGTCCAGGGCCAGGCTGGACGAGGCTTGGAGCACCCTGGGATAGTGGGAGGCGTCCCTGCCCATGGCAGGGGTGGCACTGGGTGGGCTTTGAGGTCCCTCCAACCCAACCCAAGCCAACGCCGACCGCAGGACAAGCAGAGGTGACAGCTGGGTGCTGCTGTGATCCCCCTGTACCCCTGAAGTCCAGAGGACAGAGGGGACCCCGGCAGGCTCCTGCCAGCTCTGTGGGAGCCCTGAGCAGGGAGCTGGGGCTGCTTCCCTCTGCCTTCCGCTGCAGCAGCTCCAGGCAGGGCTCCCTGCGGGTCCTGGGAGCAAACTGCGGGAGCAGGAGGGCTGTAATTACAGAGATAACTCACACCATGTCACCCAACAATGATACATGAAAATGCTACATAAACCCGTCTATCTGGGGCTCTCGATTTATCTTTCTGCCTCTCTATTTATTTCTTCCTCCATCCTTTCGCCCGGGACCGAGCAGGAGCTGGAAATGCCAGCTGCTGAAAATGCAATTTGTTTTGATTCAACAACATCTCCCAAAATATCTCTGTGACCTCTTGATTTTTTCCCTGTATGCCATGAATTATGATAATGATGATTTTTACTTATATTAACAAACTGTACTAACTCAACATGGCCAGCAAATACATACATATATATATATATAAACCAACCAAATATACATACATTGCTTCTTATTTTTTTTAATTAAGGAGGCTTTAAAGCAGTATCAAACAGGGTGGGTTTTCTATCTTCTCCTTTTCCCAAAGACATCAGTGCCAAATTTCTACCCTAATTATAACAATGCTTCTGCTAATGAAAGAATTCATTTGCCTTCTCTAATCAGCTGGCTGGCGTCAGGAATTGCAGCTGATCACTGTGGAGGAGGGGCTGCGCGGCAGCCTTGGAGGAAGCAGCTCCCAAGGTCCCTCCGAGATTAGGGAGCGCCATCCGCGGGAGGTGTGAGCTGGTGATGCTGGCACGGCAGGGCTGCTCTGGGCTCCCGGGGGAATCCTGCTCTGAAGCCCTGCAGGCTCTCCTGACCCTGCTCCCAGGAGGGGGAACCGTGAGCCAGGGGTGGAGAGGGGGAAACGCTGCTAATGGAGAGTGATGTCAAAGTGCACGACGCTGCTCTTCTTTCATTTTTTCATGGGGGGAAAAAAAAAAATAGAGACGTTGAGCCTAAAACACTTCTCCCAGTCCCCGGAAGGTCACAGGCAGCACAAGTGCAGTCTTTGAGGAGCCCAGGGGATTTGGGGTATTTCTGCTCCGTGTGCAGAGCTGCACGAGCCCCACTCTGGCTCGTGGATGGGCTTTGGGGTGTTTCTGTTCCTCAGGGGGCTCTGAGGTATTTATGCCCTTCCATAATCTTTGGGGTGTTTCTGTTCCTCAGGGGGCTCTGAGGTATTTATGCCCTTCCATAATCTTTGGGGTGTTTCTGTTCCTCAGGGGGCTCTGAGGGGTCTGTGTTCACTGCACCTGCCCCACCCCGGCTCCCTGATGAGTTCTGGGGTGTCTGTGCCCCTCGGGGGGCTCTGGGGTATTTCTTTGTGCCCCCTGCGGGGCTCTGGGATACCCCTGCTCGGGGAGCAGGCAGGGGGCTCAGACACCTCAGACTGGGGGTTGTCTCTGGCTGTCGCTCTGCTTTTGGACGGGGAGCACTGGGGTTTCAGGGGCTGTGTGGGACACTGGTGTGACCCCCCTTCACCCATCAGTCCTGTCACAGTGGCACTCGGGGTCTTGGACTCCCCAGACTGCAGCCTGGAGAAGAGGTCTCAGCACGAGCTCCTGGGGGGCTGGGACAGGCCCCAGCTCTCCCCTTTCTCAGGAGGAACCCTCCCCATCCCAGCACAGTCCCAAAGAGTCCTCGTTCAGCTCCATCCAGGTGATTTGTGAGGGCAGGGCAGATGTGGTGTGATGGTGTGATGGTGACCACACCAGTCCTTTCAGACTTTCCAGGAGCCTGGGTGCCCATCTGCCCGCGGAGGAGCTGAGCACGGATCTCCAAGCCTGAAGGCTGAAAATGGACGGTGGACACGAGCAACATCTCATGATTAACTCATTCCATCAGTGACTGGTGACAAAAGCCCTCAGGACGTGGTGGAGGCTGTCTCAGGGACATGGGCCAGAGGTCCAGGTGATGGAATTCTTCACACAGCCCTGGCTTGGACCCACTTTCTGCCGCCAAGCAAGTCACCCGTGCTCTGTGGGCCCCTGCTGCCCTGCGATGGTGATGTTCAGAGCAGTACAGGACTTCAGGATGTCTCATGTATATACATAAATATATTTCTGCTCCCTGATGGGCTCTGGGATATTTGGGGACCCCCACACCTCAGATTTGTGGTCTTGTAGGTGCACAGCAGAACAGTGTGGAGCCACCTCCCACACTGCAGGAAGCTCAGAATTTCCACAAGCCAGCAAGCTGTGATGAGAGTCGCACATGCACAGACTTACTCAACAGGGAAAACCATCAGGCTCTGTGGGACCAGCTCCAACGTGTGGATAACTGGGAGAGAGCCCTGCTCTTCAGAAGCCTTGGGAGAGCAGAGGATTTGCTGACCGGTGCTCTGAAGTTCCTGCCTGTGAGGCTGACTCTCTTTTGGGAGGGGTGTGGGTTTAGCTGTGTGCACTGACCTTGTGCCATCCAGCAGCACAACGGGGGCTTCCAGGAGCCACGCAAAGGTCTGGAGAGCCTCCCAACAGGGTGGGTGTTTCAGATGCGGCCTGCTTGAGCCTTGGGACACGAAGGGATGCTGGGGGTTAATGTCCCAGTCGCTGCTAATTTTTCCTTTCCTGTTTCCAGGATGGAGTCAGATCCCTGCTGGGTCTGGAGCACCCAGGGAGCTGCAGGGTGCAGAGCTGAGTGCTGCTGTCCCTGCAGTGACATCACCACATCCTCGAGAAAGGCCCTTCCCTGGAAGTGCCAGGGGCCCTCCTGGCAGTTTGCACAGTCCATGATTTCGAAAACAAAAAGTACCTTCAGTTTGGCCATGGCTGGGCAGGGTGGGATGTGGTACCCCAACCTCCCATCTGGCTCCTCAGCAAGCACAGAGTCACAAATGGGTTGGGTTGGAAGGGACCTCAAAGCCCACCCAGTGCCACCCCTGCCACGGGCAGGGACACCTCCCACTATCCCACGGTGCTCCAAGCCCCGTCCAGCCTGGCCTTGGACACTTCCAGGGATCCAGGGGCAGCCACAGCTTCTCTGGGCACCCTGTGCCAGGGCCTCCCCACCCTCCCAGGGAACAATTCCTTCCCAAGATCCAATGTAAACCTACTTCAGTTTGAAGCCATTCCCCCTTGTCCTGGTACTACCTCCTCTTGTAAGAAGTTCCTCTCCAGCTCTCCTGTCAGCTCCCTTCAGGTACCAAAGGCCACACCAAAGTCACTCCAGGCCTTCCCTTCTCCCAGCAATCCCCCAGCACCACTCGTCCACCCTGCTCTGGCCTCTCAGGCCACTGCAGTGCTGGCATTTTCATGGACACAGCCCTTGCCTCGTGCTGTCACAAGCTTTAGGGAAGAGCAAGAGGAGCAGGACTGGTGGGAAGCAGCAGGGGTTGAGCTGGGGGTGATCAGGGGTTCATCACTCACCAGGTGTTTCTAGGATGAATAATGCAACCCTTTTGCTGTACAGTGATAGCAACCAAAGAGTTCAAGCCCAAAATAACCCCAGTAGAGCCCGCTGGTGCCCCCAGATTCACCTTTACCCCCAGGTCTCAGCACAGCCACAGCGTGGGCAGGACAGAGGGTGAGGAAAGTCCTTTAAGACACAGGGAAAGCCAGAGATGGGGCAGCAGCCCCCATGTGTGTATGAACCCTGCAGGTGCACCCAGGGACAGCGACGTTCTTGGCTCCTCCTGCCTCACCACAGGTACCTCCTCCCAGGTCACCCTCCTGGAAGATCTCCTGAGCAGATGGATCTCCTCCTGGATCTGCCTATGCCTGGCTGTTGCTTGTCATGCCCTAGGCTGTATCAAATTTTCCTTCAGGGTACCTGCTGGCTGCGACTGATGAAGGCCCCGGCCTCTCCCACCCGCTCTGTCATCGGGCAGGGGGGCTCAGGGACTTGTGCTTCACCCAGGAGGAGCCTCTCAGCATCACAGCAGCACCCATCCAGGCCAGGAGGGGACTGGCTGGAATAAGCAGAGTCTCACCTGAGCATATTGACCATCTTCAGTCAGGTGCTACAGTTTAATGTTTAAATAAGATTTCATATCACCATAGCAATGGCAACACAAAGCAGCTGGAAAGTGGGCTGTGGAAAGAGGCTTGGAGGGGGCTTGGAGCAACCTGGGAGAGTGGGAGGTATCCCTGCCCAGGGCCGGGGGTGAACAGGATGGGCTTTAAGGTCCCTCCCAACCCAAACTGCTCCAAGGTTCTGTGATTGCTTCAAGAGAGGTCCCAGAGGAGATAAGGAAGCAGCACCTGCGCAGGTGGCACTGCACAGGGACAGTCACGTGCCTGTCCCCTCACAGCCTGGGAAAACCCCAGGAGCTCCACAGAGCCCTGCTCAGGGCCCTCACAGCACAGCCGGGGCTGTCCTGACACACCTG
>WBMZ01014253.1:0-60134 GCA_013400975.1 Atrichornis clamosus | reverse complement strand
TATTATTTTAATAAATCATCTGGAGGTGCAGTTTGTGATTATTAACACAAGACAGGTACCTCCCTAAAAATGTGCTTTCTGCTCCATGGAGCCTGTCCAGAGCAGCTGCTCAGAGCTGTTCCCCTGCTGCTACTTAGAAATGGCCATGCAGCTCCAGACCCTGGAAATCCTCTAATCCACAAGGAATTGCAGAGCAAACCCACCACATCTGGAGTTACAGCACTGCTGCTCTCTGGTCCCCTTGGACTGTTCTCAGTGCCCTGCAGGGTACTCGGGGCTCCTGCTGTCACTGCTGTGGTGGCCCAGCACAGTGACAGCAGGGAGAGGGTGAGGGATCTCCGGTCAGGCAGCGAGGACCTCTCAAGTGACTGATATGGAGGGTTCAGGCTGGATGCCAGGAAAAACAGAAGCACCATCCAGCAGCCATTTCCAGCAGTGCCCCCCTGGCTCCCTCAGCACAAGATGGCTCCACCCTGTGATTCAGGGATGAGCTTGGCTTTCTTGGCTACAGAGACACAGGTGGGCCAGGACTGCCCAGCCTGAACCCCCAGGCAGCAGAACAACCCAGCCTGTACCCCACCAGCTGCTAAGGGAGATGGCAAAAGGCCAAAGATTTTCGTCCCCACAAGCAGGTGAAAAGTGCAAAAAGGCTGATTTTCTTTCATTTTTTTTTTTTTAAAGGCACTGGCTTCCTTTTGCACTTACAGAACTACTTTCAGAGAGTGCTGCCAACCTTTTCTTCCCATTTAAGCAAGACAGTATTTCTTGTGATCTTCATGAGACTTCCCTTTGCTTTCATGACACTCCCAGGAAATCAGCAGCCTGAGCCCCACAGAGACACAGACTCTCCCACACTTTAGGCTGAGAAAATCCTGCTCCCAATTGCTCCTTTGATACCACCAGTGCACTAACCAGGGAATCCAGAGTGGAACAATGAGCGCTCTTAAACATGGATTAGAGAAAGCTACTGAACACTTTCCATACTTGGGAGCAGAATAATTCCTTCTGCTTTGCTGGCTGCATACATAGGAGCTTAATGATCGTGGGAAAAGGCTGCAAAAGCAACTTCCAAAAGCAAGACCAGCA
This sequence comes from Atrichornis clamosus, assembly GCA_013400975.1. Classification (NCBI taxonomy): domain Eukaryota; kingdom Metazoa; phylum Chordata; class Aves; order Passeriformes; family Menuridae; genus Atrichornis; species Atrichornis clamosus. Next base: position 59,048 of record WBMZ01014253.1, on the reverse strand, counting down.
AAAACTTACTGCCATCCCACAGTACCCCGAGGGCAGAAGGCAAAGCCGCTCCTGTCCAAGGCAAGGTCTTATAACAATGAACAAAAGCACGAGAAGGAACCTGCAGTCAGTGGCTATTGCACACAAAGTACAACAAACACAGGAACCAGGGAAAAGACCAAGAGACAGAACGAGAAAGTCCTGCTGAAAGCTACAAAGCACACTGCTCCAGCCAGCACAGCCTCCCCAGTTCCTGGTCCTGCAGCTTTGGTCCTAAAGCTTTAGTCTTTTAGTGCTTTCTTTATAACTTTCTTATTATGAAGAACTCTCCAAGTTTCTGGGTGTTCCAGTAACTCACCAGTGCAAGCGCAGAGCATGGAGGAAGGCCGAGAGCCCCTCCATGACCAGCAGAATGGCCACTGTCAGGGTGGCAAAAGCAGCAAAGATGAAGAAGAGGCCCAAGCCTCCCCCCAGGCTCCTCACGCTGAGGCCGATGTGGATCACCATGGTCCAGAGCACCTCTGAGAGCTCTGCCGGGAGAAAGGGGAGGAGAAGACTCATGTCAGCAGGAACGGGGGGTTATTTACTTATAAAGCAAAAACTGAGGTCAAGCAAACTCCTGCTAAAATGAGGTGGGAAACTCAAGAGGGACAAGAGCTTTCGAAGCCAAGTGTGTCAGGACACTGCCTCCAGCTGTCACACAGGGCAGGGCAGAGTCCTTGCTCAGCAACTCCTTGCTTTATTCTGTGCTTTTAACTCCTTCCCTCCCATTGAGCAGAGCTGTGGGAGCAGACCCAGGTGTGTGGAGCTCACTGCTCCCAGGTAATGCACACCCAGCACTGTCCTGTGCCAGCCAAGCCCTGAGAGGCTTCTCATGTTCCTGCCTCCCACCTGTCTGGGCTGAGCAGGCACACGGACCCACAGCTCAGCTCCCTGGGGGACACTCACGTGCATGGGCCAAGCTGAGGGCCCAGAGCCTCAGGTAGGACGCGGTGTTGGAGATGCAGCCCAGGCAGTACTCGATGGTGTGGATGGCCTGGTACACCACGGTGTCACCAAAGTCGAACTGCAAAGGGAACACAGGATGAGGGGAGCTGGGAGCGCAGCGCGGGCCAGGCAGGGACACGGGGCAGGGGACCTGCTGCTATCACCAGGGACACCGTGTGTGACACTGCACACTGACACTGTCTTCTCCTGGTTTAACACGTCAGCTTCACAAATGAAAAATGAATCTTGTCTTGACAGGTTTGGCAGAATGACAAATGCTGTGACATGAATATTGTTTTCTCATTCTAGCATGTGGAAGTCAGATATTCCAAATTAATCCACGGGCTTAGCCAGGAAAAGACTGTTCAACAGAAGATGGTGTTGGCGTGCATTCCCCAGCAACTCAGAGGTGCCGCTACGGGAAGGAGGCAGTGCTCCAAGCCGTACTGTGTGTGCCTTTGCTACAGGAGCAACAGCAGCATTTTGCAAGACATGAACTTGCCCGTTTTGAAAGCAAAAATAATGCATTAAGCTATCCTGAAAAAGTCACATCTGTGCACCATTCACTGGCAAAGTCTCTGTGTCTCAGTAATTTTCTGCAACAATAAAAGAACTTACAAGGAAGTCTGCCATGTAGGGCAGTTTCTCATTCTGCAGCTTGGGAAAGCGTTCCCTGCATTTTGGATTTAATCCATGGTTCAGAAACTGCTCAGATTTAAGTGAACATGATGTTTTAAATACATCCAGTGACTAATGCTCTAGGCATGCACACAAAGCTATTTATATTCTTAATTCTCTCCTAGTGTATCCAAGGCAATAAATATTTCAAACAATTCAGTTAAATTAGCTGTCAAAAGCCTAATCCTTTCTCCACAGAATGTGAGCTGTGAAGTTCTCCACTAAATGCTGCCCTAGCCAACAGTTCCAGCTCCCAGACACACGAGCCGGCTGGCAGCACCGGGATTTTGGGAAATGTTTAAACAATGACCATTCAAAGCTGAGTGCAACTGCCAGAGAGAGCAACCACTGTGCCAGGAGTGGGAGCATCGGGATTGCTATGGCACAGTCCTTGTGGGTTTACACATATTCCCCAGGTTCAGTGAGACATCAGGTACACCAATACAGGACCCCCGTGCCCCCCATTCTACATGGGCCTGTGCATAGCAGAACTCTGAGCAAACCACTATCAGCACAATTTTCAGCAGCAGTGCCGTGGTCAAGCTGTTCTGATTTCATGCCATTTGTATTTTTCGTAATAGGACTGGTTACCTGATAGTGCTGAAACCTAAACTCAATCCTGCATGAGTATTCCTAAACCCCCATTTCTTTAATACTTTTTACAAGTGCTTATGGATGAGCAGTTTCTCAGAACAGAGCTTCTCTTTTACACAAAGCCTCTGGCCAGTTCAGTTGTTGAACTGCATGAAACTGGACTGGTTGTGCTGCATTTGCTCTCTGGGTCAACCAGCATCATCTTTAACATGGCAGACAGTTTGGGGGAAAAAAATCTCTTTAAACAGTTTGCTGCAGCATGGAATTAACAAAGACACAACATAAGAAAAACCAGATTTCTCTGGAGGCTCAAAAGTGAAAACTTTTCTGTTTCAGACCTCAAGCTGAACAGCTTCCCAGGTAACTGGGAACAATCTGCAGACAGGGGATCAGACAGACAAGCTGTATTGATGAAGTAATTAAAAGTCTGTTAATATATGTATGTATGTATGAATGAATTTAAAACGGCCTGTAACATGAAAACAGCAAGATCTTTTGGAAAACAAGATGCTGTGACATAACATGTTCAATTCAGCACATTTTACACCGATGGGAAATGACCCAGGTACACATGAAGGCAAAGCTGCTGTGCTCTTACCACCTCGTCCTCTGTAGGCTTGAAAACATAAATTTATATTTAGTGCAGTGTTTTGATCACATTAATCATGAACACATTCAGCAATTCCCTCCTACGCACACCACGGAAAGCAGTAACACATCCCATGCACTACAGAGGCAGGATCCGCTGCAGTCGTTCAGAGGCATCAGAAAACTCCCAAACTACATGGGATCGACTGTTTTTCTCCTCTCCCAGAGGAAAGGGAAGTAATTAATATTACCCCCAGCAGTCAAAACGAATCTATAAACAAAATTTCAGTGCTGCAGAAATACAGCCCCTGCATTTTCACTGGCATGGAAGAAGCAGGTAATGTGTGGGGGTGCTGTGCCCCCCGCAGACCGGGGCTCTTTGTCATGGGGACAAACAGAGCCACTTCTCCCAGGATATGCAAATTATGCTGCTTTTTCTGGAGTCCCAGGAGTGACCAAGAGACAATCAGTGAGAAAACTGCTAGGAAAACACTTCACTGGGAATGTTGCTGTTTAAACAGCCTGAAAAGAGTAACTACAATCCCAGTGAGCTCATCCTGCTGCCGAGTGCAGTGCCCTGAGAGCGAGGATGCTCAGGTGCTTACCTCTTCCCCCTCCTCAGAATGGGTAGATAACTGGTCATGTTGAATGATCTCAGCATCCTCCTCCGTTGGGCCATTGCCCACCCGGATCCCACCAAAGTTGTGCGTGCCCTGACACATGCAGAAAAGAAAGAGCAAAGTGTTGTTTGGGTTTTAGTGCAAAAGTGCAAGTTTCTCATGACTCCATGTGCAGCAGCAGCTCACAGATGAAAACAAAATATTAAATATTAAGGCCCAGGTTAAGGCAGGTACAATTCTATTTCCCAGCTTGGATGGGAAAGGTGCTGATTCCTGCTGGGGCTGGGGAAAAAAAGTCTGTCTGAATGAATCCTTGGTACATTTCTACAGTGTAACTGCAACCATGAGGACAATAAAGGCACATCTCTCAGAGGACATTTGCTGGCTCTGACATGCAACAGCCCCACGTCCTGCCCAGCACTGCTGGACAAGCACTGACATACCACTGCTGGGTACTGGAGCAGGTCATGGAGCAGAACACGCTAACACAAACACACACACACTTGCTCCCACCAGCCTCAGGCACATCAACACCGCACAGAAAACCAGATCTTCCCCTGCTTGGAAACTCTACGTTGTGAAGCAAGTCCTTTTAGAGACATTTGTTCTGACATTCAGCATCTGACCCTCAGCTGCACCTCCAGGACTCCAAAGGGAACAGAACAACCCACAGGCTGAGCTGAAATGATGTAACTGGGAGCAGTTCCCACCTGACCACTATGAGTCCAACCCCCAGAGAGGCAAACTCTAACATCACAGATAGAAATAAGCCCTGTGTCCAGCTTCAGCACTCTCCTGGGTCACCTGTCATGAGGCTGACTCGCCACATCCAGACTGCAGAACTCCAGGGATGCCCATGCAGACCAAAGAGGCTGAAGGTTCTGTGACCTGGCGCTTGCACAGACCAGAACAGCTGCTCTGAGTTCTTTTACCTCCTCTGTCCTTAGAAACCTGCTTTTATTTTAGGCTGAACTATAAACTTTTCCAAAATGCCAGATACGAATTAAAGATTTTGTCAGGTTTCTAAAAACAAATTAGGTAGGCGTTTATGCTCTGAAATAGAAATAAAATTTAAAAACCCTCCATATTTACAACTAAATGCTTTTATTAGGATATTCAGTATCTCTGAAACACCACAAGTCACTAATGACTCCTGTCAATATTCTATTTATGTATTTCTGTGTGAACTGGCACTTTAGCAGCTTTTCCCTCGCACTCAACTCATATCCATTCCCTGTAAACCATCCAACCTAAACACGGCTCCAACAGCTCCAGTTGTTTACTCGATCCTTCTAAGCACACCTCACACAATACCTCCCCTCGCAGCTTCCCAATGGAGATGCACTTCATACACTGGATGGATCACGCACAAAAGGTCCATTTTCATTTCTAATATTTCCATGATGAAATTAAATTGTCATGAGAGAACCAGCTAAGCCATCCCTCCCAGCACCTTTGGCACGTGGAGAGCGTGATGTGCTTCACACAGTGGGTGAGATTCACACTTCCTAGTCAGGGAGATTCAGAACTAAAACAGAGCTGAAATAGGCAGCATTGGGGAAGGGACTAAGTTCTGGGGGCTGACACAATCCTCACCAGAAAGCTCTGGCAGCAAAGGGCTGTCTGTAGGCTTAGACACACATGAATTGAAACAACTGCCACTGAGAAGCTTGTTTGTGCACAACCATTTTATAATAATTTCAGGTCAAAGTGTGTACAGGACAGATGGGTCACAAATCCAGTGATTACTGACATGGAGTTGCTGGAGGCCATCACATCACTGTGTGTTTGGGAACACATAATGCAAACAGAAATGCTGCACTGAGAAGAATCCTAATCTACCTTAAACAAATACACAAGTAAAGGAAAAAAGGGGAATTTAAGATGGGGGGATGTGGTAGCACAAACTCCTGTGCTGTTCTGCAGGTTGATTCAGCAGCACTCCTGCAAGGAAGTGTCTCTATGCACACACAACTACCATCCTCCAGCCTGGGCGTTCATCCAGAATGTATCAATTTGGCTAAACTTTGCTCTTTCCAAGAGAAAGTGTTTTTCACCCTAAAGGTGCACTTGTCATTCCTTTACGAAATTCGGATACATTCCATGCTCCCTTGATAATCAGACACAAAGCCAACTCCCATCTGTAATGCATGAGGCGAGTTTGAAGTGCACTCACTGTTGCAGCCGCTGCTGCCTCGAGCGCCTGTGCGTTCGTGCTGCCCTGGGCCTCCTCGGGCTGCCCTTCCTGGGGGTGGACGGAAGAAGAGAGAGGGAGGAGGAAGAAAACAAAAAGAGAAAGGGAGACGAATGGAGAGGACATGGGAGGATGAAAGATGGTCAGAGAAGGGAGAGGGAGTGTCTGTAACTGAACTGATCTTTGACTCGCTGCACATCCTCACAGCGCTGCCAGACATGCAGGGAGAACTCGCACGTCTCTGCAGTGCATGTGTGCCACATTCCTGCATCTCACACACAGGTACTTTACAGTGCAGCTGGAAACCTACTGAGCTCCCCAGCAGACAATCTCTCACAAGACTCTGCAAGTCTCTTTTTCCTTTAATTGTTATTTTTAACCATCCAAGCTGCTTTAACAAAGATAGCTGAGAAGTCTGCCAGCCAATTCCATCTCTGTTTCCCACTACCAGCCTAGCCCAGGCACAGAGCAGCAGCCAGTGAGACTGTTCCTAAACCAGCTGCCATAGCCCAAGCCAGAGACACTGTTCTGATGATTACCAACATAAGCGGTTTTAAAAAGCAGATTTGATGCTGGATCCAGATCTGGGAAGCAGGCAGGCAACACTCTTGTCTCCAGTAACACCCACCTGCCTGTATGACCAGGAATATGCAAAAACACTTTACAGGTCTCAATGCAGTGAGAATCTATGAATCCAAGCTCAGAATGCAGAACACAGATTTTCAACCAAAATTAAGTTTTCATATGTAAAATATAAGAGGGAGTCACCCACCAAGTGTTTTCTCCTCAAATACTGCTGGCGAAGGACCAGGGGTTTTGCTACCAGCATCCACGGCACACACAGCAACGCTACCACCACAAGGAAGCACTGGAGCCCCTTCTGCAAAAGAAACAAGTCTCAGGTAATTCAGTGGCAGCCCCTGCTCAAACACACACAGAACCCAGCAAGAATGGCTGAACTTCCAGTATGTGGATGCTTCACTACCTCTCTCTCTTCTGGAAACAGCAATTAAGTACCTAATGCCTGCAGCTGCCACCTCTGACTGAATACAGCATTTAATGCTGAGACTGGGTTAGATTAGGGAAAAATCTAAAAGATCCTGCAGGGAATGAGAATTTAGCAGATGTCTGATACTGCCGGGAGGAAACAGTATTAGTGTCTGAACTAAGCTGAGAGGTATCACATTTCACACATGGGACAATATTCCTAATTGCTTTCCATTATTAATCAGGATCCACATGTTCTGAAGCCACAGGACACTTATGCTCAGACAGGTATAAATTCCTGGTTATAGGGATTATTCCTTCCTTCTTCAATATTATGTAGTATCAGCCTTCAAAAATGCTCTGTCACAGAGGAAAAATGTTTCATGCTTGATTTCACAATTATGGTGAGGTCAATGAAACACTCCGGTATCACGAAACATCTCCGATTCTGTTCTAGCAAGAGTACACACCTGCCCACTGTAAAGCATCTTATTACTGGTGTCCTCATAGGAGAACAGAAACATGTTGATAAAGTGTATTAAGAGGCTCGGTGCTTCCTTGGATGTGTGAGCATCGTAGGCTGTCCACTTGTAAAAGATGAGAATAACAAGGTATCCAAAGAGGGAGGACATGAAAATCATTTCTGGAATAAATCCAAGGTATATGTTCAGTGGCTTCTTAAAATAGCTACAGGGAAACAAAAAAAACACAACAACAACAACAAAAAAAAGAAAAAGAAAAGAAAAAAGGAAAGTTTAATATTACATTTGGCTAGAATTAAGGCAAAAGCTTTTAATAAGAGTGTGAACTGAGTCTTTGGAACGACAGTGCAGAGGTTCAGCAGCTCAACAACAGCTGGGCCTGGAGCACAGGAACTGGCTGACAGGCACAGTTCCACACACAGCCAGAGACAACTGCACTGCACCTTCCATCAGGAGGTTAGGGCTGATGAGGTCCTGCATCTTGAACCCAAAGACGTTCCCCCCACCATGAGAAAACCAGAACAAAGCACTTACATGTGGTTGAGGAGACTCAACGCGACACCAAAGAGCATCTGGAAAATGCCAAGAATCACAGACATCTTCATCTTAAAGGAATTGAGGAAGGCCAGCTTATTGCTGGCAATATTCCAGATCTGTGAAAAACAAGATCCAGTCAGGCAAACACTGGAGAAAGGAAAACAGGAGAAGGAAAACACTCCCTTTAAGCTAAACAGTATGAACAAGTCAGGAAGTGTCAGGCTGAAAAAGCAGGTTTTTAAAGATGTGTTTGTCCCATGGATATCTTCTGGAGAAACGAGCAGACAAACTTTCTGCTGGGAACACTATTACAGCGACTGAGCCCACCATTGAGCAGGAATCAAACCTGTTATCATGGTACCTCCAAGGTGCAGGAGAAACAGGGCTGTATCCTTAACAGAAAGACTAAAGGAACAATTATACACAGCTCTGATTTCCTGCACGTCCTCTTTATGTGGAACCCATGCAAGGCTTGTGTCACAAGCAGAGTTAGGAGCGGAGGCGTTGATGCAGGCAGGTACCAAGTAACAGGATTACTGGTAAGGGTCCATTTCCAAGAATAACTGAAAAAAGAGATTAACAACTTTCCCCAAGGTAAAAAAGTAACTCCCAAGAGTGATTTGCAAGTCTAACCAGATTTGATTAAAGAGATGCAGGTTAGAAAGGATGAGAAAGCAGCCTTTAATGGACCTCACAACAAGGGTCTCTACCCCAAATCTGGCATCTCAGTAGGAACTGAATTAATTCTATCGTTCAGGAATATTCCCACCATTGATGGAGCTTGCTAAGGGAATAGCTGGGCTGGAGAAATCTTTCACACTGAAACAGGACAGGTACTTCTCTTTCTGCTGACACAGATGATGTACCCAAAGGACTGAGGAAGAAGGACGAGCTCTTACCGGGTCAATGCCAAAGGGGTAGGGCCCACCAAACACTCCCTGGATAGCAGGATCCAGCTGCAGCAGAGGAGTGGTCTCCAGCAAAGCATCTCTGTTTGGGGATAAGATTATACAAACATGAGTTATATAACATATTAACACGAGCAATGCCACCTTCCTTCTGTAAAAACTAACAACACTCTTCCCTTGTGAGAGCAAGGAAAACCTCAAATCAGATAGAACTTTGAGGTTCCTGGATGGTTCTAGAGATTTTCCCAAATGAATAAAAAACCTGTTTCTTGACTTTTTACTCAGCGTCGCAAGAAAGACAGGTGCAGGAATCTTACAATGCCTATTAGGAAAAAGGTTAGAAACTGCATCTTTTTAAGCTTTCTGGGGAAAAGAAAAAGAAGCTGTTTTGAAACTTGACAGATATCATCCCATTTACACTCCTCTTTCAATTCTACTTAAGACAGAATTCAGAAGTTTTTGTTTTCCTGAGCTGGGAGGACAACGGGGAAGGACAAGTCACCTCTGTCTCACTGTCTCTACGTAGTTACCAAGGGTTTACTCACGACCAGTTGCCTTTAGTGAACATTGGCCGGACGCTCCACGAGGAACCAAACATGTTGAGGGACTTGGAGAAGCAGTCGTTGTAGATGAGGCCTGTGTACGTGGAGAACAGCCCCATAAGCAGGATGATGTATCGACCACTGAACACCATGTTGAACATCTAGTGTAAAAACCCAAAAGGAACAAAGAAAGTCCATGAGAACAGGGAAGGTCCCTCCTGAAGTCCAATCAGGGAAATCAGTCCGTTGTAGGACAAATATCAGCCATATGAACTGAGAGTCCCTCAGGCAGGGATTAAGGGTGCAAGAGGGAGCACAGCAGCACAGAATCTGATATCCAGGATAAACGGGCAGCGTAGCTCTCCACAGGGAACCTCAGATTAGCTGGAGAGGATAAACCGCCTGATGCAACCCCCAGCTGGCAGCCTGAGTTTGGAACCAGGAGCACTGTCAGCCTCCTCCATGCTCTGCCAGTGTATCTTAACTCTGGTTCAGCTTCTGTCAGCCTTGAGCCATCAAAACCCATCTTGAGCAGCAAATAGGAAAAATCACGGAGGTAGGACATACACATAGAGAAACTGGGAGTTTTGCAGTGACTGAACCCCACTATGATCCAACTAAATTTGGGGTGATTTGTTTACACCAACTTATCTACTACATTTGATAATTTCCTTCAGACAACTGAAAGGAATAATTTCCTATAAATACCCGCAAGGAAACCCAAGGGAACTCAATATTATTATGAAATTACACTATTCACTGTGCACTCTTCAGGCTTCCCAGCCTGTCCATGTGCTTCACAAATTCCAAAGGAGGAGTAATGGGCATTGTCAACTCAAGGGGAAAAGGATGGGAGTAAACCAAGCTGCAACTCTTTGTCTGAAAAGCAAAGCGCAGCATGATCTGTCACTTCACCTCATTGTCACTCTTCTGGGACAGAATCCGGCTTTCCCTCAGCACCATCCAGACAGCAATCAGAGTCATTAGGATTCCGTGGCCAAAATCCCCAAACATCACAGCAAACAGGAATGGGAAGGTGATGATGGTATAGGGTGCTGTAAGGGAAGAGATGACATTCCCAGGGCACTCTGTGAGTCAGTCCACATTCACTATGGTACAATTCAGGCAACTAAGCAATATAATTTCTCAGCTTTCCCTCTGCTTCTGAAAACTGCTGAGTCTCTATTAGAAATTTCCACACACGACAAACAATACAGATAAATATCACGATTAAAAAATTTGAGACAGAAGTCTTGGACTTTTCCACGTCTGAATTTACCTGGATTTATTTCCCGATATGTCCCAATGCCGTAAGCATCAACAATGTTTTGAAAGCCAGAAGTAAACTTGTTAGTTTTGTTGTACGTGGGTGGGGTCTGATTGGTTTGCATCCTGTTTAAAATAGATGGGACAGTGGATCCGCTGTGCTCCTATTTGAAAAACACAAAGGGAAGATCAGCAAACCCACCCTCGGAGTACCGGAGGATGGAGTCTGACACAGTTTCCCCACTGGCATTTTGAAAACTGCAAGCTTGAGAGTTTGCAGTGTGCTTGCACAATGAGACACTGGAGCAGCTGAGGAAGGCTGCCAGGATTCCACTGCTCTCCAATTTGTGTAGCAGGAGTAAGGGTGAACACTGTCTGTGTAGGATAGACAAGAAAACAAACAAGTGAAAAGACTTCAAGAAACCCAACTTTCTTGTCTATCTGAGCAGAGGGTGAGTTTGTCAGCATCCTGGAAAGCTCTTGTATCCAGACACCAGGGCTACAGAGCACACCCAGGATAACTAGATGTACCAAAGGACTCATATAGAGGAAAATCCTCACCATTCCAGCATCTAACTTAAAGCTTTACACAACATATTTGTTACAATTTTCACCTAAAAGTCATGATTCCTACACATTAAATACACTGTCTTCTGGGAGGGCTGATTCCAACAGCCCAAGGGGATGATTCTCAGAGACTCACAATACAGAAAAAGCAATGAATCCATGCAGTACTGCCACAGCTGCCTGGCACAGCAGCTACTCACAGTGCCTCTCCTGAGAGCAAACTGGATGGAATCGAGGTCAGCAACAGGACACCACACTTCAGCAATCAAGCACTTCTGTGTCACGTCGATGTTGCACAGGTTCAGGGTGTGGTAAATTGCCTTCATCTTCCGCACTTTGATGAACCACACACGGATGTTTTTAGCAGCTGCCTGCAAAACCCTCTGGCGATGATCCTCTGTTTGGTTCAGTACCTTTCAGAGAAGCAGGAGAAAGGTGAGGCCAAATCATTGACCAAAGCTCATGGTGCACCAAGACAAGCCTTATCCACGGAGGACGAACAACGAGCCCACTCCCTCACCCCAGGCTTGCAGTCTATGCTGTAGTCCCCATCTTAATTAGTTCTGCTGAAAGGCCTAATGGCTTTTTCCAGGGATGCTTTCTGATTACTCTCCTTCCCAGCTCCAAGGTCAGTGGTTGTTTCAAACAATGAACTGTGCCAAGATTGCAGGGAACAGTTTTACCTCCACCCAGGTTAAAAGAGCAGAGTTTTGCAAGTAAAGGGTTTGTTGCCTTGCGAAAACACACAAATTACCCTGAAAGACTTGTTTACTGAAGGGAAAAGGAGAAAGTGTTTCCTATTGAGGGTGTTTTCCAACTGGAACATATCAAACTCAGGCCAAGCCAGATTTCCAGAGTGGAAAGTCTTAGACTGAAGGGAAAGTGAGAACACAGGGCACATGCAGCTTACATTGCTTCTGAGTCCTTGTCTACTTTAAAATAGCTTTTGAGCTGCACTGCAGAACTCCCAGCTTGAGACAGTTTCTATATAAAATAATTCCTTTTAGTTTCTGAACCTTTTCTTAATTTTTGCCTCAAATCCCTTATATCTTTCTGCATTATCACATACTGCCTTTCTTCCTTGAAGCAAGCACCAGGTATTTCAGGAGATCTGCGTGCTGATTACTTTTTACCAATACTCAGGCTGCTGCACAAGAGATTAGTTGTAAAGCAGAAGCTCTTCAGGACAGCACAACGTGAAAATATAAAGACAGGCAGAAAAAAGAAGAGCTAAGTTAAGCATTGTTATCTCAGCTTGGAAAAAAGGTTAAATGTTTTCAAAGTACTTGTAGATGGAACAGGCAATTACACAACATGCTCTCAGAGCTGGAACACATGGGATCTCCTTACACATGCAAGTTCCTCTTTGCTCCCTCGTATGGAGTTCTCTGTATTTACTTGTATATAATGAACTGCTCAGCCCTCCAGAAAGATCAAACCACCCCAACCCAAACCGTGACACAGAAACAACTCAGCAGTCTCCAAACAGCTCTCTTGCACTGCTGGTCTCAAGCTACCTGAAGCTGAAAACACGGTCATCTAGTAGGGCCAAAAATCCTCCTGGTTTTAACAGGATTCAAAGTTTCCAAATATAGTTTTATTATTATTATTAAATTATATTATTAAAAAAAACAAGAAAGAAAGGTCATTGACCCTAGTTATTTTACCATCTGAAGATCATCAATTCTGGTATTGACACCAGAAGCCATTTCCTTCCGCTCCTGGGGTGTTTCTGGGCACGGGTAGAGGGAGGCCCGGAACCTGGAAGACAGGGAAGCACCTCAGTGACAGAGATGGAAAGAAGATCAATAGGTCAGGGGTGAGCCTGAGAGCAGAAATAAAGTCAGAAGCCCCTTAAAGGAAGTTTCTGATCAGCAGAGACTGCCAAGCAGAGCTACAGTCTCTACATCAAAGGAGTGCAGAAGTTTGCTATAGGCCATGGCAGAAGCTGAGCGCTAAAGAAAACAGAAGCAGGAGAGAATCCTCTGTTCCCTATGTTGCCAGTGTCTCAAGGCACTGTCACGAGGTTGGTCAGCCATCCAGCTCTGGGGCATACTGTCATGCCAGTGCAGCTGCTGCTAGAAGCAGTTACTGTTGTCTGTAAGCCTATCCCACTGATATCCCATCAGGTCTATCCCAGAGATCAACACTCCCTTGGCTTTTTGCATTCCTGAGCACAACAGTTGTGTACTTTGAGCATTACAGGCTGGGGAGTGGCAAGTTTGACTGCAAAATGTGTTTCAGTTACTTATGGCACATTTCATTTGCTGTCAAAATAAGCGCTCCTGCAGCCACTGCGAAATAGGGAGTTGAGAAATATTAAGTCATGTCAGTGTGTCTCAAATAACTTAGAGCTGCCCAGACTTTCATACCCTTCACAGATCTTCTTGACTCTGTTCTTCAGCTGGTCACCTTGAAAGAAGATGATAAATACAGACTTGTGCACGTAATCCCCCTAGAACAAAGGAAAGAAATGTAGAAATTAGCATTAGCTAATTACCAGAGTTCTACTTTTCCTTTTCCTGAGTCTGTACATCAGCTCTCAGATCTGCATGGTGGGTGAAGAATGTACCTAACACTGAAACAATCACAAGGAAAGCAGTTTTCTCAGTCTAAGTACGGAATACATGCACTGTATTTGTGTTTACTGAAGCAAAATGTCCCAGATTATCCATTATTGACTCTATGCAATACATGGGAAAGCCTGGGAAGTTCTCCAAAAATAATGGAGGTGCAATAAAGTATTTATCAGCACTTAGTGCAGTCAGCTCACCTACAGACTCAAGCCAAATGAGTGAGTGAAGATAAGACAAAGGGGAGTTTAACCACTGTAGTTCCCAGAGAGGCCAGAGGCACATTCCTTGCACAGCTGTGTCCGTGGGGGCAGCCAGGGCCCCTTTCCTGCATTTGTTGACTAGTTATTGTTCTACCTTACTTAGGAATTTTTAACATAATGTTTCAAGAATAATTACATTAGGTGTAACCTCAATTTAAGGAAGTTCTGCACAACAAGAACAAAGTCTCTCCTAGCAGACAGATGATTCCACAGGTCAGCTACCAGTGGTTGGTGGAGAGAGGGAAGGCCTCAGCCTTACCTGAGAAAGAGAGGCTGTTACTGAGCTTCCCCTCCTGGGTCTGTGTTCCAGGGCAGCCCCCATGCAGCCTTTACTGGGTAAGAGCAAGGGTTCCCTAAGTTTGGGCAGTGCTCACTGGTTTGAGCACAGAGGACACTGGATGTAAAACCAGGCACAATCACAACATTTACCACTTATAGCTGTACTAAAGCAAACAGTTCTCAGGTGGATGTTTAAATTATTGATCAGTGAATTAAGAAAAAAATGGAAGGCTGAAGTTCAGAGTAAATGAGCTTCAGATGTTACACACTGCCCACGTCCCAAAGAGCCTCCTCCAAGGAGAATCGCTGCTCATTCAGAACTGCACTTGTAGTTCGGGCCAGAGAAAACCCTAGGCCGTACTGCAGTCCACGTTTTGAGTTGTTTTCTCACTCCCAACAGCATTCCCCATCCAGCCTCCTATTTTTAATTAAATGGGAAAACATTTGTTGATGCAGCTCAGAGGCTGCAGTAGGTGCTGGACTGGGACACGACCCAAACATTTGCTGCATGGACCTCACTGAGGGCCAGAGGCTTCAATCTATAGACCCACAGCTCTTAGATGCTGCTACACATCTGAGGCTTCTGCTGCTGTAGCCAACGGTCCCTTTACCGTCACAGGGTCCTCCAGCGGGTTCTCGATCTCTGCCTGGCGCAGGAACACGTTCCCGCGGCACACGCGCCACAGCATCCGCTCGAACGTGGGGATGCGCTCGCGGTTGATCACACCGGCCACAAACCTGCAAGGGGACAGCACAGCCTGAAGGGCTGCACCTAAACCACCCCAGAGCCACATACCCAGCACACGATGGCAACTGGGGGTCAGCGTCACACTAAAAGCTACCAAAACCTTATTTTAACGTTAGTTCTTTAAGCAAAATGGAAGGTCCTCTAAATACATAGAGATAACACACAACAAAACAACTGCACTATAGCACAGGCTGTTTTTTAACAGAATGAAATAATCTTTTTTTAAAAATCACTGGTTATAGAAGAAATAAATGCATTTAGATATATAGTTTCTAGCCTTCAATTTCCTACATTCCTGGTACATTGGCTGCAGCCACGGCTGCCAGTGACTATGTCCCGGGCTCGTGCTTCAGACCTCACTGGCCCAAACGCCCACATCCAGATAAAGAATTACACACACACAAGGAAACCTGGAAGCAGCTGATAAAGAGGATGTAGAACTATACCGTTATTTCAGACCATTATGTGCCCACAGTAGTTACAACTTCAAACAAGGCTGTGAGAGTTCAGAATGTCTGAGAAAACAACCTGACAGACTTACACAGAACAAACTGGTTTCATTCTTTCGTGCAGAGAGAAAAGTGTGAAGCACA
The DNA here is from genome assembly GCA_013400975.1 of Atrichornis clamosus. Classification (NCBI taxonomy): domain Eukaryota; kingdom Metazoa; phylum Chordata; class Aves; order Passeriformes; family Menuridae; genus Atrichornis; species Atrichornis clamosus. The sequence continues at coordinate 43,663 of WBMZ01014253.1, read as the reverse complement.
AACCTGAACTGGGAAGTTCATGTGGGCAGGACAAGAGCAAAGAGCAACAGCTGGTATTAGATCAGCTGCCTTCTGCTTGGTGTGGAAAGTTCTACAACTGTGCTCAAACCATTGCTGCTTTCACAGGCTCATAATCCCTAACCCAGCAACCCCAAACTGCAATTACCCGAGTCGGAGTGGGGCACCTCTTCCCATCTCGCTTGGCTCCAGCAGTGAAGAGGATTCCTCCAACAGGTCTGGATCCGCCATCTGCTGATGATGCAATTCAGCCTGAATTCACAAATCAATTAATATCTAATGAAACCAGTTAGTGGCATGCAGGGAATGAGGAGCCAGGAGACAGTTGGGGGAGACAAAGAAAGAAAAGAAGAAAGGAAAGAAAAGAAAGAGCAAATATAAGACAGTAAAAAGAGGAACGAGATGACAGAAAAGCCAGCAAAAATCACACATGGAAGGAGAAAAACGAGAGGAAAAATGGAATGGCTCAGCAGGGCTTCCATATGTGAAAGGTTTGAGGACTGTTGCAACAAAGGGGCTGCGGGATATATAAGTCTGAAGAAAGGCAGAATTCAAAATAGAATTTCAAGTTTTAAATACAAGTGATGTTCTCAAGAACCATTTTTAATGGCACAAACCAGAGAAACACACTTGACTCACATATTGCCCCAGACATTAAATTAATTTATCCTTATTCACTGCCAGACACACAAGATGTGTTGCTTAGGGCAGGCTGGCAACACCACTCATGTTTTGGCCAGTCAGGCATTAAAACAGGACCGTTTTAAACTGTCCTTCTTTGCAACTCATTTACAGGCTAAAATTCTTAGGAATATGTCTTGTAAGTGTCAGAAGTTCAGGTTAAGGATGCTCAAATCACATCCTGTTGTGCACCATCTTCACACTTGTTCAACCCTGCCTCACACATAGTTCTCTCTCTGCAGTTTATATAATGAAAAGCCAAAAATTACAGTTCCTGAGCACAACCAGAGGGCCAAAATCTACCCTCTGTGGTGCACAGGAGGTCTTTTCCAAAAAGCCATCAAGGGAACTTGCTAAATCACACTGGAAGGCAGAGTTTGACCCAAGAACACGTCATATCCACGGACACAAAAAGTGCAGCCTTGAAAAAGTCTGTGGCAAGTGCAGTAACTTAGCCCCAGACTCTGCATTTGGGCAACAGTGTGTCAGAGCGAAAATCTCTCCAACACTTTACTTCCTGGTCAAGTAAAAGTGTTTGCCGTATACCAGAGAGTTTCTGCAGGGCTGACACCAAATGCAGCTCAACTGCTTGTACACACACTTGCTGCAGCTTAGGACGTTACACAAGGGAGGGAACCCTTCATTCAGCTTGGAAAAGCAACGTGGGGAATGCCTGATCCTTTCAACTTTAAGGCAACTTGTTGCAACATCAAAAACTGAATGAAAATTTTGCTTCATAGAGAACACAACCAAAATCATAAAGTCTGGTACCCAAAAACGAAACACACAGACCAAACATCCCAGCAATTGTTTGACATCTTGATTTCAGGATGTTGAAGAACAGTAAGTTACAATTGTAAGAGGCTTGTATTGTATTTCCAATAATCAAGACACTGTCTGTGAAAATTTTTTGTGATGTGCACCACATTTTAGCAGATGAAACATGAAAAAGAAAGGACAGCACATGTGACGCTTTTGGATTTGCCCCACCTAATTTGTTATAAATGTTTAATGTTACCTCGGCCCATTTCAGCTGTGTGTCCTTTATTCAGGACAAGTCCTGCTTAGAGGGGGTGGAATTACAAAACAACACAGTTTAGAATAAATTGGATTAGACTAGTTTTACTGAAAGAGAACTTTCTTTTGCAAGGATTATTTGCATAACAAACCCCATGTTCTTTAAATTAATCTCTCAACTACTCTGATTTGACAATCACACCCTTTCCAGAAAGGAAATGACACAGAGGCAGCAGTAGCTCTGCAGCTAGAAGGATAGTTAAAGCACTGCTATGGGATTTAACAGAAATAAAAAATTGAGACAATGTGGAAATGGAAGAGCTATCCAGATCCAGTGCAGGAAAACAGGGTTCTGGGAAGTTTACTTTGAATACGAGTTTTTCCCAGCAGTGAGCAAAATCTCAGAGTTATTGTGGAGTATTTTTTACTATACAAGGTCATGCAGGATTGGAATCCCCCAAGCATTCCCATGCCAGTAATCAACAAGCAGAGTTTTCATTATTAAACATTTCTGAATTGCTCATTGATCCCCTGATCAGCACCCAGATTAGCACCTTTAATCTCAAAAAAGGTTCATTTTCTCCACTCGATTCCAGTCCTGCCCTGTGTCAGCTCTGGATGCCCAATGCAACCCCATACAATTCAAGCCCCTTCCAGGTCACAAACAGGACAAAAATCAATGTTCACAAGAACTAAAATGGATTCATGTCACCATCTAACTATTAACCCAGAGCCAGACAGAGGTGACAGATGCAAAGCAAACAGAGAAAAGCAGATGGCAGAAGAGTCAGAGGGAGGAAGAAGGGACTGCATGCCATTAACCGTTACTTTTCCAGTCTTCTTTTACGCTCACACTCTAGGCAAAGCTCCCAGAGAAATCTCTCCAGCTCAATCGTTCTTCATAAGCAAGAACAAGAAGACTGAGAAAAGGAGCATAATCATCAACATGGTGTGTTGGAACAAGAAATGGCTACTTGGACTGGAATGGCCAGAGGAAGAACAAGGAAACATTTTGCCACCCTCCCTCCTCCCATGTTCAAACTCTGGAGAGGAAAAAACGCCAAGCATGAAGGAATTTGGAGAGTCAGCCATTTCTTGTGCAACTCATTACTATGAATAACACAGTCTTAATTACAAGTTATTGTAGTCTTCAAGTGTTGAAGGTGCTGTGCAATGGCAGCATGGAGAAAGGGAGCATTGGCCATTCTGGGATGGTGAGTAGAGGCAAGAGACACACGCACCCCAGGCTGCTGGGGGCTCTCCCGGGCTGTTTGCTGAGCATAGCGCGAACTGAGACAGGTTTAAGTTGTCCACCCGTAGGTTTTACTGATCATCACCTGTGAGCTGTTCGGTCTGCTTGGTAATTTGGAGTACATGTTATTTGGAGCAAATGTTATTTGGAGTATTTTATTACTACAGAAGACAGTTATCAAAGGGAAGGAGAACATATCTAAGCTTTCTGTGGCTGGTTCTTGTAAGGCTGCCCCAAGCCCCCTTCTGTGGGTGACCTGACCGTTAAAAAAATTGATTTTGATTTTTAAATTTAGTATGATCAAACTGCAGTTGAAGAAAAGCAGTGGGCAGCTCTCACTGGAGAGGACAGTAATTAACAAGCCCAGGTCATTTGGGGCTTGGAGCAACCTGATCTAGTAGACGGTGTCCCTGCCAATGGCACCGGGGTAGATGGGGATGAGCTTTAAGGTCTCTCCCAACCCAAACCAGTCTGGGATTCATTCTCAATATAGAAATGCTCAGCACTTGGTTTTACATGATACTCAGAACAGGCAGTGGCACCTTAATGCAGCAAAGTAATGGATTATCAGGTTAATCCTGTTTGTCCAAGGGATGCTGGTAAGTGAACATTCAACACTCGAAGACGAGGATTTTTTTGTACTGAAATCAACCCCACAATCCATCACCCCTCACACCAGCAGCAGTATCTGTGTCAGCAGTGACTACGACTGGCACAGGACCAACCTTGGTGCCTGAATCCCAACCATCTTGTGTCAAAACAACACAAACCAAACTATTAGATAAATGGCCTGAAGTGTGCAGGAGCCCAGCTCCACTCGACAATAGCCCTTGTAAATACCAGGAGCCACTTCCTTTAGGAATTCTTTGATCAAATCCTTAGATTAGAGGAAACAGGACATCTACTCGACAAAAACATGTCCTGAAAATCATACAGGAGCTCTTTGAGAGAACTGCCAAGACTCTAAGATACTTCAGCTTTACAAGGAAGGGTTATGTCTCCTCGCAAGCAGGATTTATGTCAGTGCCATGAATGACATTCTCAGGTCCAGTGAAAGTTGCCAGTTCCTGGCCCAGCTGGTACTTGAAGACTTTAAAAGTCAGCTTTGCTCCACAACTGACCTCTGAAAGCTTCAGGGTTTGATCAAAGGCTCAATTAATTAATTAATTAATATATTACTTCATTGGACTTTGTATTGTGACCCTGATGAGTCTCCACATAACACTTTAAAGACTGAAGAGAAATTCAGCTCAATCACAACTCCTCTGCGCGCCCACCAAAGAGACTCTTACCCACGGGGACAGTGCGCACTGCAGCATCAAATTTTAGGGCTGTTGATATACTTTAAAAACTACTCACATCCTAATTATTTTACACAATTTTTAGGCAAACCATTGCTTAAGCAGAACAAGCCCAAACCAGCATCGTAGGAGATAATTCATGGGTAGCTGTGTGTACTGCATGATAAATGGAAAACAATTTGTGCAGCTTCCTTAAACAAAGCATAAAATGACCCTGCTGTCCAAAACAGCAACTAAAATATATTTGAGAATAAAAATGGTAATTTTTAGGAGAAGAACCAGCTCCCCAAGTGTTAATCCCCTTCGGTATTCTGACCTCATCAAAAAACTGCTGAGTTTTACGCAGTATAAATTTTAATTCTGTCAGCTCCAAGAAGTTTCTCTTCAGAGCCTCCTGATTGGTGTTGATTTCCTTAAGTTCGTTTTCAATTTTCTCAAAGTTTGCCTGGAAAATGCAAAAAGGAGAACAAAAAAGGACTTTAAATGATTCCATAAATAAGTGCTGTTCAGTCTATCACAGAAGCAGGTGAGACACTTCACATCCCCACCTAATTTGCGTGGATGTATAGGTGTGTCTCCAGCCTGTTGTGGCACAGATCCAGATCTGCCACACTGGCAGGCAAATGCAGACTTCTTGCACTCAGTCAGTCTTTTATAGACTGGATTGATATAGTTTCTTCAAAACATTAAAACCCTGACAAACTTTTGTGACCCACCACCATAAATCATGTGGTTCCAGCAGGTTTTGGATAATTTCAATAGTGAAATTCCTCTGAAGTACTTTAATTTCTGTTTCTGGACAAACACACAAGCAGCACAAGACTAGCGAGTCACAGCCAGCCCAGTGTGAGATTCCAGGGACAGCTGGAGACACAGCTAATGCCCCTCTGCTGCTAAATTCTGCAGGCATTGGCCAACAAAGACAATTTTCCCTGTTTCCAACCACAGTCAAACACTAGTTGAGTCTTAACACATCATTACCTCCAGATCAATCATGTCACGTGGGAAAGGGACCTCCGGGTTTTCACCAGTGTCCATGATAGGAATATTTGCCTTTTTTATCTCCTTCTCCACAAACCCTGCAGAGACAGCATTGATAGTGTTAACTACAGACACTTCAGTGTCAAACGGTCACCCCAAGCTGCACCTGGCCCCAGCAGCAGCTGAGTCCTTTCATGTTCTATCCAAGATTGTCTGACTTGACCACAGTTATCTTCTGAACGGGAGCTGAACGCCTGCAAGCATCCAGCTGTGCATATGCCCTCACCCCTCTGCTCTGTTCTTAACGCTGCCCTGCAGCTTCAGCCTGCCTTGACTGGGTTGGGTTTTTTTTTCAGTAAAAGCTGCAGAGTCAGAGTCATGTCAACCCCACTAGGAACGTACTAAGCTTTCGGTCCATCTCCTCGCACCTCCGGACTTCATTGACGAATTTACGGTGGAACACGTTCACGTCAGGGTTCAGCTGCAGGGAGAGACACGAAACTCAGAACCCCTGGCCCCGGGGTAGCTGGGCCCCACCGGCCCTGCGCCGCGGCGGGCTCGGGGGCGGGGCTGGCCGGGGCTCCCTGTCCCGCGGGGGACACTCACGTCGCGGAACTGGACCTTGCCGAGCTCGCCCAGCTCGCTGACACAGCAGTACGCGGCCTCAGACTGCAGAAAGAGCTGGGCCAGGGTCATCTCCTCGCTGCGGAAAAGCTCCCCCATGGCGACGTCACTCCCGCCGCGGCCTCTGCGGAGAAGGGCCGTAAGAACCGGGCCGGGGGCAGGAACTGGGGCTGCCCCGTCACAGCCCGGCTGCAGTTGGACCCCACACCGGTTCGGCCCGGCGGTCCCCATCCCATCCGGTTCCCATCCCATGCAGTCCCGTTCCGTTGCCCAGATTACCAGCCGCCGCCGCCGCTGCCGCCGCCGCCTGACCCGAGCCGGCTCCCGTTCGCGACGTCACCGGCGGCGCAGGGCGGTGTCACGCGCACGTCTCCGGGCGACAGCGCACAGCCCCGCCCCGGAAGTGGTGCTGAGGGGTGGGAGGGGCGGCTGCGTCACGAGCGGCGTAGTGACGCGGCCGTGACGTCACGGGAAGCGTGTCCTAGGCGCGAGGACGCGGCGTCTTCCCGCCGGCCCTGGCGGGTGTCGGTGAGGCAGCGGAGAGCGGCGGCGTCCGCAGGTGCGGCCCCGTGTGCGGCCCGGGGCAGTAACATCTGCGGCACAGTGTGGGCGAAGAGGAGCCCGAGATCCAGCCGTACCCGCTGTGCGAGGAGAGCAGCGGGAGTAGTTCCCACTGGAAGAGATTGACTCCAGACTGAGGCTCCGGAGGGGAGACTGCAAATTCCCACCCATTGACTGTTCCTGGCATGCCTCTGCAGCAGAAAAGAAGTGAAGTTAATTCAAATACAGAAAATGACTCCTGGCATTCCAGCCTGGGGCAATCGCTGTGAGCACAGAAGCACCGAGTGGGGCAATTAATCTCACTGAGTCCCAGAAACAGAGGTGGATCCCTGACCTGTCAGCGCCGCCAGACCAACCTACCCAGATCTACGTCAGATCTTTTTTATTATTCCCGAATGGAGACCCAAAGGCACAGAGATGCTTTGGAGTCACACATGGAATGGATGGCAGGCCCTCAAGGAGCTCTGCTCCATGTGTGTCCTGTCCTGTACCTGAATTCCCATGCAGGTACCTGTAGAAGTCCACCCTGAAGCAGGTATCCCAAAGGACAAACAGCTCTGGGGCCTTGGGCTGGCTGCCTACTGTGAGGGGTTTTTTCATGGAACTCTTACCAGCAGCAAACACTGGAAATAAACACTGGAAAAAGGTCCTTCCAGGAAAGCACAGTGTATAGAAAGCAGCCTGTTTTCACTGCGTGACACAACGGCTGTTGTAGGAGCACAGGGCACAATTCTCTGATCCCAGAGCCACCAGGCCCAGGTCAGTGGGGAGGGTGAGCGGTCACGGGGTAGGGACACGGCAGGGAAAGTGCTGATTGCTGCGAGTATTGTGGATGAACAATATCCCTCTGCATCTGTGGGATGTCCGGGTTCCCCAGCATGCAGTTGAAATGGATCATTTCTCCCAGTCTGCCCTGAGGCAGCAGAGCCGGGAGGAGCCCAGCTCTCAGGCATTCCTGGTGTTTGCCAGCCAGTGGCAAAGGCCGAGAGCAGGCTTGGCCTGGCAGGAGGCAGGAGGTGCTGAGAATGAATACCTGTTGTCAAATCAATAGAATGAGGGAAGCTGCCACCTTCCCAGTGTGCCCACAGCCTTCTCAAATGCCTCCAGTCCAGTAGCGAAGCCCAGGCCAGCGGAGGCTCCTTGGCAGCTCTGTCCATGGGAACTTGGTTCCCTCTGGCTGAGCCCACCCCAGAAACAGTGAATGGTCTGGCCCAGGGTCACTCCCAAGATCTGAATTTTCCTTCTCCACATTCCTGGCACATTCCTGTTGGGTTGTTGCAAAGTCTATGGTGGCACCTCCTGCGTGTCTCCCTGTTTTGAATCAATTAGGATTTTTACCACTAAAGCCACAAGTAATCCACTGTATTTGGGTTTTGCTTACAAGCACAGTTTTGTGCAACGTATGCTGCAGCGTGTCCCGCATTTAAAGTCTGGTGACTGGATTTGTCGATGGCTCAAGGATTGCGAAGCTGGGAGAACACCTTCAGAGGGAGTGCCCAGCTGCCTCACTTCAGGAGTGAATTATCCTACTCCTGTGTTAAATCCGTGTGGAGACGTGGTGCACTCTGCATGTACTGTGTGCGCTTGTCATACATTAACATACATGGGAGGGGGCGTTCTGATGATCCAATACATTTTCAATCTGTAATTACTGAATTCAAATTGTAGCACTTCTTTAAAATATTGAAAATCAGCTCTCATAGTCCTGGAAAAAACCCCAAACCTAAGTATTGGCAAAAAGTCTGAACTTCCAGCTGAACTTCAGCGTGTGCAGTTGTTTAAACCAGCCTTCAATACATACAGCTGTGCCCAGATGGGGCTGCTTGCTTCCCACTCTCTTCCCAGCAGCTTCCCGAGCCATTTACTGAAGGATTTTGTTTTTTCCTCCCGTTACTTACAGTGCTTTTAGACTGAGGGTAGAAAAAGGGCGGCTGCAGTTCCAGAGCTTTGCATTCCTGGCTGAGCTGTGCTTGTGTTTGCATGCAGAGCAATCGCCTCCCCTCCAACTATTTTAATCATTTCAGAAGGGTGGGTCAGCAGGCATTTGGCAGTGGCTCCTTTTCTATAGCTGAGGTGGAGGCAGCCAATGACCTGCAAGCCTGGAAAATTTTGCAGGGCAGTTCCACTGGACGGCTGTGTGGAGCTGTGCCATTTGAATTTCAGCACAGACACTCACTCACTGTGCTCCCCATTCCTGGCGTGTCTCCCAGTGCGGAGTTTAACTGAGGCTCAGGCTCAGTTTTCCCTGCTCTCTCCCTGCAGTGACAGCTTCTTCGGGCTCTGTGAACCAGGACTCCCGAGCGACCATGGAGGACACCACCTTGCAAATCATCGAGCCACCCACTGTTTCTGAGGCCTCGGAGGAGCAAGTGCCTGAGGAACCCATCAAATCAGACCAGATCAACGGTGTGATGGTGCTGACCCTTCTGGACAAGATCATCGGAGCAGTGGATCAGATCCAGCTGACCCAAACGCAGCTGGAGGAGAGACAGCAAGAGATGGATAGCGCAGTGACCAGCATCCAGGGAGAGCTGACCAAGCTGACAAAGGCACACACCACCACCAGCAACACCGTCAACAAAATGCTGGAGAAGGTGCGCAAGGTGAGCGTCAATGTGAAAACAGTGCGACAGAACCTGGAGAAGCAAGCTGGGCAGATCAAGAAGCTGGAGGCCAACGAAGCAGAGCTCCTGAAACGCAGGAACTTCAAAGTCATGATCTACCAGGTAAGGAACTGTTTCACTATGTCTTTACATTGTGTTAGCGGATGTTTTCTTTGCTGAGGGTCCTGTCATGCTGCATGGTCAGTCCAGTCCTCTCCCAAATTCCCTGGACTGTCCGGCAGTCCAAACTGAGGCGGATCCCCTGTCACGCTCTCATTTGTGGTTTAACATTTTCTGTGTGTCCTAAGACAAAGTTTGACAGAGTTGTCCCATTTAACAGGAATTTTAATGCAGATAGGGAGTGAGGCCCTAAGTACTCACTGAATGGGCCAAAAGTATCAAAATAACTGGGTTTTACTGCTTAGCTCAATAAACAGCAAGAATGCTCTGGGACCTGGAAGGGGGTGTTGTAAATCTGTCTGCTAGCGTCTCTTCTACGAAGAGACACCATGTGTATGGCTACGTGGAGACCGATAATATTTCAGATTTGTGACATGCATCTGGTAACAAGTGATAGTAACCCCAGCCTCAGGGTTAATCTGTCCAGCTAGGGAAGATAGAGCTGTCAGAGAAAATCCAGCCCAGCCCCCTGAGCTTGGCAGTGCTCGGGGCAGCCTTTGCTTTAGGCTTGTACAATTCCCACCTTCTTTCTTCTGTATCCTGCAAGCCTTGAACCTTCTTGTTTTCTGGTATCTCAATAACAGTTTTGGTTTGCTTGATGTTCACCCCCTGCACTAAGTGTTGGAATTTTCATTTAACATTAAACAAGAAGAGAGAGGAACATGGTTCTGTCAGGTTTCCTGCCTGGAGTTAGTTTTCTGTGTGAGAGCAAATGCTTCTATTGGGCCGTGGCAGAAAAGTGAGTGAAACAGTTAATGCTACAGTTGAAAGCCTCTGGGTTAATAATAGCCAGCGCCGGGGACAAATGGAGAAGCTTCCAGTGCTGATCATGGGAAGAGAGAGAAGAAAAACAAAAGGGAGAATGGTCCTTACTGTGAGTTTGAGGGTGAGTGGCTCATGACAGGCTCAGAGATCAGATGTGTACAGGGTCTGTAGGACTCACTGGTTCAGAACTTGAGCAACTGTAGTTTTATCATGGCTGAAAGGCTGCAGTACTCAAGCCTGTACAGATCATACTGGAAACATGACCAGTTATAGACAGATATATGTGTATGGATTTATTACAGGTTCTTTGTTTCAATCTATCCATGGAAAAATAAAATAGAGCTTTAAATGTACTGCAGAAGCAGCAACTGTTGCAAAATGAGAGGAGGGAAGGGAATTGTTTAAACCTAACATTCCATGTGGGTTACGGAAATAGGTAGGAAGTTGGCAAGGTTCAAGGTCCTTGGGAAGCATCCTGAACATCTGCAGGTTAGTATTTCGTGAGCAGTTCGCGTTGTTTTGCTGTGGCTTATTGAAATTGAGTGGAGTTTCTCTTTGAATATGAAAAAGCAATCCTGCTTCTAAAGGGCCTGCCCTTGCTCCTGTAGTGAGGACAGAGGAACCTCGGAGAGAATCATTTGACCAGGGACTGTACCAGGGACTTGGGGAATCATGGAGGTATTAAGGAAAAAAAATTATTTGTGATTTGGAATAATTTCTGAGGATGGAATTTAATGTGATTTGAATGTGAGGCCACAGAGCACAAGTAAGGAATTCTCCAGGTTTGCGCCATATGAAATGGAGCTATTTGTGCCCTCATGGGCATCCTGGCACTGCCATGGGAACCGGAGCAGACCCAGCCCCAGCGGGAAAGGATGCAGCGCTGGGGTCCGCCCTGGGGGGTTAACTGAGGAATTCACTGTGCTTTCCTAAGGGTGTCTATAGTTAAAACCAAATAATTACAAAATAACTCCTTGTAATTCAGTGTCTCACTTCTCAGACCCCTCCACCTACCAAAAGTGTCTGTTGGGTACATTGCTTGTCATGCAATTAATTCTGCGGTGCTGAGCACATTATTGCTCCTCTGACTCTGGCAAAGCTGCTTTGCCAAGCTGGGAGTGACTCCTGTGCTTTTTCAGTTGCTGTGGCTAAAAGTGCAAAGATTTATTAGTCTTTTCTTTTGGAGAACAAGAAATAAACTCATCCCAAGAGATGTAAAATATTCCAAAAGCCCAGTGGTGGCTGTTTTTGGATGAGAGAGCTGAGCAGAGCAGGAGACGTAGGGTTCAATATTGCACGGTTCTGTGGTCGGAAGAAATAAAAGAGGTAAAGATAAACAAACTCTTTGCTGGTTATCGATGTCTGATTATTCTCTCAGCATTGAGTCCTGAGGCTCCAGCCGTTGTGGAGAGATTATTTCAGGACTGCAAATAAGAATTTTTGCACTCTGGTAGTAGAGGCCAGACTGCCTGTGAGAATTGTGTTTTGCTCACTGCAGATTAGGAGGAAATGAAAGCCAAATTTTATTCAGGGAAAGTCTGACCTGTGGGATGATCCTGAGCACATCCGCCAGGGTAGTTTCAAAATTTGGGGGAGGAAGTGCTGAGCTGGATATCACTCCCATGTCCTGGCTAAGGGGAGGCATTGAGCAGAACATTTACGGATGTCACTTGCAGTCCCGTCCATGCTTGCGTTTTCTCACTTGCTCACGCTATTTGAGCTGATTTTGCCAGGAGCTTGTCTGATTTCTACCGAGTTAATGTAGGGAATGAGATAAATTCTTGAAAATAAAATTTGGAAATGATAGTCCCCCTCCATCTTTCTCTTTTGAAAACCTGCCGACCCAAAGCAGAGGTGACAGCTTTGATGGGCCACTGTGTACACAGATGTTCAGTGCAGAACTTACCTTCCTAAAAAGTCTGATGTCAGTGAGTACCTGCACTGCCAGCAGCCCCTGGAAGAGAGACTCAGAGCTTCCTTAGTGCCTCTGAGCCAGGCTGCTGTCTTTCAGAGAAACCAGGACACCAAAAAATTTGTTGAGAGTGGTTGCTAATAAAAACAAACTAAAGTGACTTAATCCCAAATCTCCTGATTTTAGGATACTGAATCTGGGACTGGTTACTGCAGTTCATGGTTAAATAACGGATGTCCTGTGCCCACAGCTACTGCTCTGAAACCAGACTTTGTGCCTTGTTCAGCTGGAGAGTGGCACGTGGCAGTTTATGTAAGCTCGGCATTTTTCTCCGAACAGTTTTTGACAATTAAACTTATTCCTGCAAATGTCAAAGGCTGATTTTCTTATAGCCAGACAAGCTCTTGCAGCACTCGGCAGACACATGGAGTATTGAATTTCTAAAGTGTGCTGGTCCTTTATTTTGAGGCTCGTGTGGGCGCTGAGCTCTGGGAACTCTGGCTCAGGATGTGCAGTGTTTTTGTTGGGAAGAGCAGCCTTTGTCCAAGGGGTGCAAGTGAATGCTCCCCACACTGTCTGAATAGGAGGTTCCAGTGGGGCTCTTCAGGGGGCTCCAGTGGCTGCTCTGAGCTGGGTGAGATGTGGGTTTCTGTGGGAAGGGCTGTGCAATTGGGAGAGCAGGGTGGGACCTGGATCCCAGCCATGCAGTGTGTGAGGTGGGTAGGGCTGGGCAGGGAAATATAAATAGCCCAGCCTGACTTTGTGCTCTGTGTGGGCCTTATACGGATGGGAGCAGTGAGGCTGTACATCGTGAGAAGGAGGGGTGGATTTCAAACCCACACAGTACCGTGACAGGTTCGGAGGCCAGACCCGAACTGCCTCTGTTTTGCGTCTGTGCTCCTCAAAAGAGAGTGTGGAAAAGGACATGAGCTCAGGGGGCTGAGGAGATGCACAGGGCAGGGAGCCCAGGGCATACAAACCCACTGCCCCAGGGCTGTAGCCTTTCTCCACTGCCCAAACAGAACAGTAGCTGCCCTGAGCTATGGTTTTGTTTCAAATTAATCATTCAGAAACAAAATGATGAGCTTAATGGCAGTGGAGTGTTGACAGGAGCCAGTGAGATCCACAGGCCTGAGGGACAGCCTGGATGGGTGACGTGCCTGGGGTTCAGTAGAGCTTGCCCAGCTACCAGCATTAAAGAGTAAACAGGAATTTCCAAAGCAATTTGGATGACAGCACTGGGATAGGCATGGGCATCAGGCACCCACAGGGTGCTTTTCCTGCAAGACCAGCTGGCTCCATGTGGCTGAGAGCTCTCTGTGCTGGCACATCCATCCTTCTTCCCAGTGGGTCACTTGTGGGATTTCTATTGCAGCAGCCACTGGCTTTTGTGATTCTTTTCTGATAATACTTTAAAATAAAAAGCTGGTTTCACTTTCACTGTGAATTCAATCTTGCATATTCTCCGCATATTACAGAATTGTAAGAGTCTCAAGACAATCATTCACAGGAGACTGAGCCTTGAAAAAATGTCAGGATGACTTCCAGGATTTTTCTTAGTGCAGCTTGCCAGTCTACCAGAAGGCAACTCTGGAGCATGGATTTCCCTGTTGCAGTCTGGTGTCAACTGCATTAATATTTAATTGCTCAGATATTATATATAAACAGTTAGTGCTGGGACTATTTGCTTTGCTGGAATCCTTTCAGCGTTATAGTTACAGACTGAGCTGTGCAGCCATAAGTTGTCTTGGAACAAAGGGCCAGAGGCTGCCCTGCTGTTGGGATGGGGTTAGATTGGACAAGTAGTGGTTCAGGAAATCAAACCCAAGGTAATATTCCTCCTGATCACATATTCCTCCCTCAGGCCTTTCGTGTGCACAGCCCAGAAAGCACAACAATGACTCATAAACTATTCAGCAACAGGCTTAGCCCTCTTTTATCCCATTTGGGATTGTCCTCTCAATTCTGCAACATCTTCAATTCGCAGAGCACCTGAAGAATTGTGGGTGCACTGTCTAGCTGCAAGGTAGACAAAGAGCAGAAACAAAATGTTCAGTGTCAGTAAGGGAAAATCAAATATTTAGAATAAAAAGTCTCAGGATGTTTAATCTCCAGCTTTATGTAATGATGCAAATGTCAGTGTCTGTAAATCATCTGTAATGCAAACCCCATCTTTGCTGCTTTGCTGTTCAGGAGCAGCTCTGGGGTCATCAATCAGCTCAGATAGGTTTATCCGGGAGGAGTAGATCTGAGAGCAAAGCCAGTGGTACAAACAGACTGATAATGGCATCAAAACTTTTTAATGCTGTCAGAGTAGGAAAAAAAATCCTTTTTGCTCTCCACCTATTTAGTTCTCTGTTTCCTACAGCCCTGCCTCTCTTCTGACTCACTGTAGGCAAAAGCATTTTTCCAAGCACAGCCGCCTCCTCTCCTCACCGTCCCTCTCTTCCTTTGCACAAGCTCTGGTGCCTGTACCAGGCTGCTGTTTCTCACAGCTGATGAAGCAGATCGAGCTTTTCAGACACAGCTTCCAGGACACAGGGTAACTGGACACACCTGATAGAAAGAAGTGCCAGGCAGATTGCACAACACCCAGAATTACTGAGAACAGAAGGACTCTGCTAATCAGGGAGATGCTTCTTGAGAAGGAACATTTACCTAATTCCAACCTGATTTGCTTTCCCCCCTCATATTTTAGATCTTTTGCTTTCTTTCAGTAGTATTCCTTGGTGACTTCTTAGTGCAGGACTCAGAAGTCTCCTCTCTAAGGTTCAAGGCTTTTCTTTTCATGAACCTCTTGGCACTTTTGGAGACAACTCTGTCCAACTCTTGGAACCCAGAGTTGAGGCCATGTCTGACTTTGCTGTGTCACTGGGTGCAGAGAACTGGGAGCTGCTGGAAATTGTCTGGCGCTGGTTTAGGGTAAGGTCAGTACGTGGCAAAACCAGCGGATGGAGTTCTGGAGTTGTACCTGGCTGTTTCGACCTCCACAGCCTCTGCAGTTGAATAAACATGGGGTTTTAAAATCACCACCTTTTTTTTCATGTTCTTACGCATACAAGCAAACTCTGAGTTCAGCTACATCACAGCAAAGGGAGACATGTCCCCAACAGGCAACACTGAATGCCTGTGACCGTGAGCAGAGTCTGGCCCTGTGGCAGCATTCAGTAGGAATGTGCCTGAACCCATGGAAGGGATCCTGCATCTCCTGGGACCTTCTGAATCAGAGACAGACACTCTTCCTCATAGATCTTTGCTGACTCTCTTTTCTGTCAAATTTTGCTACCTGGCTTCTCCCTTTACTAAAAGGTACCCCTGTGCCTTTTCTCTCTGCCTGTTCTCGTGCTAACCCGGATCACTGTTGGTGTGTTCCCAATCAGATTCCCATCAGGAACAGGTAAGTGTTTCCATTGTGCTTCCTTTCCCCGGCCATTGAAACGCAGTTTTCCTCGTCTTAGCCTGAGAAGATCCCGCATGTGTGCCTTGAATCATCACCAGGGACTGCCCTCTGAGCCCACCCCGCGGAGACAGGCCCAGGGCAGCAGAAGACACGCGAGGAGGCGGCAGTTTAGGGCCTCGGCAGCGGCACCCCCTGAAGATCTGAACCTCTTCCGAAGCTCTGGGAGCTGCTGATTCTGAGCCTTTGCCTCTCGCCTGCTTGGGGCTGCCTCAGGCTCTCAGACCTGCAAGGCTGATCTTGCTGCTGACTAATGCGTTTGCTGCATGAGCGTGGGTGTGAGGAGCTGGGATTTTCCCTCAGGCGATCTGGGAGGGAGGAGCTGCTGTGTGGCTTGCATGAAGGGCGAGTGGCCAGGGGCAGTTGGCTCTGCTGGTGTCTGCTGTGACTGGACAAATCCCACCTGTTCCCTGAGCCACCGTTTCTCCCTCTGAAACACTGCCCTGGAACACCCACCTCCTCAGGCTTCTTGTGAGTGTTAGTTTGTGTTTGTGAAATGGTTTGAAGTTGTTGTTTTAAACAGGTAAAAGACAGGCAGAGAACACAAATTGTGACGTAAACTCCCAGTGCCTCAGGCAGGCCCTGCAGCATCTCCCATTTCTGTCTGGCCACAGGCCCTGGTGCTGCTTGCTCCATACACTGGAGTGGTGACTTTAACTGCTGTTCATTTAACAATTATGTCACAGGGGCTGCAGTGCCCTATTGCCTTCCTGTCATTGTGTGGCTACTGGAGCAAATGCCCCAAGCTCCAGCTGCCCTGTGGGGGTCACCCAGTGGTGTGCACAGCACTGTCCAGTGAGAATGGCTGCCTGGGTGGACAGGACTATTCCAGGAGCCACATGAGGTTGAACCCAGCCCAGGGATCGGGGTCTCTGGGTGGAGCTGCCAGGGAAAACGTCTCCTTTTCAAGAAGTGTGACAAGATGTAGAAAAAGCCATTTTTTTGTGATTTAGCAAGACCGTCTGATAGCAATTTCAGTCTCCACAGAAAAGGTCTGTTTTACTAATGCACTGGAGAGGAAAGCACAGCTCCCTCCGTGCAGGGCATCTGGACACCCCTGAGCCCTGCTAGGCTCAGGGTGCTTCTTAGGCATGCTGCTGTTACTCAGGAATAGCCACATCCTCCTTCCCATGACACTGCTGGAAGGTCAGAACAGAACAGCCTCCTCTGAGGCCTGGCAGAGCAGAGCAGTTATCATGGCAACAGGAGAGCAGAACTTGTTCTCCTCTGGCACAGCTCGACCTGACCTGGAGTGCTGTTTGCTACCCGAACTTCTGATCCTCCCCCAGCCTTCCCGAGGCCGAAGCCGGGCTTTGCTGCCCGGAGTAGGCAGAAGGAGGGGCCGTGGGCTCCAGCTCACGCAGGATTGAGATCAGCCCAGTTTGGTCACAGTGGAGCCCAGGAATGTGAGCTGGTTGTGCTCTGCGTGTTATGGCTGCAAATGTCAACCAAACTCACTGTTTGTGCTGTTGCAGTTGTGTCAAAATAACGGAGTGAAATGAATTGCAGATGTGATTTGCATGTGCATGGGAGAACCTTCCATTAAACCTTTCAACTGGAGACCAGAGTGGTTTGGAGTGCTGGGACTGTTTCTTACACACTGACTGGGAATGCAGCTCAGCTCTGTCTCCTTGGCCTTTTATATGCCAGGGGAAGTGTTTATGTGTGTTGTAGCAACCAGGCGGGTGTTCATGGCTGTGGGCTGCGGGTGACTCACTGCCAGGGAACTCAAAAACAATGTCAGATAAAAACCCACTCATGGGAGCCGGGAAGAGCTCAGAGTTGTTTGAAGTAGGACACAGAGCAGCTGGCAGCCAGCTGCCTTTGGGGCTGGCTGTAGGCACTGGGGCCCCTCTGGGTGCCCACAAAGTCTGCAGATGGACAGGCCCAGACCCAGGGAGCTTCCCAAAGCACAACGCTTCCCGGGAGATCTGTGCTGCGGGGACAACACACGTTCCCTGTCCCCTGTCCCCACCCTGCTGCCGGGTGCAGCTCTGCGCCATGTACAGAAAGGGGCCAGAGTTTGCTGCTGCTGGTACCAAAATCTTCTGAAAAATGTTGTTTACCCACTGTCCTTGTGCCAGCTGGATCCAAGCTGAGATGACAGAACTGGTTTGCCTCAGCTAATTGGGAGCCAGGCTTTGAACACCCCAACAGGCAGGGATGCCAAGACCCAGGATTTTGGACTCCCTCACTTCAGGATCAGTGTTTTCCGAGTAAAAAAAAAAGGTGGTTGGAATGCCTGGTGTTTAAAATGTGGCTCATCTGAATGAGTCATGAGTGAAATGAAGTGCAGAGAGCGTAGTGCCTTGCCCAGAGTGTGGATTTGTGAAGCAGCCACCCGTGGACCTGGGATGGTTCTTGATTGTTCCAGCCACATCCCATTATCTTCCACCGCTGTGTCTGCAGGCGTGTCCTGCCCACACCAGGCAGTTCTCCTTCCCTGCAGGAGAAACCTCCCAGGCAGGGAGGAGGAGAGCCTTGGTGGCTTTCGGACAGTGCCTGGGTGCAGCAGGGAGGTACCTGTGGGGGATGCTCTGCAGAACATGCTTGTCCCCATTAAGATGCTCCAGTGTTCCAGAGCTGTGGTTGTTTTCACATCAGCTGTGCTATGCCTGAGCCCGCAGGAATGCTCCCTGGATGCAGGTGAGCTTGGACTCTGGGGAGTGACCCACAGCACACTGCTGAAAATCCTCCAGCTGTCCGCCAGTTGGTTATCTACTGCTTGGATCAGCAATCAGAGTCAGGAAGAGTCGGGGGGACATGCAGAAATTATACCATGCTTAGGAGAGAGAGGCTGGGAGTAGGTCGTGAAGGGCTTCCAAAGCACAGCTGGAGAAAAGCTCTCAGAAACAGTCCCGGGGTGGGGAGAGGCTGGGAAGATCTGTGCTCCCTCTGTGCCTCTAGGTCTGAGCCATGTGGTACCTCCTGACAGAGGCGAGAGCAGAGCCATAAGCACTGCTGGGCTGGGGTTGGGCTATGGGGTTGGAGCAGGGCTGGGAGAAGTGGGTGAAGTGCCTGAGTACAGTCCGTGGGATCATGGAGTTGGGTGACTGCTGCTCTCCAGGTGAAGTGCAGGATTAGGGAGAGCCGCAGACACCCAAAAAGGGGTTGCTCCCATTGTCCCATGTATCCACAGCTGTTGCTGGCCGTGTCTTTACTGCTGTGAGGGAAGAGCTGCAGGATGTGGCTGAGGCTGGATGGGAGCATTGCTGGCGCAGCCCATCCCACCACATCAGAAAACTCAGTCAGGAGCTGGATTAACATGAGGAAAGGTGGTTATTTATGTGACACGTGGAATTTTTGAGGTGGTGTTTCTTTCTGCAGACACATATTCTGAAGCTCACAAGGGGCTGATAGGATCAGAGTTTGCAGGATATGGCCCATTTCCAGGGACAGCCAGTGCCAGGCAGAGGGGGATGCCTTTGTTCTGGCTCATTGTGTTGCCTCAGAGGGAAGGAAGTGGCTGGAGTTCCTGATGTTCTTCTGGCTGGGCAGGGTCCCTGGGAATTTCTGGGATTGCTCTAGCAGGTGTTGTTGTGGAGAACAGGATCCCTGCCTTCCCCATGATGTGGGTTTGCTCTGGACTGACCTGGCCCTCTTGAGAGTGTGTGTATTGTTTTCTGCTGAAGTGGCTCATCAAATGAAGAAAACATATGTTAGCCACTTCACCTTAATCTCCACAAAGTGTTTGGGACATGACCTGTGATCTGGAGGGTGAAAAGCTTCACCCAGCACAGCTCTCTGCTTTGAAGAAAACCCAGAATGAAACCTCTGTTCCAGCAGGCTCTGTGTTTTCACCCATGCCACCCTCACTGAGCCCAGTGCTCCATGGAGCTGGCTTGTCACTGCTCACAAAGGTTTCCCCAGATGCCCTTGTGCTTCCAGAACTTCAGCTAGCCCAAGGAACAGCACCTGTGCTTGGGAAAAAATGAGAAAGCATCTGGATTTCACCCAGGTGAAGCTGTGCTGGAGTCACGTATTCAATGAGTTGTGTCACTTCTCCAGGGGTGCAAGGGAAGACAGGGCTGGGGACAGCGCAGCGGACCAGGCCCAGCACCTGTGTCTGCAGGGGGAGCGTCTCCTCCTGCCTCTGTCCAGGGGCTCAGGCCAGAGCCGCCGCGTGGCAGTGACCTTGGTCAGCCGGGGCAGTGGCGTGGTGGCGGGACAGCACTCGGGTGCGGGTGTGCGCACACACCGTCCCTTCCGGCGCTGTGCAGGGACCGGGATGTTCTGTCCCCGCAGCAGCGTTGGGGACACCCCTCCTCATGCCTGGTAGAATGACTGTCCCTCGTGTCCTGACTCTTGGCACCTGCACAGTTTGTTCGTGCACAGCCGCAGTGGAGCGGTGGCGGCTGCTGTGACACAGAGCATGGGAGGTGCAACAACAAAGTCACCCCTCTGGGTCACAGGGCAGTTCCCCAAGCTGGGGGTGAGTCGCTGCCAGTGTTCCAAGGTTTGCCATGCACTTTGAGCACTCGGGGTACACCAGGGCCTGCCCCTTGATTTCCCTGGAGCCTGCTCCTGACAGTGCTGGACTGGGATCCCTGTCCTTGCTCCATTCTGCTCCTGCCTGCCCCAGGGCTGGGAATGGCACCTGACTGTCCTGTTGCCCAGGCTCTTCTTCAAACCTCAGCCCAACAGCTCTGCATGCTGTGTGTCCATTCCACACGTTACTCCTAGGCTGCTGCTGGATTTCTGACAGTGCTGGTCCTGGAAGCTCCTGCCTCTCCCATCCAGCTCTGTGGATTAAAACTGCTTGGGCAATAAATTTGCAAGCATGGGCTGCAGCCCTTCAGCTGTGACGCTCTGTACAGTGATGGGCTATTTCCAGCCTGTCCCGGGAATGGAGGAGTGAATCACTGCAGCAGGGACGCATGCTATGTGCTGCTCTGATGAAAACCAATCCTGCTTCAGACCTGTGCCCCTCTCCCGGGCACATGCTTGTCCTCTGCCATTGGGATCAGAAACTTGGCTGGCCTGGGCTCATGGAGAATCTGAATGAATCTAGCCCTGTCCCAAGTAGAGCTGTATGTCCTTGCAGACTAGGCTGTGCTACTCAGGGCCACTGTCTCCACCATCTCCAGATATGGGCTTGGGCAAATTCTCTAACTTATTCCCCAGTGGAGAAATAGGAAAAAACAGGGCAGCCTGCTGCATCCCAAGAGATGTTCCAGCCCCACATCTGGATCCTGAGGCCTTGGGAAAATCTGAGTGCAGACCGGGGTTGGCCAGGCCAGCACGTGCATGCTGGCGGCATGGCTGGACTCCCAGCTCCGGCCATGCCTCTGCAGCCCTACGCTGCACCCGGGGCTGCAGCTGGACCTTGCCAGGCTGTACACCTGAGGACCACCCATGGTCTTACCAATAGACCTGCAGCCAGGAGTGAGGGGCTGCAGTGGCAAGGTCCTGGGATAAAGATGAAACTGGAAGGGACAGGACTGTGACGGGTAGAGGAGGAAGGGAAAAGGCTCCAGTTTCAGTGCTGGGCTGCCTTTCCCATACTTCTGGGGTGCCAGATGAGTTTGGAGCCAGCCCAGAATGAGCAGAGCTGGTGCCTGAGCATAAATACAGGAGAGTCCTATGCATATCCTCTTCACAATAACTTATTAAGTGCAGTATGGGAGGATGAGCCCAGACCTGAGGCACCTGGATCTGTTTAGCCAAGTGGAGGCTGAGGGCTCTGTGGCACTGCGGGAGGGGGGATAGGCTGGCTCCAGGGCGGTGGGTGTGCGTGTCTGTGTGTCTGTGTGTCTGTGTGTGTGTCTCACTGGCTCCGCTCTGTGTCTTGCAGGATGAAGTGAAGCTCCCATCTAAACTGAGCATCAGCAAGTCCCTAAAGGAGGGTGAGAAGCTGGAGAAGGAAGGTGAGGGTGAGGAGGTGCCTGTGGGTGATGACCATGCAGAGGAGGACCACATCCAGCTGTCCTCGGATGAGGAGGTGGAGATCGAGGAGATTATCGAAGAGTCACGGGCAGAGCGCATCAAAAGAAGTGGCATGAAAAGGGTGGATGACTTTAAGAAGGCATTCTCAAAGGAGAAGATGGAAAAGACAAAGCTAAAGACCAAGGAAAACCTGGAGAAGACCCGCCACAACTTGGAGAAGACACGCCACAACCTGGAGAAGAGGATGAACAAATTGGGCACTAAGATTGTGACTAATGAAAGGAGAGAGAAGATGAAAAGCTCTCGGGACAAGCTGAGGAAGTCTTTCACCCCTGACCACACCATCTATGCCAGGTCCAAGACAGCTGTCTACAAAGTGCCACCCTTCACTTTCCATGTCAAGAAAATAAGAGAGGGTGAGGTGGAGGTGAAAGCCACAGAGCTTGTGGAGGTTGGTGGAGAGGAGGGAGAGAACTCGGATCTGATGCGTGGGGAGAGCCCCGAGATGCACACGCTGCTGGAGATCACAGAGGAGACTGACGCGGTACTGGTGGACAAGAGCGACAGCGAGTAGGACAGGCTGCAGGGCGGAAGGGTTGGTGGACGACGGCTGAACACGTTATCAATCACATTTCATGCTCTCCCTGCCCTGGAGCCCCAGGGAAGTGTACACCATGTATCCTTCTTACCCTGCAGAGCCGACGCCGATCCCCTGCCTGCTTGTACAAGGTGTATTTTATATTTTAGTTTTAGCACACAAACATTAGGAACACGGAACTGTTTTTCTTACACTACTAAATCACTCTCAGAGACCATTCCTGCTACAGTCTTCTTGCCCCACACCTGAAGATGGGCTTTGAGTGACAGGGCCCTGGCCCAGCTGAAGAGTGCTGATCCCAAGACAATGGCTGTACAGCTGAAAGCTCAAGAGTCCTCCATAAGAAAAACCTGGTGACAAGAAAGCTCCCTGAAAGCAGCCCACCAGCCCACACCACCCAGGCCTCTGTGCCAGGCTGTACAGCCGCTCCGCAGGCAGGAAGACTCCCAGCACCCAAACTGGCCACTTATTCCAGGGACCAGAGGAACTGGGATGCAGCCAATGCATGGGAGGGAAGAGCTGAGCAAGTCCTGCTGATGGGCAAAGCATGGCGAAGCTGAGGCATGGGGCAGGTGGGTTTGCTCCTCTCTGCCCTCCCAAGGCCTGAGTGACCTTCACATGAAGCCACCCTGCAGCTGGGGCTGCCATGGATGCCCACAGGGTGTCACACAGCTGGGGCCCGCTGCTCCTCCCCACTGTGTCCCGGCGCTGTGGCAGGAACAGCACAGGCTGCAGGCTCCCCTGCCTGGGTCACAGATCTGGCTACCAGAGACCCAGGCTCCATGGCGAGTCCTGGGGGCAGAGAGCAGCATGGAGGTGGGGTGCTGGTTCTGCTCCCTCCGCACCCACAGAGGTGGTGGCAGCAGGCAGTGAGGTCCAGGTCGCTGCCCCGCGAGAGGGGACACGCAGGTAGTGATGCCGGAGCAGCCACTGCCAGCGACTTGTTTCCAGAGGGATATGGGATGCGCTGCTGCTATGTGAGGCTCTAGACCATAAAAGAGGCCTTGACAAATGTCCAGCACCAGAACTGGAGCAGTTCCAAGCATCTGCTTTCTCCAGGGATTCTGGCACAGCTTAGGCTCATGCCCATGTCCTGTGCTTTCCTCTCTGTGTCCCGCTTTCTGCAGCTTCACTCTATGCCCTGAGCGAGGCAGCACAAGGGCAGCACATGGTGGCTTACAGGGGTTCTCTGTGGCTCGGCCCCGCTTGGCGCTCACGTACTCAGCCCCCACCACAAGCCATGGCCCCATATTCCCCATCCTGCTCCCCCTGGCACGAGGCTGCTGCTGCTCACATAGCCCAATATATAAACTTGCTTTTCCTTTAAGAATTATTTTCCTTCATATTGTCCAGTGTATCCAGCCTGTCCCTGCCTCAGTGTACTGCCACAGCTTCCCCTTACCCCAGAGAAGGTGTGACCGGCCTGTTCCGTGTGCAGGCTGCAGGCAGCCCTGAGACACCGGTGGCCCCGAGGCTCCCAGTATGAGGAGGCAGTGGGCACCGGCTCTTGGCTGCCCACGGGGCAGACGGGACGGTGGTTCCCAGCCCAGTGTGAGCCCCTGCCCGCAGGTCACCTGCCCTCACCGAGTCTCTTGCGGGCCCACAGGCAGTCTTGACGCGGATTTTCTCTGAGCAGCGGGGCTGGAACAGCGGGGCCGGAACAGTGGGGCCAGGGCGGCCGGAGCCTGGGTGATCCCCGGCTGCCCTGGCTGTGCCCAGGCAGCAGCGCAGCAATAAAGTCTCTTTTGTAAACCATCAGTGTGCGGCCTGTCCATGGCACTGGGTGTGGGGGAGGGGCTGCCCCACAGGGACCGAGCCCCACGGTCCTACGGGGTCGATCCCCATTTCCCCACGCGGGGGCGCTGCTCTCAGCGCGGCGCACGGGCCCGCCCGGGGCGGCGCGGCTCCTTTAAGAGGCTGCGGCGGCGGCGGCGACAGCGTGACGTCACGGCGCTGCCCGGAACGCAGCAGGGTTTCCCGCACGGCTGTTCCCGGCAGCCACCACCCCCCGCTCCCGTCGTACCGTCCCTGCCCAGCGCCGCCTGCAGAGGGAGGCGGTACCATCCGGGAATAGCCGGGGGGGGTTGCCCTCCGCCGCGCGCCGCGACGTGCCGCGCGGCGCCCGCGCTGATTGGCTGTCGGAGTCCGTCCGGGGTGGGGCCACAGGGCCACCGCGTCGCCATTGGTCGCAGGATGGTGACGTCACGGCTAGGTGGGGTCGGGCCGCAGCAGGTCCCGTCCCTCGGCGCCGCCGGACGCGATCGCTACCGTCGCCGGGAGCCGCCGCCCCGCCCGCCGGGACCGCCGGTGAGCGGGGGAGGCGCGCGGGCGCTACTCGGCGCCGGGAGCCGGTGTCCCCCGGGCCGGTTTGGGGCCGGGGCCGGGGCCGCCCAGCGGGGGGGCCGGGGTGGGAACGGGGCCGGCATCGCGGGATAACGCGAGGGCACTTGATTTGGCTACCCCGTCGCTGGAGGCCCGAGCCCCGGTGCGCGGCGGGATCGGTCTCTGCGGTGGGCTCGCACCTCACACGGCCCGGCACAAGGGCAGAACCCGAACCGGCTCCTCGCAGAGCGAAAAGCGTCGGGACCGGCAGGGCCAGAGGAGGTGCGGCCCGCCCGGGTCCAGCTGGGGTCGAGCCGTGGCTGACACGGCCCCGGGGCTTCGGGGTTCCGGTGCGGGACGGGCCAGGGGCTGGTGCGGCCCGTCCCAGCGCTGGTATCATCGCGCTGATGGCAGGACCTAGAACTATGCTGGGAGCCGAACGGATGCCCTGGGCACACCGGGTCTGGAAGACCTGCCTGGGGTCTCTGGAGTTGCGAGCTCAGAGCTGTCACACGCCTCTTGGACAGCAGCAGCAGCTCGGGGTCTCCTGCCTGGACTGAGCCTTGCTTCGGTTACTGTCCCCGTAGGCAAATGGTGTGACTGGCGGTGGCCGAGCTGAGCAGGGGGGTTATGCAGCTCGGGAGAACGAGCCACCTGAGAGCTCTGTGGGGCTGACAGTGCTGCCCACTGCTCCTGACCCCCCGAGCTCCCGGCACCGAGCTGCTCGTGTTGGAGGGGCACAGCCACGGGACTGACAGTGCGCAAGGAACAGGAAGAGTGGGCTGCCCTGGATCTGCTCCCTTTGCACCTGCAGGGACTGGCCCTGCCTGGTGTGCACATCGGCAATAGATCTGGCTTCCACCCTGAAGGCGATCTCTGTCACTGTCACTCCCCCAGTCAACTCCCTTAGTGTTCCACTTCCCATGGATTTGTTAAAGCTGCTGGAGCGGTGGTGGCAGAGGACAGGAGGGATGTGAGCTGGGTATCCCCTGTTCCAGGGCAATAGTGACAGTGTCACTCGCAGCTCCTCAGCTGGGATGGACACTGGAGATCTGTGATTAGGAACAGCCGGCCATGGTGTGTGGGGTGATCACGGAACTTGCGCTGTGCCTGTGAGGTTGCCCAAAGCCATCTCCCTCTTCCTGTCACAAATCTCTGCATCACTGTTTTCCACCTCCAAGGCTGGTTTTGAAATCGCTCCAGAGGAACAGAGCCAAGTTCTAATAGCGTTTCCAAAATGACTCTTGTGTTGCCGGAGCAATTGGCTGCTGTGTTGAACAGTCTTCTGCTGGGGTGTTGATGGTTGTGTGGAAAAGGGGGCAATGAGGTGCCTGGTGCTGGTGCAGGCGGAGGCTCTGTGAAGTGTTGTTGATGGCATCTATCATGACCCTGTGATGACCCTGTGATGATGTTATGATGACGTGGCCTGTGCAATGCTGTCAGTGAGCTTTGTCCTACTTGTGTCACTGCAAGGGACATGGAGTCCCGGGTCCTTCTAAGGCCCTTTGCAGGGACTCCCTCATACACGTTGCCCCGGGGGTCGTTGCTTGTTGTGGGGGCACAGGTGGAGGGTGTTTCCAGGTGTGTCCCAGAGATGAGAAGGCAGAGGGAAGACAGTTGCAGGGTTGCTTCCACGGCAGCCCCATTTCGAGTGAGGCAATTGGAGTGTGCAGAGCTGTCCTGGGCTGCCGGTGACACTGTGCAGCTGGGCCTGGCTCTCGTGCTCTGCCGTTGCAGGGAGATAAAGAAAGATGAACTTTAGCTCTCAAGCTACTTTTAGCAGCTCTTCTCCGAGCTCTGGACAGCATGTTTACCCCCGGGCTTGCATCATGCTGTGTTGGCCCTGGCCATGTTGGCTGCTCCCTGGCTCCATTCCAGAGACGGAGGAGAGGCAAACCGCAGAGATGGGCAAGCCCAGCAGAATCGAAAAGGTTCAACCCTGAGATCTTTAACCCAGGCAAGGGAGGCTTGCCGTCATTGGGGCAGGCTGGGGAGAGGCTCCTGTGTGGGGTTCCAGGGCTGGCAGGGTCAGAGCTTCCCTGATACTGGTGCCTCCTGTCAATAAGGAGTGTCTTAGGGACCCTTTCTCTCCAGGAATGTCGGTGCTGCCTTGTGTGGATGCTGGGAGGAGCTGGAGTTTAGTGCTGCAAGCTGGTTTGTCCTGCAGCTGTTTGTGGCAGAAGGAAGCCGCTGGTTCCTCTCCAAGCGCCACTGCTGTGCGGCAGCCTAGGAGCTTTGCTCTTGGCCCTTGGGTGCTCTCAGACTGGGACTCTAGCACTGCCCTTAAATACCAGGATTGTGGCTTTTGTGTGGAACATCTGCTTGGATCATGGGTCCAGACGTGGCATCTGGTTCAGTTGCTGCAGCCTGATGGGAAGGTCCACCCATGAGCCACTTGGCACTGGGCACGGCAGGGGCTGCCGGGGTAACTGCCTCCTGTGCTGTGGTGCTGTGGCACTGTCCTCAGCTCAGAGCTGGGAACACTGCTCTGGCAGGAGCTGGGCTGGGGCAGCAGCTGCTGCTGTTTCCGGAGGGGCTGGTGCAGCCCCCCTCCCCTCCTCCGTGGCATGTGACGCAGTAGGAAGCGAGGTGGCTGGGCTCGGCGGCCAGGCAGGGCACTCCCCGCGAGGCTGGTGGGTTTTCACTCTTGCCTGGCCTGTGCATTTGTTGGGTTTTCCCCCTAGCAGCAGCACCACAGGACTCACGCTGCAGGAGTGGCCTTCAGGACCGAGTGGAAGGGCTGGAGCCGCACAGCAGCACAGGCAGAGGGAGCACTCCCTGAGCCAAAGCAGCTGAGAATCTGTCACGAAGAGCTGAACGCACTGTGAAATGGGGGTTCCGCTGTGCTTCCCCATATGCAGCCCTGGCCCACAGCTCGTGGCCCAGCCCCTGGTCTGCAGCATCACAGAGGCCCTGTCACATCAGCCAGGTCTGACCCCAGGGCTGAAGGAGTCTGTTGTCTGCAGGACCCTGCACAGACACTGTCTCTCTCCCATCATTGTTCCATTGAAAGCAGGTTTGGTTCACGTGAACTTCCCTGAGGATTGCACCAGAGGGTTGCGGTTCAAGGTTAATGTCCTGTGGAGGCTGCTCCTGCCTTTGGGGCTGTTCAGTTGCTGTGAAATTCTAAAAACCTCTTTAACTCCTTGTCAGGTGCCAGTCTGTCCCCTCCCTGTGCCTCAGCCCACAGAGGATGTTACCCTTTCCTCTCCTCGCACCCAGACAAATGGCAAAAGAGTCCCCTGTAGCAAACCTTGGGAGAGCACGACGACGCTGCGTTGCTCAGTGCAGGGACGTTTGGGAAAAGTAAATGGCTTTCTGCAGGGAAATGACTCTACTGGGTGTCATGGGGAGCTCTGCCTTTATTTGCCAGTGCAGCTGGAGTCCCCTCGTTAGCGTCAGTTTGATTTCCATTGATACAAGTCGTGAACTTGAAAATTGCTCCTTCCTTGTTTCTGTAGTTTCCTGGCAGTCTCCGCCTTCTGCACTTACTGTAAGCTCCACAGCCTCTTCCCTTGCCTTCCAGTAGGGCCAGCCAGGGGTGCCTGCAAGACCAGATTAAAGCCTCATTCCTACCTGTTGCTTGTGAGCTGCCTGCCCATACCAGCCGTGCTGGAGCACTGTGCCCTGGGCTTGTGCCCTGGCTGTCTCTGATTCTGGCCCTCTCGGCCCTCCCCAGAGTGGTGCAGTGGTCACAGCTGGGTCCTGGCAGGAGGGAGCTGGGAGCCCACTGGGAGCCATCTCTGAGCCACGTGTCCCAGCAGGTCTCCAGAGCTGGCCAGGATGGCGCAGTGGAACCAGCTGCAGCAGCTTGACACACGGTACCTCGAGCAGCTCCACCAGCTCTACAGCGACAGCTTCCCCATGGAACTCCGGCAGTTCCTGGCCCCATGGATTGAGAGCCAGGACTGGTAAGGCCTCATAAAATGCTGATGAGGGAACTTTGCTCGGGACACCCACACGCAGTGGCAGCAGGGTCCCAGGTGGGTTGGAAGAGCTCTGCCACTTACCCTGGGCCCCTGGCGTGGCAGGACTGGCCTCCCTCCCTGGGGCTCGTGTGGCTGTGCATGGAGTCCTTCCCAGGACTGTGCCTGGAGTGGGACTCTGAGCACCATGTCAGACCCTGGGCCAGGAGAAGAGGCAGCTCTGAAGTAGGGGTGTCCCCATCCAGGGCTGGCTTACACTAACCTCTGTTGTAAACGGGGCTGAC
This sequence comes from Atrichornis clamosus, assembly GCA_013400975.1. Taxonomy (NCBI): domain Eukaryota; kingdom Metazoa; phylum Chordata; class Aves; order Passeriformes; family Menuridae; genus Atrichornis; species Atrichornis clamosus. The sequence continues at coordinate 15,295 of WBMZ01014253.1, read as the reverse complement.
ACAGAGCACTGATCCATGGATCCCGTTCATGAGGATGTGGGGTGTGCTCATAGATGCGAGGTGCTGGTGTGCACTGTCTGCCTGGTGCCCGGCTGGGCTGCAAGCCCAAGTCCACAACTTCTATCACCCTGTCCTTGTGGGCACATCCAAGGGCTTAGTTTGTTGGTGTGAAGCAAGTCAGGCCTGCTCTCGTCCTCACTGTGGTGCAGGTTAGTGTGGCTGGTAGGTGGTGGGGTCACCATCCCTGGAAGTGTCCAAGGAACAACTAGACGTGGCACTCAATGCTCCAGTCTAGTTGACAAGATGGTGATCAGTCAGAGGTTGGACTTGTTGTTGGAGGTCTTTTCCAACCTAAATGATTCTGTGATTCTGTAAATTGCACAGGGGATAGTGGGTGTGAGCAGAACCCCCCTGCCTGCCCCCCTACTTTGCCTCTTGCCCCCTGCCAAGCACCCAGGGCTCTCCCTCCCTTGTGCAGGGCATATGCTGCCAGCAAGGAGTCACATGCCACACTGGTGTTCCACAACCTGCTGGGGGAGATTGACCAGCAGTACAGCCGCTTCCTGCAGGAGTCCAACGTCCTGTACCAGCACAATCTGCGCCGCATCAAGCAGTTCCTGCAGGTGAGGTGGGAAGTGCTGGCTTGGGAGGGGTAGGTGTGGGGGGAGGACCAGTGAGAGTCCTGCGATTCCTGGGCACAGCTCACCATCCGCAGCCCTAAAGGATGTGGAGATTGCCTTGTGCCTGCTAACGGGGGATGTTTGACCCTTTACAGAGCAGATACTTGGAGAAGCCGATGGAAATAGCCCGCATTGTGGCTCGCTGCCTGTGGGAAGAGTCTCGGCTCCTGCAGACAGCTGCCACTGCAGCCCAGGTCAGTGGCCAAGTATCCCAGGGCCTCCATCCTGATTCCTGACAGCCAGGACCCAGTCCTGGGTGTTCTGGCTGGGTGTGGTGAGCTGGGTGCCCCCATCTCTCACCCTCGTGCGTGGAGTGCCCTGACTGTGTACCGCCCTGGAGCTGATGTTGAAGTGAGCAGCTGGCTGCCCCGGCGTGTGTTAGGGAGGGAGTGAAGGCCCTGCAGAACCTCCTCCGGCTGGGAGGGAGCATCCCCAGGTCACAGCCCTGCCCTAATGCCCTCCTTGTCCCCTCTGCAGCAAGGGGGACAGGCAGCACATCCAACAGCAGCTGTGGTCACAGAGAAGCAGCAGATGCTGGAGCAGCACCTGCAGGATGTCAGGAAGAGGGTGCAGGTATGTCTGCCTGGGCACCTTTTGCTTTTGCCCCCATGGTCCTTTAGTGCTTTGAATGAATCCACATCTCTTGCCTTGCAGGATCTGGAGCAGAAGATGAAAGTGGTAGAGAATCTCCAGGATGACTTTGATTTTAACTACAAGACTTTGAAAAGCCAAGGAGGTAATGGCAGCCCATTAGCATCTGCAAACCACAGTGTGTTCCTGCAGGGAAACTTGCTGGAGAGTTGTTCCAGCCTCCACTCCCAGTGGGAAGGTGCTCGGGCTCAGGGCATTTGCATGGCAATTGGAGAAACCTGGTCTTTTGTTTCTGCCACTGACGCTGCGCCTGAGGGAGCTGAACCAGAGCTCTGCTGTAGGCACAGCAGTGGAATGGGGAGGGATTGGCCTCTGTGGGTGTGGGAGAGCCACCAAGGTGCTTGGAGGCTGTGCCAGGTTTCTGCTTGGCTACAGAGGGCTTTCAAGGTGCCTGCGCTTTGCTGTAGAAGTGTTGTGTCTTCGTGGCACTTGGGAGGGTGGGAAGAGTCCATGTGTGTGGCTGAAGCTTCTCACCTCTGCACAGACATGCAGGACCTGAACGGGAACAACCAGTCGGTGACACGGCAGAAGATGCAGCAGCTGGAGCAAATGCTGACGGCGCTGGACCAGATGCGTAGGGTAAGTGGGGCAATTGGCCCTCCAGATCCTCCCAGGTGCAGGTCCCCTTTCTTCAAGGTCAGAGTTTGGCCGGAGTCAGGAGCAGTGTAGCAAGCACAGCCCTGTGCAACTTCTTCCTTGTCTGTGAATGTGAAACTTGTGGGTGTATGGGGGAAGTCACAGGGTGCTGAAGGTTCTGCTTTCTCTCTTGGCAGGGTATAGTGAGCGAGCTGGCTGGGCTGCTGTCAGCCATGGAGTATGTGCAGAAGATGCTGGCAGATGAGGAACTGGCAGACTGGAAGAGGCGGCAACAGATCGCCTGCATTGGTGGCCCACCCAATATTTGCCTGGACCGGCTTGAGAACTGGTGAGAGCTGGCTGGGGCTGTGTCAGTCCCCAGAGCAATGGCACTCATACGCCTGCTGTGGAAATGAGCTCTTGGTCTCTGGAAATGTCCTAGCAAAATGGTTTCTGATGCCTGCACATGTGACTGTAAGCCACTGGTAGCTCTAAGCCACGATGGTGGGCACAGTGCTGGAATGGTGTCCCAGTGTCCCCAGCCTTAGGCTTCCGGGCTGGGGGATTCCGAGGCTGCTGAAAAGTTTCTAGCCCTGGTGTCACCTGGGCACATGCAGATTTTGTTTGCAATTCATGGCCTAGAAAAATGCTCTGGGCTTGGAGCCACAGACACACTCAGTTCTTGACTGGTTTGGCACAGAGGATGTCTTCTTGCATGGGAAGAGGAAGGCTCTGCAGGCTGGGACTGTGCAGCCAGACCTAATGCTGGTTCTCTCTGCTTCCCTAGGATAACCTCTCTTGCCGAATCACAGCTGCAGACCCGGCAGCAGATCAAGAAGTTGGAAGAACTGCAGCAAAAAGTGTCCTATAAGGGTGACCCAATCGTCCAGCACCGGCCCATGCTGGAGGAGCGGATTGTGGAGCTGTTCAGAAACCTGATGAAAAGGTGCTGAGGGCAGGCAGGAGCCACGGGCTGTCATGGCCGTGGGTGGAGGGTGGGCAGTGAGGTCTGACTGTGGTCCCTGTGCCGTTCCCACAGTGCTTTCGTTGTGGAGAGGCAGCCTTGCATGCCCATGCACCCTGACCGGCCCCTCGTCATCAAGACAGGTGTGCAGTTCACCACCAAAGTCAGGTGGGTCACTGCCCCCGCAGGTGAGGGAGGGGAGCTGTGCAGGGAGGGTGCAGTGGGATCCCTCTCTGAAGATAGTGGTGCAGATGTAGCTTCCAACTTACCTGGAGAGCACTGGTGCTGGGAGGGGATGGATCCCAGCAGGATAGATTCTAGAGGGATGATCCTAGCAGGCTGGAGTGCTGCCCACATGACTCAGTGTAGGGCTGGCTGGGGCTCTGCCATGTTCCTGGAGGCAGCCGGGTTCTGGTAAATCCTGCTGTGGGGGTGGGAAGCGTCAGCACATCCCTGGCCAGCTGCTGCTCAGCTGGGCCGTGCTCCCTGCCAGCCTCCATGGAGGGACGCTGCTCTGACACTGGGCTCTGCCTGGAGCTTCCTTGCCCTCTCCCAACTGTGCCCTCATTGCCCCCTCAGCAATGTGGCAGCCTCTGGCACAGAGTAGCAGGCAGGGTGTTCAGAGCCTGCTGTGGGCAGTCAGCAGCCCAAACGAGCTCCTCGGGATGCTCAGGACCCCCTCCCTGGTTCTGGGCATGGGTATTGTGGCTGACATGTCCCAGGCCCATGGGAAGGTGTGCCCAGGGCCGCCAGAGGAGCTGGTCCGTACTGCTTGCTGCCAGCTGTGCCAGGTGCCCTGTGATTCAGGAGATGTTTCTGTGTGCAGGATGTTCATGCTCTGTGTCTGCTGACTCTTGCAGGTTGTTGGTTAAGTTTCCAGAGCTGAACTATCAGCTGAAAATCAAAGTCTGCATTGATAAGTGAGTTCTGTGCTCCCCTCCCAGTGGCACTGGGTGGGCTTTCTGGGGTGGGACTGATTCCTTCTGCCCCTGGGTTGGGCTCCATCTCCACTCTGAAGATCAGCGTGGTCCCCAGTTGAAGGGGAGGGTGCAGGGTGGCTCTGGGTTCCGAGGGTTCATCCCCACGTATGGGGACAGCCTGTGGGGCTCATGGGACTTGTGCTGGGATGCAGACAGCACCATACACCAGCTTGTCTGCATCAGGGTAGGAAGGTCATGGCCATGACCTGGTGTCTCTTTCCCCTTTCCTAGGGACTCTGGGGATGTTGCAGCACTTCGGGGGTAAGTGCAATGGTTTTTTTGGTCCCTTTTTTCTTATTTCTGCTTTTACTCCTGGCAAGCATCCTACCACACAATCACTCGGAGAGAGCCCTGTCAGTCACACTCTTTCCTATTCCCAGGTCCCGGAAGTTTAACATCCTTGGGACCAACACCAAGGTCATGAACATGGAGGAATCGAACAATGGCAGCCTCTCAGCAGAGTTCAAGCACCTGGTGGGTACCATGAGCTCCCGGGCTGCTCTTGTATGACCGTGTGCTGTTATGGTGCTGCTGCAGCCTGTCTCTCTCTCCACAGACCCTGCGGGAGCAGCGGTGTGGGAATGGAGGCCGAGCCAACTGTGACGTGAGTGTAGGGGGCTGTGGGAGGGGGACTGGCCCTTGAGAGGGGCAGCTCAGCTGGGAGGGGCTGCAGGAGTCCTGCTCTGAGGTGGGGGTCTGCGGGCACTGATTGGCACACTGGCAGCTGCCAGGCCAGCCCCGAGCAGCAGCGCGATACCTGGTCGTGCATCGGGCCGAGAGTGGGCATCTTGTGGTTCTCATGGTGTCTGCTTCTGTCCCAGGCCTCACTGATAGTCACCGAGGAGCTGCACCTCATCACTTTTGAGACAGAGGTGTATCACCAGGGGCTGAAGATCGACCTGGAGGTGAGACATGGGTCACTGCCTTTCCCATGGGTCACTGTCGCCATTGGCCTCAGTGAAGAGGAGCCCTGGGAGTTGTCCCGGCCCATGGTCACATCCTCTCTTTCCAGACCCACTCGCTGCCTGTGGTGGTGATCTCCAACATCTGCCAGATGCCCAATGCCTGGGCATCCATTCTGTGGTACAACATGCTGACCAACAACCCCAAGGTAGGATTGGTGTGGGGAGGCAGCAGGACAGGTGTCAGGATGAGGGTGTCAGGGGGAGAGGGAAACTGGGGCCAGGGAGCAAGGCTGAGGCAGGACCTGTCCCTGCTCCTGTTCCATGTCCCATTCAGGGCTGTGTGTTCCCTCATACAGAACGTGAACTTCTTCACTAAGCCTCCCATTGGGACCTGGGACCAGGTGGCAGAGGTGCTGAGCTGGCAGTTCTCCTCCACCACGAAGCGTGGCCTCAGCATTGAGCAGCTGACCACACTGGCAGAAAAACTGCTGGGTAAGTGCTGGGTGACTCGGTGTAGTGTCCTGCTCATCCCTGTTGTCCCTCGGGTTGACTCCCCACCTCTATGTGCCATCCAAGAGTGAGGTCCCGTGTTTGGCAGGGAAACTGTAATTTGCGGTTGCTTGGTTTTCTCCCAAATGACACAAATCTTGAGTTGCTCCCTGGAAATGGTGTCTTTGTAAGAACAACTATTTAAATGGTGATGTTCCTGTTCTCTGCCAGGACCAGGTGTGAATTACTCTGGCTGTCAGATCACCTGGGCCAAGTTCTGCAAGGTAGAATTCCCTCTTCCCTTAGCACCTTCTCTTGGCTGTTCCCTTCCCCCAAGCTGCGCTCACAGCCTCTCTATCTTTTCCTCAGGAGAACATGGCTGGCAAAGGCTTCTCTTTCTGGGTCTGGCTGGACAACATCATTGACTTGGTGAAGAAGTACATCCTGGCGCTGTGGAATGAAGGGTGAGTGCCAGTCCAGAGCCAGCAGTTGGGTTGGGCCTTGGGAGAGATCCCAAGGCATGGGATGCCTTGTCCAGGTGCAGGTGGGCTCTCTTGGGATACTTTTTGCTGGTTCAGAGTGAAAACCCTCCTGGGAATCCTTAAAATGTCAGTGGCCAGGCTGGGTCCTGCTACTGAGGAGCTGCTCCTGTGCCCTGACCCACATTTTTTCTTCTTACTTCCTGCTGCCCAGGTACATCATGGGGTTCATCAGCAAGGAGCGGGAGCGAGCCATCCTGAGCACCAAGCCGCCGGGGACCTTCCTGCTGCGCTTCAGTGAGAGCAGCAAAGAGGGTGGCATCACCTTCACGTGGGTGGAGAAGGACATCAGTGGTACGAGCTCTCCCTTCACTGCCCCGGGTGCCTGACTCGGCATTCCAGGCTCCAAAGGGGGCTTGGGAAACCCCTGATAAGCACTTGTCCTTCATCCTTGTCCCAACAAGCCTGGGTTAACCTCTGAGCCTGGCTGCCCTTTGCTCGTCTCTGCCTCCTGAATGTCAGTGCCCACATGCTGCCCATGGGCACTGTTTTCTATGGCACTGAACCCAGTCAGGTCCCAGTCCTGCCCTGTGGTCTGCTGGGTGCCTGGTAAGGCTGATCACAGCCCCAGACCCAGTCCCCGCTGCTCTGGGGGTGTCTGAGGGAGACCCTGCCTTTTCCCTGTACCAAAATTCTCCCTCCTTGCACAGGGAAGACGCAGATCCAGTCAGTGGAGCCTTACACCAAGCAGCAGTTGAACAACATGTCATTTGCGGAGATCATCATGGGCTACAAAATCATGGATGCCACCAACATCCTGGTGTCCCCACTGGTGTACCTGTACCCAGACATACCCAAGGAGGAGGCATTTGGAAAGTACTGCCGCTCTGAGAGCCAGGAGCACTCGGAAGCGACGGACTCAGGTAGTCGTTGACTTTCTGCGGCTCTTGTGTCACAAGGATAGCACCAGCTGTCACCAGTCAAGACCCTGTGCCATTCCTGGAGGGCACAGCCACAATGTGGGACCAGCCATGGGGTCCTGTGGGGTATGGGGAGAGGGTGGACACTGCCTGTGCTCTGTGGGGAGGAGAGCGGGCTTTGTCCTTGGTTGGCTGGTGACGAGGCTACTCCTTTCTTGTAGGTGCTGCTCCGTACCTGAAGACCAAGTTCATCTGTGTCACCCCGTGAGTGTTCCTGGAGGGTGTCTGTCAGTGCTTGGGGGGTGTTTGTGTGCTCAGCCTTGCTTGAGTGGGGGGGGTTTCCTTCCTTTTCACCTCTGCCTGAGCTTTGCCTGGGTACTCTGGGGTTCCCAGCCTGGGGTGACAGCAGGGGCTGAGCCAGGCTCCAGCTGCTGCCCAAACCACAGCCCTGTTCTTCCCCTCTGGGGCCCCTTTCCTCTGGAGAGCTCCGGGGGCCACTGGGCTGTGCCCGGGGGCCCCTCAGCAGGGAGAGAGGGTATTAGAGAGCTCTGGCCAGGCCCTGACTACGGAGGTTCCTGTGCTTTTCCTCCCTTGGACAGCACCTCCTTCAGCAACACCATCGACCTGCCCATGTCCCCGCGCACCCTGGACTCGCTCATGCAGTTCGGCAACAGCAGCGAGGGCGCGGAGGCCAACGCAGGCGGGCAGTTCGGTGAGTTGGGGGGGCCCCGGGGGGGCCTGGCTGCGGCCGCACGCAGGCCCCGTAACCCTGGCTGTGTCTGCCCGCAGAGTCGCTGACCTTCGACATGGAGCTGACCCCGGAGTGTGCGTCCTCGCCCATGTGAGGGGCTGCGCCAGCGCGTGGGGCCCTCCCCGGGTTTGGCCTTCCCACCTCCGGAACGCTCCCACGGATTTGTCCCGCTCGGCTGCGGCTGCTCTGGGCCTGCCCTCGGGAACAGCTGGGGGCCGGGGTCCGTGCCCCTGATTCCTCGCCTGACCCAACAGAGCAACCCCTCTTTGGCGTGGTGCCGCTCATTTCTAGGGGGGCAACGATGAACCTTTTTCTATTTCCTTCCATAACAGTTTTTTATTATTTTTGCTCATTCAAGTGCCTATTTGCCTCCAATTGCAGCCACAGTTCCTACAAATGCTTCCGTAGCCCCAGTCCTGCTGCTGGAAGCTGCTGCCCTGGCTGCCAGAGCCCAAACCCGCAAGACCCTAGGAGTCTAGAATTGCAGAGGGGATTGACTGTGTGGCAGGGTCTGTCCTGCTACTCCCAGCACCTCCCAGAGCTTGCAGAGTGCTGGTGGGGGTCCCCTCTCTGCATTCCCTTGGCCCTGGTTTTTGGCTAGGAGGACCAGCACAGGGCTCGGAGCTGCAGATGGATGTATCTGGGCGCTCCCATCCTGCCAGTTCCTACTGGACTCAGCCTGGGTTTGCTGGGAGCCCAGAGGTTTAGGAGCTGCTTATGCTTGTCCCCAGCCTTCTGCTTCGGGCACAGGGCTCTGGCCAATGCCAGCAACCCGGGCTCCTGCTGGGATGGCTGGTGTCCCTGCGGGGCAGTGTTGCCCCCCAGTACTGGCACCTGCGTGTGTGCAGTGTTTGCAGCTGAGGCCTGTTTCGGGACCCGGGTGAAACCACCGGGGCTGCCCCAGCTCTGGCTGCCCTGTGGCCGTGCTTCAAGCACTGTGCTGAGTTAGACCAGTTGGACCTGGGGAACTGCTGGAGTCAGCATGGCTGACAGCGGGGCATCTGGCCTGTCCCTTTTCCTCTGTGTTGTGAGGGACCAGGCATGGCGTCTGCAGCTTCTTGGGGACTTCACGTGGCATTTCTGTTGGAGGTTGGCCCTCACAGTTAAGGTGGAAAGGGGCAACGGTTGAAGGGAGCAGATGGATGTAGGGAGAGGACCTGCTGCAGGGCAGCCTGAGGCTGAGACATGGGTGTTGCGAAGGGCTGGCGTCCTGACTTTTAGGAGGTTGATGGTTGTGGTCCTGCATTTACCTAAATGAGGGGAGCCCTCCTGCCCTCTCTGTGCAGTGGCCACACGGACACGGATGAGCAGTGGAGGAGGGGGAGGCAGTGAGAGGGCTGCCCCCCGCCCCCCAAATTGCATCACAGCTGGCAGGCAGGGAGCCGGAGGGCAGGTGGGAGGATCCCCAGAGTTGTGGGGTCTGGGCTAGCCCCTCCAAGCTGTGTGGGAGCACGATGGGGGGTCCGTGGTTTCCCTGGGGATGCTCAGAGAGGATGAGGGCCCTTTGCCCCTGTGCTTGCTCGCCATAGCTGCCTCCAGCCACAGTCTCTGGAACCCGGGGCAGCATTCGATACTGTAAAAAATTTTATTTTTTGTATATTTTATTGCTGTATCTACAGGCTTTAACTTTCTCCAAAATAAAGGCCCTGAAGCGACATGCTCTGGAGTGCAAGCTTGGCTCTGCCTGCAGCACCTGCCTGACCCTGCTCTGGGAACTGGGGCCTCCGTCAGCGAAACGCAGCCCCGGTGCCGCAGCTGTGGTTTGCTCAGCGGGAACCAGCCCCGGTGCTGCCGGCACCTGCCCAGCACGCGTGGGCAGCTGCCCCTTATCGGGGCCTGCAGGGCCCTTTGTGGGACGTGCAGGGGGCTATCAACATGTCGCAGCCCGTGGCTGCTTTCTCTGCCCCAGAGACATGGCTGGGTCTCCTCCATTTGTGTAAAGGAAATGCCGGTGCCAGCGTGGGAGGACACGGCTGTGCTGGGGCCCTGCGCTGGCTGCTCCAAACCCAGGGTGTCTGGGGCTGCATTGGGCTGTGACTGCCTCTGCCCTGTGTGGAGGTGACTGGACTGGAGCTGGGGCTGGGGGCAGCTGGTCCCAGGCTCTGTAAGGCAAGGAGTGGGTGGGTATACAAAGCAGGGAGCACCGGCTGGTGACAGTGATGTGCTGCCCACAGAGTACCAACATCTCCCACAGGGCCTCACCAGATTCCACCCCAGCACTTGCACCCCTGGCCCTCTGCGACACCACAGAGCACAGGATTGTTCCAGGGTTTGTGCTCTGGTGAGGCCAAGAGGGAGAGATTATTTCTCTGTCAGAGCAGGATTAGGGGGATTGTTCATGTGGGTCATGTGGAATCAGCTGTGCTGGCTGGTTTGAGGCACTGGAAGTGCCCTGGAGCCTCTGCCCTCCCTGTGTGCTGGAGCATCCTGCTCAGGTTTGATCTGACCACATGTCCCTGCTTCAGGAACCAGCCCCCTTCCAGCACCCTCTGTTTCACTGTCAAACCAACCAGGGCTTTGCCCCGACCCCACATTCTCATTCCTGCTCCCAAGGCAGCAGTGTTGGATCGTTGCCTGCCTCAGCCGTGCAGCCCAGGGTCCTGCGTTGGGGGGCAGCTCACTGGGGCATGAAGTCCAGCCCATTTGCAAGGGCCCCCTTCTCCTGCCCTAGCAGGTCCCAACTCCCTTTTGGCAGCTGCAGGATGGGGTTGAAAACCCCAGACTGAGCAATTTTCTTACTTATCTGCAAACGCTGGGGTTGCCACAATCATTTGGTGTCAGGAACATGATGTCCCATCCCACACTCCTGCAGATCAGGGGTTTCTTCTTGCACCCATTGCATCCCTGTTGGAACCTGTCCTGCTCAGCTGGGGTCCAGCCCTGAGTAATGGGGTTAAGGGGCTGCTGCTCCCATTTTGGGGTTCCTGCTGTCAACGCTTCTGTTGGCAGCAGGCTGGGAACTGCTGGACCCTGATGTGCAGCAGGAGAAAGTGCCCAGGGAAGGTCCCTGTGCTGGGCTGGTAAAACCCCTGCAGCACCAGGCACAACTGGGGCAAGAGACACTTGCCAATACCTTGCCCCATCCTGCTGCCCCAGCCATCCCTGGGGTGCCACAGACCTCGCTTGCTGCCTGTGCTGGGGCACGGGGTTGTTTGTGGCTCCAAAAGGAGGTCATGGAGTGGCTTTACTCCTTGCCCAGGACCACGGCACAGTGGGGAGGAGTGGAGATGGTGTCTGAGCCAAACGTGCAAACGGATTAGGGGGTTCCAAATGCAGATAATCCGCTTGGGATGCACACACTTGCGTGACGGACACAGGGCAGCCCTGCGGGGATGGGTGGCCACCTTCCAGGGGCAGGGGCAGTCCAGAGTGGGCAGCTCGTGTAGGGTCCCACTGGTACCCAGGGTGTCTGGTCTGTGCAATATTGACAGTTCCTTGGGAATAAACCAGCAGACAGGGATTAGAGCAGCCACAGCTCACCTGTGGCTCCAGCCCCATCCCCAGGGCCAAACAACTGAATGAGTTGCAGTGGGATACTGCAGTGGGATGTGGGAGGCAGAGACCCCTGGGACTTGGCTGCGACCTGCCCAAGGACCTGTCTGAGGGTCTCCTCTCCTCTCCCAGTCTCTGAGCAGGGTATTCCCACAGGAACATGTGCTGCCACTGCTGCCCAAGCCAAGAGCTATCCCAGTCCCTGCTTCCAGCACAGTCAAATATTGCATCATGCTCAGACTTTAATATGCAGCAGAGCAGAGCCAGGCAGTGGTGGCTCCCACTGCCACGTGTGGCAGAGGTCAGACCCAGAGCACCAGCACAGCATGGTCTCCAAAGCTACCACCTGCCAGCCGTGCCAGGGGGACACGACCTGCCTGTTTCCCTAGAGGTGTCCCATCCTGGCTCAGAATGTGGCATTCGGCTGTGGTGGCACCAGCACTGAGGGCTCAGCTCGCCCTGACGCAGGGTGAAGGGCCATGGCCCTAGTGCAGCTGCTGGACTGGGCTGACCCATGGCAGCATGTTTGTGGCAGGAGCGACTGGGACTTAGCAGTTACTGTGGCAACCTGAGTTCTGCAAGGGAGAGCAGAGATGCAGAGAGAGGACAGGGATACAAAGAGAGGGCAGGGATGCATGGAGATGTGCCAGGGATGTAGGGATGCACCAGCGTGAGGTGGGGGCCCAAGTGCTGCCCCAATGCTCGTGCTCCTGATGGCCCCAGCCAGCCCCTGCAGTGAGGTGGGCATGAAGTGATTGAGTCCTTGGTCCCAGCTGGGCTGTGGGTACTGCTGGGTCCCCCATGCCCCCTCAGGTCAGCAGTGCTCACTGAGCTGATTGAGGGGTTCTGGTGCCCACTGCAGACCCAGCTGGGCTGTTGCTGCCCTGGCTGTTTCAGTAGTAGAAACTGGATGTTCTTTCCCAGCGGAAGGAACTATGGAGGGAACAGAGTCTTTGCCCAGGCAATGGTGCTCCTTGGCTGCTGAGGCTGTTTGCTGGGTTGTTCCCAGCTGTATTCAAGTGGCTGGAAGTGGAGGTTTCCTATGGAAATTCCACCTTGGACAAAATGCCATTTCTGTTTTTTGCTGGAGCAGATCCTCCCCTCCTACCGGGGCTAGAGACTGTCAGACCAAGCCTGTGCCACTGACTAGCTTCCCCGGTGCCCCTGCTTTCCCCTGCTCATGGCTCCAGGCCACATGTTGCCCGTGGGCTGGCTGGGCCCTTGGCAGAGTCTGTGCTGCTGCCCCATCCTCTCAGCCGCTGGCCTCACTCTCCACAGGCTCCCTCTTGCACCAGCATCAGGGTTGGAACCCTGCAGGGCGATCCAGACTGGTTCTCCAGTGGGACCTTTGTGGGAAAACATGAATCTGTGACTAATGTGGGGATTCATCTGGTTCACATTAGCTGGGCTGGATTATCACGACAGGTTTTTTTTGGCCTCAGGCATAGACCTGGAAGTCTGTGAAAGCTGGGACAGAATGGGGCTGGGCTCCTCCATGAGACCTCCTGCTCTTCAGTAAGTTTGAGGGGATGGAGCCGAGACTGTGTCCTGCCTGCAGGTGATGTGGTTGGGTGTTTGTGCCTTTGCCAAGCCCTGCACCCTGCACATCCCAGGAGCAGCAGGGAGGGTTGCAGAGGAGCCTTGCATATAGGATGTTCCAGGAGGGCTTTGGGAAGGGGAGGGCAGAAGCCAGAAGCGTCAGGACCTCTCCAGATCCGCCTAAATAAATGTTGCCGCTCCTGAGAAATAATTAAGACCCTTGAGATGCCACTTAGAGAGGAAGGCTGTTCTGCCTGCACTCTTTGCGCTCCTGCTCCAAACGCAGAGGCAATTTTCTAGGAAATCCATTATGGAGCTCCAGGCTCCCTCTGTCCCCGGAATGCACAGCGTCATTCGGCATCCTGCTGAGCTCATGTGAGGTGACCATGCGTCCGGCTACGGCTCAGCCTGGGTAATGCTCACTTTCCCAGAGTCCTTCTGAGACTTTCTGAGGACTGAAGTGAGCTGGGACAGATCTGGGGCTGTTTTTGGGCATTACTGGGGCAGAGCTGGGGCAGATCCAGGGCAGGTCCAAGGGCAGCCTCTCATCAGTCACTGCTGCAGTCACTGTTCCCCTGTTCTTTTCCTCTAGAAAGGAAGAATTTCTTCTGGGTAACATTCCCACCAGCCAGCTCAGAGTTTTCCTTGGGACCTGTTTGAAACAAAACTGATTTGATTGAATTGGATTTTATTGGATTTCATTTGCCCCTCTCAGCATGGAGCGCTCTCCACTTTCTCTCCCATCACTAATATCTTTTTCCATTTTTCCCCCCCTTCGTAGCAGAAAGGGGAGGGAGAAGGAAGGGAAGGGAGAGAGAACAGAGGATGTTTTGTGTACATCTTCCAGCTCTCCCAAGCACATGTGGCTGTACGAATCTCTGGCACAGGGAGTGCTGTGTTCCCAGGACCCTCTGAATCCCCCTGGACCTGTGTTGCCCAGGCGGAGCCCCAGCAGCCACAGGCATTGTGTGTGACCTTGATTCTCTGGCCCAAGCAGCCGGTGCCCGGCTGACTGTGCCGATGGGTTATGTGGGCCAGGGATTGTGAAAGCCGCGTGTCCGCATGATGCAACTCGCTGGAGCAAGAGCGTCCCGGCCAAGCAGGGTGGGCAGGCACGGTGGCCCTGTGCCGCGTTTCCCACTCCTTTTCTTTTGTCCCAGTGGATACAGACAGTGTGGGAGCTGCTGGCTTCATGTTGGGTGCCCATGCCCGCTTGCTGGGGTCCCAGCTCACCTCCCTGTGGGGTCTGGAGCACCCCAGGAGCACTGGGAACTGCAGCCAGGGCTCTGCTGGCAGCGGCTCAGCAGTGATGTGTCAGCCTGTCTGCGTGAGATTCTCCTGAGCGGGTGAGCACAGGCAGCAAAACATTTGGTGGGAGCTGGGAGCTGTTCAGGCTGGAGTCACTCATCCCTCCAGGCCACCCCATTCAGCGAGGCTGCTCCAGGCACAGAGTGAGGCTGGCGGGGAGGAAATGAGTCGGAAAGCACCACTGCTGGCATTTTCATGGAGCAGGTGCTGGGCTGGTGCCTGCCCAGCCCACAGGTATTTATCTCTTGGATGTGTGGAGCTGGATGAGGCAGTGAGGAGCCCGAGCTGGAGCTGAAGCTGGAACCAGAGGACTTTAGTACAAAAGCAATAGATAAAAGAAATGGAGAGGTGGTTGTGCTGTGACAGAGTGGCCGAGTGATTCGCAATTGCTGGTGCATTAACTGTTTGAGAACTGTTTGTTCCAGCACTGACACAAGGAGAGATGAGCCCATCTCTCCTGCATTCCCAGGGCTGGCACTGGGTGCTCACCACCTCAGGCAGGGTCAGCCATGCTGCTACAGCCCAGAGCAGGACAGGGACCTGTGCTGAATAAATTTCCCTCTGAAGTTTTCTCAGGCCACAGAAGATGAACTGGTAATGAAAGTGAAAGCCCAGGAGATCCCATGTGGCGGGCGTGAGCACTGGGGCAGAACGAGCACACCCAGTATTGCTTCCTGCCGCCGCCTCTGCCCATCACCACACAGCAGCCGCACCCAGGGGTGCCCATGACCGGGGGTATCCCATTGCCCTCCGGGGCCAGTGCTGCCACGAGGAGTCCGCTGTGGGTGGCAGCTGTGCAAGAATCCCTCAGGGTGGTTTTCTCATGGCCACTGTCAACTTTCCCTATTTGGGCAACTGCAGAGGAGCTTGCAGTGCCTTGGGTCTCCTCACAGCTCGCAGGGGATGTGGCAGCGTTGGGGATCTTGACCATGCACGTGGCTGCAAAGCATCAGCCCAGGTCTGCGGTGGGAATGGGCACCAGGCAGCCGTGGTTGCTTCACACGGAGGGCCTGGTGTCAGCACAAGGCAGCCCTGCAGTCACGTCTGTGGCCACCTGGTACCAGTTCAGTCACTCCTGTTCCCAGAATAAGTGCTTGGTGCTGCTTTGGGCTTCCCTGGTATTCAGTGCCAAACTCTGGTGCTGGTTTGTGTCCTGCCAGAGCTGCTGGTGTTGAAGCCTGAAGCTGTTTTGGATTCTGCCCATGCCCAGTGCCTGGTGCCATTACTCACTTCTGACACCCTGTGCCAATACTTGGTGTTGGTGCCAGTACTGGTATCGTTAACCAGTTCTAGTGCCCGGTGCCGTCACCCAGTGCCATTGCCTGATGCCATACCCAGTGCTTGGTACCGGTACTGTTACCTGTTGCCGTTCCCGGTGCCCGGTGCCCAGTGCCGTTACTCAGTGCCATTACCTGGTGCTGTTACCCACTGACCGGTACCGCTCCCGTTACCCGCTGCCGTTCCCGGTGTCCGGTGCTGGCGGGGGCAGGCGGGGGCGGAGCCACAGGGGGGCGGGGCCGCGCGGGCCCGGTCAGGGCGCGGCGGGGGCAGAGCGGTGGCG
>WBMZ01014252.1:0-26802 GCA_013400975.1 Atrichornis clamosus | reverse complement strand
GGGGGGGGAAAGGGAGGGGGGAATCTGCATTGGGCACATTCCTTCACCTTCTCCTGGTTCTGGCCACCCTTTCCCTCCCACCTTCTGTCTTTGGTCACCCCTGTCCCCCCCACCTTTCCCAGTCTCTGTTGCAAAGGCTGTTCCTCCAGGATAGGGCAGCCCCTTCCAGGGATGAGGCTGGTTCCTGCCTGCCTGCACCCCAGCCATGCTCGTGAGCTGCTGCCGGGGAGTTTTTTAGTGCATGGCTTCAGTCGTCTCCTCAATTTTCTGTTCCTTTCAGCAGTTTGCAGGCATTTGGGGGAGATTCCTTTGCAGAGGAATGCTTTTCTTTATCCCAGTTTTGGAATTTGGTGTTCAAATAGAGCCACAGATCCCAGAGTGGTCTGGGTTGGGAGGGACCTTAAAGCCCACCCAGTGCCACCCCTGCCATGGCAGGGACACCTCCCACTGTCCCAGGGTGCTCCAAGCCCCGTCCAGCCTGGCCTGGGACACTTCCAGCTTAAGGCCCCTTCCAGCCCAAGCCATCCTGGGGTTCCAGTGGCCCCTGCTCTTTTGGGGACAGGGCTGTTAAAGGCTCCTGGAACCACTGCCTGAGGGAGGTTAGGCAGAGCCCTTTGCTGAGCTGCCAGCTGAACTTTAAGATAAGGATGGGAGGGCCTTGGTTTAGTTGAGAATGGCAAGAACTGAAATTCAACTGCAGGAATAGGAGCCCGGCATGGCTGGATCCAGGACCAGCATCCCACTGTTTTGCCTGGGCAGTGATTCCCATTGGGAAAGGTGTTAGTTTGTCTGTTCTGGGAAAAATCTACTGTCCAGTTTAATTTATCTAATTGGCTCCTGGTTCCTGCTGGAGCTGGGGTACATCCAGTCACTTACAGGATGGGGAATTTCCCATTTTCTCCTTCAAGATGCTGAAACAACTGTGCAAAAATGCCAGTTCAGCCACTGGGGCTGGGTGTGTCCATTATCACTCTCCCAGTCCAGCCAGTGTGGCTGCAGCCATTCCCAGCTTGGCCAGGGTGGGACTGGTGTCCCTTTCCCAGGGGCAGAGAGGGAACATTCCCTGGGGCTTCAGATCTTCAGCTTTGTGAACCTTCCACTTGGCCCTCCTTTGTCCTTGCAGTGTCCTTGTTGCAGTGGAATGGAGATGGAGGTGCTTGGAAAATGCTGGGAAATGCCCTGAAAGAATCTTGGGAACAGGCAGATGTTCTCCCGAGGCCCCGTTTGCTCGTCAGGCCTCCCTGGCTCTACAATTACCCAAAACTTCTCAGAGAAGACCACTTTAGCACACTTTTCTCCTCCCTCCCCCTCCTCAGGATTGTTTTAGAGTATAATTTGCCTAAATTTAATCATAAACTCAGAGTGCGGGTTCATAGTGGTGTAATTCCAGCCCAGGTTATGTTCAGTTCAGCCCAGGAGCTGATATTGCATCGTGACATTCAACTCCATCCAGAGTTTATTTGTATTCCAAATCCATCCATTGCAAAGACTGCTCTTTATAAGCACAAAGAGCTAGGAAGCATAAATATTTATTCCTTAAAGGTTAAGATTGCCTTAAATCATTCCAGCTTATTTGGTGAGCAGCAGTTATAATTAAAATAAGCCGTTGAACTCGATCTGCATGTATGAAATGCATATATATCTGTATATAAATATATATATTTATATATACTTGACTCTGATGCGGATGGAAGCCGTGGGATAATTGCTTCCATCACATCAGAAGATGCACTGATATTGTTCCTGGATTGGATAATAAATCAGCATAAAGAAGCAGCTGAAATTATATAATGGCAAGTCACGTTTGAACAGCAGCAGAAGCCGTGGTGGGAGAGTGAGCAGAGCTCGTCTCAAGGGCTGTGTGGAATTACAGGAGATAATTATGCATGTGAGGGAAATCATTCCAGTTTTGGGTGTGGAGAATTCACAGAATCCCAGACTGCTTTGGGTTGGAAGGGACCTTAAAACCCACCCCTGCCATGGCAGGGACACCTCCCACCATCCCAGGGTGCTCCCAGCCCCGTCCAGCCTGGCCGGGGACACTCCCAGGGATCCAGGGGCAGCCAGAGCTGCTCTGGGCACCCGGTGCCAGGGCCTCCCAGGGAGGAATTCCTTCCTAATCTTTAACCCCAGCCTGCCCTAAGTGGTGGTGCCCTGAGCTGTGGTGCCCGGCCGTGCTCGGGCAGGTTCTGATCAGAGCTGGCCCAGAAAGTCTGGAGCTGCCTGAGCCCAGACTGTCCCCCAGGGGACTGGGCCAAGCCTGCCTGGTGTGGGCCCCACAGGACAAACGCAGGTTCCCCATCCTGCTCACCTCTTGTATTTTGGAATTTGTTGATATTTTGAAAGAGAGTTGTTTTGGGTAAATCCAGAATAGCTGCACCACCTTTCCCAAGGATATCGTTGTAGGTAACAGGGAGCTCATGTGCACACACCCCACTGGGATGAGCTGATGAAATACCATTTTAATCAGTCTCTGACACCTCTGAAATCAACAGGATTAAAGTCTCCTCTTTATTGTTGTTAAAATTAATTTCAAAAGCCAAAGAAACCCCAAACCCTCTTGCTCTATAAAACATTATCCCTGGGATTAGTTGTGCAGGAATGTACATGTAGGTCACAGCCGGAAGTGGTCTCCAGGGATGTGGAATGCAGAGTTTCAGGCTGCTCACGTGCACGTCCTGCTGAGCATCCCCGAAAATCTGGAGGGGCTGTGGGGAGGTGCTGTTGCTGTGGGTAATTGGTGCCACCTTTGACTCCAGAGCTGGAACTGATGGTTCCTCAGCATTTCCCTGTATCCAGAGAGCTCATCCAAGTTCGTAGCTTTGCCAGGGCTTTGACAGCAGCAGGAGTAAGGAACTGTCATTGCCTGAGGGCTGAGAAAGGGAGATGGCTCAGTCCTGGTTGGAGCTGGCCGAGGTACAGGAGCCTCCAGTTGTGTTCTGGTGCTGTGGGGAGTACAGCCCGCATCCCACAGAGCTGCTCCTCTTCCCTGAATGCTTTATTCATCATCCTTTCCTCCAGGAAAGTGTGGATTGCATTTATCAGTGCCTTGCTGGGTAATTTCTCTATAGTGCTGCCGATCGTGTCTGGCAGGAATTTCTCTTATCCCAGCTTAATGTTGGAAAAAAAAGAAATACTAAAACGTTTCCTTTCCTGATGTTTTTCCTGCACCTGCTTGTAGTTCATCCCCCCTATCCCAAGGAATTCCTGCAGGCCTCCCCTGGGAGGGTGGGCAGGCCCTGGCACAGGGTGCCCAGAGAAGCTGTGGCTGCCCCTGGATCCCTGGAAGTGTCCAAGGCCAGGCTGGACGGGGCTTGGAGCTCCCTGGGACAGTGGGAGGTGTCCCTGCCCATGGCCGGGGGTGGCACTGGATGGGATTTGAGATCCCTTCCCATCCAAAGCAGTCTGGGATTCCACAGTTCTGTGTTGGAATATTGTGCTTTGGCTCCTGGAATTGCAGCAACACAAATCAGTGAAGGGGTTCAGAGTGTGAGGTTTTGTAACTGACTGAAGGTTTCAGAAATAATCCATATTATTCCAAAATGCGGACAAGCTGGGATGGGAACTGTTTGATAGCCCATGAGCAGGTAGCCAAAGGAAAGGGCAGTAAATCCTGCAGCTTGAATTGCGTTGGGAATTATGTTATTCCCAGCGTCTGCCTTAAAGTAGGAATATGTCTGTATTGCCAGTTCAGTTTGGAAATGGGGCCATGGAGACCTCTGGTGGGACACCTGGATTTGCCCCACACGAGGTGGTGCTGTGTGGGTTTGTTGCTTTCTGAAAAACCTGTGCAGAGTTCATGGGAAATTAATGCTCCAGGTTTGACCTCAAATTTGGCAACAGCCACGAACTCCCCAGGACTGGGGAGCCTGGTTTAATTGGCATGGTTCTGGCAGCAAGCCTGGATTAGTAATTTGGCATGAATAATGGACATGAACAAATCAGTGATTTTCTGGTTTGGGCCTTGTCTGAGCACACTCTGATTCCCTGCATGAAGCTGCACTTTTAAATTATTGGCAAAACAATTTCCCATGGATAGAGTGGGACACAAAGAATTTGTGATGAATCACAGTAGAAACCAGAGGTGTGTTATTTAAAACAAGAAAACTCATCTTGCTGTGACCTGCTCTGAGGGCATTAATCTGTTCTTGCAAATCCTTATTTTGTTTTCATTCATTTCAAGTTTCTGGTGCTGTTTATGGGCTGAGAATCCTTGGGCATCGTGGACCAGGAATGGAGCTAAACACAAACCCTGCAGTTCCAGCTGTGCACTGGGCGTGGGGAGATGTGTTCAGCAGACAAATCCACGGAATCCCTCAGGCCGGGACAGCTCCCTCAGACCCCCGAGTGCAGCAGTCAGTGCAGCACCGCCGTGTTCACCACCGACCTCCAGGGCCAGGACGGGGAAAAAAGCTGAGGTTTTCAAAGGTGTTTTTGTTTCCTGGGAAACCACCCCCCTCTCTCTTCGTGGTTTGGCTGCAGGCTCTGCCTCCAGGCTGGACAGCCCCGTGGGCCCCTTGGTGCCAGCACAGGTCACCCGTGTCACCGCCCTGGCCGCGCCCGCCGTCACCTTCCTGGCCACCAGCCTGATGGAGCAGGCACGAGCAGGTGGGTCCTGTCTCCACGTCCTCGCTCCATCGCTGGAGCATCTGCTGTGTGTTTGAGTCCTTCCCGTCCTGCAGGGAGAAGGGGGATCCTGCAGCAATCTGCTCAGATTTGATGGGGTTTCTCTAGGTAGTTGCGAGCGTGGTTGGGGTCCTGCTCCCCTCTCTGGCCCTGGCAGGAGTTCTGTATTTGATGACGCCAGAGGCAAGTCTCTGGCACATCCCTGGGCTGTCTGTGTCCCATGTTCCCCAGCAGTGCAGTCCCAGTGTGTTTTCCTTGGGAGAGCTGCTCCAGGGAGCCTCTGAGAGCTCCTTGTGCTGCACGGGGTGAAGAAAGTGCTTTACCTGCTGTCACTGAAATGGCTGTGGTGCTTGAGAGACGGGGCACTGCTGTTCCCAGAGGCAATGGTGTTCTCCAGGAATTGCTGGGGATCAGTTATCTGATCAGCATTTATCTGATCCTTCACCCCCGGGATTAGATTTTGTTGCCTGGAGAGGCCGTGGCTGCCCCTGGATCCCTGGCAGTGTCCATGGCCAGGCTGGATGGGTCTGGGAGCACCCTGGGACAGTGGGAGGTGTCCCTGCCCTTGGCAGGCGGTGGAATGGGATGATCTTTAAGGTCCCTTTCACCCAAATCAATCTGTGATTTCATGATTTTCAAGGCAGTGGCAAACAGCACCTCTTGGGCATTTCTGGCTGTGTGCCTGGAAAATCCAGCCATGAAATGAGTTTGTCCTTGAACTCCACACCAACAAAGAATTTGTTATTCTCCTGTTCCCGTTACCGATCTCCTGAGCAATAAAGGGGAGGGGGGGAAGTGATTGTGGCAGGAAGGAGAGAAGCTCAGCTCAAGGAGACTTGTTCTGGGAGGGGACATGGGCACCCGAGGGCACAGCAAACTGGTCAGAGCAGCAAACAGCAGTCACAGGGAACATGGGCTGGGAAGGAGGAGCTGGAGTGGGGCCCGTGTCCCTGGAGCAGTGGGGATGGGGGAAGGTGGGGTCCCCACTGCCTGGAGCAGGGCACGGACCTGGTGTGGCCAGCACTGAAATCCCACACCTGGATTGAGCAGGAACCAGCAGAGCAGCAGCTGGGGGTCAGTCAGGGACGGGTTCAGGGTGACCTCAAAAACCAGAGCAATGAGCTTGTGAGGAGAGGCAGAGCTGACCTGTGGGGATCCTGGGGGTGATAAACCCTGGAGAGTTTAGTTGTGTGCACTTAAGTAAATCCAATTCTCCAGAGCATTTAGAAACAAAATTTTAAACTTTTTTGAGATGAATGGAGGTTTGGCCTCTACATACTTTTACAAAACAAATTATTATGTCTTGTCCACAGCTCCTCATGGCATGAATCCATCTTCCCTCTTCCCTTCCCTCTCTAATTCTGTTTTAATAAGGTGTTTGTGATCACCCACCAACATCCGTGATACACCCAAGGTAGTCTTGCTGCTTCCCCTGTACTTCTCACGCTGTGAATTATTGCTGTGCCTGTACCTGCCGTGGAGAAGCCTCTTTAATCAGGAGTCTTTGTCCTGCATCTCCAGCACATCCTCTGGCAGCAGAGCCGGAGCACCCAGTGCTGGTGGTGCTGCTGAGCTTAGGGCCAAAAAAAGGTGCTGGAAATGTGTCGTGGTGGCTTCCTTGCCAGGCTGCAGCTTAGTGAGTGCACTTAAGTGAAAGAGGGGGGAAAGGGCAATGAATGAGGGAAGGGTGAACCTGAGGGCAGGGGTGTGCCCGATGAGAGAACGCGGGAGGTGTGGGTGCTCCCCAGCACGGGCAGAGGAGGGGAGGTCTCTAAGGATGGGAGAGGTGCTGGCAGGGATCCCCTGGGTGTGCCTGGGAAGCAGGGAGGCTCTGTGGAGCTCTGTGTCCCCCTGGCACGGCCAGCCCCGGTCCAGGGCTCAGGAGCTCCTGCCCGGCCTCACCGGCGATTCCTGAGCCTGGGGAGGGAGAAACAACCTTGGGTTCTTTTTCTCTTTACGTGATACTTAGGGAAAACACTCAGTGCTCAACTGCAGGCATAAAGCTAAATGACTCCTGCTGTGCACAGGGACTTTCAGGAGCTTCCTTTGTTATTTTATTTTCTTTCCTTTTTATTCCCATCTTCTCCGTGTGCTGCCTGCCCCAGACGCTGTGGCCGTGTGTTCCACACGAGCTGCAGCACCCAGGGGTCTCCCTGGGGCCCGGCCTTCCCTGAGGACGCTGAGGGAAAAAGAGAGGGAGCTTTTCACAGCAGAAGAGGGAGATTGCCTCAGGCAGAGACACAGGGTGTCTCCTCGAGGAGCTGTGTGAGGCTCAAGGGGAGAGTGGCTGTGCGCCCGCACCGGCTCCTCCCTGCTCCGAGCCTCAACCTCATCTTCATTTATTAATGACCAAGGCAATTACCCCGGCTTGGACCTTCCTTGGCAGCAAATCAGATCTGCTGGGGTGTGCTCTGGGGTCTCCTCCTATTTCAGTTTGCTTAAATCTGCCGGTTGGCATCTCTGAATTTACTGTGCGGGTGCTGAGGGGCTGGAATGGGTTTCCCATCAGTACAAACCATGGAATCATAGAATGGTTTGGGTTGGGAGAGATATCAAAGATCATCCCATTCCACCCCTGCTGTGGGCAGAGACACCTCCCACTGTCCCAGGGTGCTCCAAGCTGCGTCCAACCTGGCCTTGGACACTTCCAGGGATCCAGGCGCAGCCAGGGACACGTGGGATGGGGCTGGGAACACCTTTCCAGGGACTGTGGATTGTACAGAGAATTCACACACACCTTGTTCTCCCTGCTGCAGGTGGGATGGGCCAGGTGACCTTGGCTCGAACCCCCACATATGTGTTTGAAGAGGACAAGAATTAAGAAAAATTAAGAAAATACCGTATTTCTTAATATGTCTTACTGTGAAAACTCCTTCTTTTGGGATGGTTGGGTCTCTGTGTCACACCTGCTGCCTTTGTGCCTTTCCTTGTTGGCCCTTAAGGCCTCTCTGTTATCGACACACACACTTTTTGTAGGCAGCACAAACGTCCAAGGTTTAGGGTTTCAGGATGGAGACAGCTGTCTGTAAAGGAGAGGAAGTGTTCCTTCCTGCTTCCAGTGGAAATCAATCCAGCACTCCCTGGAGATTCCCAGAGGTGACCCAGAGCACAGCAGGATCTCTGGGCTGGGAGGAAGGGGGTGGCGAGTCCCCAGCCCAGTGGGGGATGGCTGCTGTTCCCAGCAGGGCCGTGGTGCCCAGGGAGAAGAGGATCATGGAATCAGGGAATCCTTGAGGTTGGCAAAACCCTCTTAGATCACCGAGTCCATGGGCCCAGCCCTGCCCACCCCGGACATGTCCCTAAGGATGTCCCATGGGAAACAAGGGTGTGCTCAGGGCAAGCAGGACACAAAGCTCAGCGCAATGAAAGCTCTGTGAGTGTGTCCCACTAAAATGTGGTGTTTGCAGAGGTGACCCTGGGCACGGGGCGTGTAAATCAAGGGTCACTGAGGAGGAGGAGGCGGCCACAGGAGGCTCAGAGCCACAGGCAGAGGTTTGGGTTTTCTTTGCCCGTTTTGGCTTGTTGGGAGTTGATTTCCTGCCCGTTAAAGGAGTCCTTTCCCCTCACAGATGGTGGCAAGGAGCCGAGCAGGCCCTCGTGCCCCCCGGCGCTGGTCCTGCACACCGAGAGGAAGAGCGGCCCCGCGGGCAGTGACAGTGACAAGGTCTGTGCCTCCCTAAACCTCTGGGCTGCACAAATCCCCGCCAGGGAAAGGGACTGTCCTGGCTGGAGCTGTGCTGGAGATACAGGATCGTTCCCTGCAGTGGCTTTTAAAGACTTAATTTATTTTGGAGCTTTGTCGGAGCTCTGTCCCTGCGTCAGGGAATCTGGAAGGGACACTCACGGCTGGTTTGCTCCCCACAGAATTCCAGACTGGGATTGGGAGGGACCTTAAAGATCATCCAGTGCCACCCCTGCCCTGGGCAGGGACACCTCCCACTATCCCAGGGTGCTCCCAGCCCCGTCCAGCCTGGCCTTGGACACTTCCAGGGATCCAGGGGCAGCCACAGCTGCTCTGGGCACCCTGTGCCAGGGCCTCCCCACCCTCCCAGGGAACAATTCCTTCCCAATATCCCATCCAGCCCTGCCCTCTGGCAGTGGGAAGCCATTCCCTGTGTCCTGTCCCTCCATCCCTTGTCCCAATCCCTCGCCAGGTCGCCTGGAGCCCCTTTAGGCCCTGGAAGGTGTCCCTGAGCAGTCCCAGGGAAGCTGCTGGGACAGGACACTGCTGGCAGCCAGGCCCTGGGCTCATTTCGTGCCACACACAGAGTGATCCCACTCTCCCCAGGGAGCCATTGGTGTGGACAGAACGTCTTGGCTGGTTTTTCATTTATACTGCTCTCAGTGGGGTGGCATTTTTATCACTTCCCGTTTATCTGGGCTATTCCAGAGGCAGCTGGCTGTTCATAAAGCCTCTCATGGAATACTGGCCGTAAGGGTGGCCCACTCCAGGCTGAAGGGGTGATTTGTACACCAGTAACAGTTCCTGCACCAGCTGTATTTGTTAACTGATCCCTGTGTGTGCCTTTCCAGGATCACTCCTTTAAACTCGTCCGTGAGGGTGACAGCCCTTCCAACGGGAACAAGCCCGTGGCATCCACTCCAGTGCCGGGATCTCCGTGGTAAGGAGGTGCAGTCGGAGCTGCCAGAGCCCTTCCCCAGTGCCATTCCCTCCCCAGAGTGCCTTCCTGGGCTGGGACACGGGGAAAATGTCTGTTTTTCCAGGGGGGTTCAGCAGCACCACTGGGTTCCTGGTCTGGCTTCTGATGGAGCTTTTCTTCATTAATCCTGGATTTAGGGAAAATGTGAGGGAGGCACAAGCACCAGCCAGATCCCTGGGATCTGTGGGATTGATCGGAGAGGAACAGCAAGATTTGTAAGAAATGTTGTTGCTCTTTAGGGCCAGATCCTCTCTCCCCCAGTTATTTCAGTGGCAGTGGATGGCTCTGCCTGACTTGCAGGCCTGCTGTTGACTTCAGGCTGTGTTGCTGACACAGGTTGTGTCATGGTCCAGCTTCCCTGAGCACATTCCCAGTCAGGTGATGGTGTGCTGGGTCACCAAAGCCTTCGTGGCATTTTTAAATGGAGGAACCCTTCTGCTCTTTCTGTCCTGAGTGCTTGATAGAAGGATTTTTATCTCCTTTACCCCTGTAACCACTCGTTTGTCCTTAGTGGCTGACATCCATGGGATCTGTGCTCCAAGCCCCCTCCAACCTGGCCTTGGACACTTCCAGGGATGGGGCAGCCACAGCTTCTCTGGGAATTACATCCCAGCCCCTCACCACCCTCACAGGGAGGAGTTCCTTCCCAATTCCCATCTAACCCTGCCCTCTCCCAGATAAGTCTGTCTCTTCACCTAAAAGCCTGGATGTTTTCCCTTCCTTCTGGAACAGCTGTGGTGTTTTTGGGAGCCTTGGTTTGGGAGTGTTCCTGTCCATCCCCCAGGAGAGGCTGGACCCAGGGGGTCGGGGATTCTGGGAGAGCAGAGCTTCCCACAGTCCAAGAAGTCATAACCCTTCCCAACCATTCCAACTCAGAGGAAAAACCTCTCTTGTGAGAGATCCAGAGGTTTGTGATCCAAACCATTTGTGCATTGAAAGAAACACAAAGTGTTTATGGAGTATTTCTATCCATAGTATATACACTACATATTATATATAATTATATAGATAATATGTTAGAAAGATTACTAAAAATATTTATCATGGGCATGCCACTGAGTCTGGGCTGCCAGAACTTCCATGGGTTTGTACAGCCAATTTTGTGGGATGTCTTACCTGTCCTGCAGGGGTGTGCTGGGATGTTTTATGTCAATACTCTGCAGAGGTGGAGCAGTTTTCCTATTTCCAGTCTTTTACCCAGACCAGACCCCTTTAAACCCAGCTTTATTCCCTGCTTTTATTCACAATTAAGCATCAGAGCTTCTAATGATGAGATTTGTTCCTTCCAGGGGTTTATGCTTCAGAGCCACCACCATTCCTTCCCCCAAGTGTGTGTGTGTGTCAGGCAGAGTGGTTTCACTCTCATTGTGATTCAGAAAGCACTGGCTGGAGATGGAAATTCTGTTTGTTTATTTACATATAAATTTGGGACGTACATCTCCGGGTTTTTGAATGTCTATTAAGGATGGTGCAATACTTATTTTCATATTATTTTGGCTGATCCCAAATTAATGTCAGGACAAAGAACTGAACTGTTGCTGTGCATGTTTTCCCTGGCCAAGCCCAGGGACTGCGGCTGGTGCTGCACAGCTTGGTCACCTTTGTCAAATCCCAAACAGAGCCCCTAAAAATCATCCTAAAGATTTGGGGCAGGGTGCTGGGGTGGGAGTGGACCTGTCAGAGCACGTGGGAGCTGGCTGGGATGCCACGGGGATGGTGCAGGGATGTCACTGAGGATGCCATGACAGCGCCACTGGGGGTGGCACGGGGATGCCATTGGGGACACCGTGGGGATGCCATGGGAATGGCACAGGGGTGCCGTTGGAGGTGCCATGGGGAGGCTGTTGGGATGCCACTGGGATGCCATGACAATACCATTGGGATGCCACTGGAGATGGCACAGGGATGTCGTGACGATGTCATTGGGGATGCCTTTGGGGATTCCACAGGGGAGGCTGCTGGGATGCCTTGGGGATATCATGACCATATCACTGGGATGCCATGGGGATGGCACAGGGCTGCTCTGGTGGTACCTCTCCCCACCAGCACAGCAGATTATGCTCCCATGGGCACCTGCCAGCCCGTGGCACCAAGCCCTGTGCCCACACAGCCCCATGGCCACTGCCCCTGCCCTGGCTGCTCTCAGCCACGGCTCCAGAACGTGGAATGTCTTCCCTGGGGCTGCACCGTGGTGTTCTCCTGGCCTGGTCCCTTTTCCCTTCCATGACTGAATGTTTCACCTGCTGCGTTTTGGGGCTGTTTCAGCCGTTCCGTGGCATTCTGTTGGTGAGGAGAGTGTTGTTGTGCCGGGGAGGGCTGGCAGGGCCGGGCCGGGCCGTGGATCCGGGGTGTCCCCGGGCACGGCGGTCAGGGACACAGCAGCACCCCCAGTGCGGTGCCTTTCCTGTTGCTGGACACGGTCTAAGGCTGGTTTATCACTCGGACCAGGTGTGTAGTCTGGACTGGAGATGACCGGGTGTTCTTCTTCAACCCCACCATGCAGCTGTCGGTGTGGGAGAGGCCGCTGGACCTGAGGCACCGCGGGGACATCAAGCGGCTCCTCGAGGACCCCCCGCACAAGCGCAAGCTGGAGGCTGCAGCAAGTAACTACAGCCCTG
This sequence comes from Atrichornis clamosus, assembly GCA_013400975.1. Lineage (NCBI taxonomy): Eukaryota > Metazoa > Chordata > Aves > Passeriformes > Menuridae > Atrichornis > Atrichornis clamosus. The sequence goes on along the minus strand of WBMZ01014252.1, from coordinate 14,897 downwards.
TGATTATTGGCCTCTCTTTAAACTCCAGGGGAACTTGGTGCTCCCTGTGCCCGGTGGAGGTTTGATAGCCGCAGTTAGAGGGGGTGTCCTTGGGAGGTTTAGGGTGAAGCACTGTGTGAAAATTGGTGTTTAGTTAAAAATCCGTGTTTTCACTGGAATGCTGAGCTGGGGGATTGAGCCTTCTCGTTCCTGGCACTGAGGGAGCAGGTGGCTTCTCATAGATGAATGTTGGATGGATAAAACGCATCTCAGAAGACACTGTGTGCTTTATTACCCTGGCTTCCAAGATGTACATTAGGAATGCATTACCAGTGCATTACTCAGCTGCTCACAACGCAGATACTCCAGAGCTAATGATCAGCCAGCCAAGCTGTAAAAGAGGGAAAAATCCCAGTGGTAAATCTCTAATGGGCCCTAAAAGGTTTGGTGGAAAGACTCCCCTGTTACTGGGAGCTGCTCTGTCCCATGCTCCCTTTTATTTCCTGAGGCTTCACGTTGGCTTTACTGGGAGTGGTGTCCCTTACTGGGGGACATCAAGTCACGGCAGTCATTGGAAATGTTCCTGGACTGGATTGGCTGCTTGGAATTCTTGGATAATCTGGTTTTGCTGGAGAAAGAACAGCCACCATCCTTCAGCTTCTGCTCATTCTTTAGTGGTCAGGTCTAGAAAAATGGAGAGGGAAAGAAGTGAGACTTTGGTGACTGTTTTAAAGTGCAGCATTTTATAACTAAGTCAGGGTGGCACTGCCAGCCTGCTGCAGGACCTGCCCTGGGCCCTCAGGCCATCGGGGCTGGGCCCTGCCTTTGATCCAGGGGCACAGCTCCCAATTCACCACGGCAAACTCCCAGTTAGTCACTGCAAGCTCCCAATTCACCACTGCAAACCTTGAATTCACCACTGCAAGCTCCCAATTAACCACAGCAAACCCTGAATTCACCACTGCAAATTCCAAATTAACCACTGCAAACACCAGTCTGCAGGGAGATAAAAGTGAGCCATTATCAGCTTTTATGGCAGCAGAGAAGCAGCTCCCAAGGAGGGTTATCTGTTAGTGCTGTCCTTATCAACACAGACTGTAATCACATTTTTCACTATAAATTTCAATCATGAGGTGCTTGTATATATATTTATATGTAATTTTTGTACGTGGCTTGAAGAACTTTAGCTGTATTTTTAATTCCTCCAAAGCCTATCTGCTGAAATTCATTCTTCAGGAGCCAAATAGAGCTTTTTATTGCAGGATGTATTGAAAGCTCAGTTAATTCCTGCCAAGGGATGGCCAAAGACAAAACTGAGGCTCATTGTTCATGGTCTAGATCATTGTTCCCACTCTGTAATTAATTAACAGAAGAGTCTAAAGTCATGGCTGATAGGTGCCACTTCACAAATCTATTTTGTGCTCCGTGTTCCATCCTTTTCATTTATTATCTCTACCTACTACCAAGATTTGATTCATGCTCCAGTTTTTTTATGGCCACGACTTTCATTGTTGCTAATAGTCTTAATCTTCCCGGATATAATTGGGCCTTGTGGTTGCTCTGTATTCAAGCAGGTTATAATTAGTATAGATTAGCTCTGAGGTGAAAGGGATTATTTGTTACCACTTCTCTTCACTTGTAATCTCGAGTAAATAAATAACACAAACGAGCTGAGTGCTCCCAACAATGCTTCCCACGTTTATTTAGCTTAGTGGCTGCTGCTGAGTTTTAATTAGAATTTCCAAATCAAATATTGAAAAAAAAAAAGATGCCAAGCAAAGTTATTCATGGGGTGCTCTGGGTTATCTCTGCTGAAGGATCAACTGCTTTTTAAAAGTGGGTTGAAAAATCCCTCATTTCTCAGTTGCTCCTCCGCCACCAAGGATTTGTTCTGGGGGAGATGGATGAAGCTGTGGTGGCTCTTCCCTAATGGGTTCCCATCAGGCCATCCCATGGGATTGGAGAGGAGGTGCAGCTCCTGCCATGTCCCAGAGCAAATGTATCTGCTTTTATCTCTTCCTGTTCCTTCAGCTCCTCAAATGGTTTGTCTGGATGTTCAGGCTGAGGAACACCTAATTTTTTTCAGCTAATTAAAAGAAAATGGACATTAAGGAGTCATCAAATCCCAGAATGGTTTGAGTTGGGAGGGACTTTAGAGCCCATCCAGTCCCTGGGCAGGGACTCCTCCCACTGTCCCAGGGTGCTCCAAACCCTGTCCAACCTGGCCTTGGACACAGTTGGTAGAATTCCTACTGAAAACCAGCGATGATTTAATTTGCTGAATTCCCACAAACATTTTGGACCCTTTGGCATTCAGACAGCAAGCTGAGGCCCATCCCTAGAACAGCACAAAGATATTTCTCAGCCATCGTGCTGGGGACTCAGGCACTGCAGGGACGAGACTTCTGCTGCTCTGCCCGTTGGAGTTTTGGTGGGAACTGCAGCTGGTGGAGGTGAAAAGAGAATGTTTCAGAATTCCATATTTGCTGTGCATTCTTCCCCTTGTTTGTGACTGAAAATCCAACTCCCGGTCCCTCAAGCACCCCGGCCAGGGGGTGAGGTTGCAGCACCAGCGGTGTGGAGCTTGTTGGTGTCTCCACAGCCCTGCCAGTGCTGCTGGAATTCCTGGGAAAGCTCTGTCATACCTGCTGACACGAGGAAGAGAAATGGGTAAGGAGGGACGTTCTGGTGGGAGTTACCTCCAGAGACTCCTTCAGGCTGCCAGCACAGAAATGATTTCGCAGGAATGTCTTTGTAGCTGCATTTTTAAGGGAAGGGAGGAGGGAGGAGCAGGTGAAACAATAACAAGATTTAAACCAATCTTGCCATGAATGAAAAATGAGCAATTTTTCTCACTGAATGTGGTCACTTTATTGCTGTCACTTCCATTTGGATGAAGGCAATTTGGAGGATCTGATAAAACACTTGTTATTTTTAAAACACTCTGTGGGGAGTGAAAGCCAGGAAATACCTGAGCAGCAAAGACAAGGGATGAGAAGTCAATTTGAGGAATTTGTATTCCCATTTATCTCGTTCAAATCTAATAACGACTTATTTCTTTTTAGCAGACAAATGTGTTAGTTCTTGTCCAGGGGATGAAAACGATGATCTAACCATCAAAACCAAGAGAAATAAGTAAGTTCTAAAGCTTATTTGTTTCTATCTAATGGTGGGAAGGTAACATTTGGTGCAAAAAAGAGGGGGAAAAAATGCAGTTTTTCTGTGTGGGTAAACGATGGGAGCCATTCTCAAGGTTTCCAGTCCTCATCAGAGCCCAGGATTCTCTGTAGCCTCTGTTTCCCATGGACCTCTGTTTCCATCACCCATTTTTTGTCTGAGAAACTCCTCCTTTGAAATGGTTAAAAACAAGACTACAAGGTCCTGGCGTTATTTCAAAGGCATTGGATAAAAGCTTTCCCTCCACTGAAGTGAAGCCGAGGTTTTTTCAGTGGTCTCAGGGTTTGCGGGCTCCCAGCTCAGAACCAGCCTGGGGTGGTGCTGTTATTGACCTTTTTTTCCACGTGTGCTTCAAATTCTCATGGAGTAACAAATGAAAAAGCAATTTGGAGGCGTGCAGGCTTCCAAGATCCCTTCCATGTGTCCTTGTGAGTGGGCAGGCAGAGGGTTTGTGGTGCAGGTTTGCTGAATTGAATTATTCATTGTCATTTCTGGCATGAAAAAAGACAGAAGACTCCTTTAAAGTCTCCCCTCCCGGGCGGGGTCTGTGTACAGGAGTCACCGTCTGTAATTTGACTCGTGGGGCAGTGTTTGGCTGCTGAGTCCCTCTGATGGCCCTGGCTGCCCACCCTGCCTCAGCAGGGGCTGCTGGAGCTCTGAGGTTTAATAACCTGGGGGTTACTCGGTTTGGGGGAATTTCCCATTTCCGTCAGCGCCCGCTCCCGGCGGATCCACGCGTGGGAAGTCCTGGAGAGGATCAAACACCACAGCTGCTGAAGCCTTTTGTGTCTTGCCTTGTTAAAGAACAGAAGATTGCCAAGCTGCTGGGCACAGGGCTGCAGCAGAGGGCCAGGAGCAGGGCTCAGCCCCCGGGGCCAGGCCGCCGCTGGAGGAGCGGATCACGCGCTTCCGAGACATGCTCCTGGAGAGGGGGGTAAGGAACGGGCCTCGCTCCCGGCACACAGCGCGCTCCTGGGGGCCCTCCACAGCTCTGGCTCAGCAGCCACGGCAGGAATCACTGCGGGGTTTTCTGCCCCTGAACCCTGCGGGCTTGGGACGCTCTCGGTGGTTTTTCTCCCGCTGCACCTGTGGGAAGTGAAGGCCCTTTCCAAAGAAATTCCCGGGGACAGAGCCAAAGATCAGCAGAGGCTGCAGGTTCTTCCAGCACAGACGTGGGACCGTGGGCACAGCCCATGCCAGGGCTCCCACAGGAACCCCAAGGGGTGCAGGATGTGTCCTGCTCATCACCTCACACGTCAGGAGTTGTCCTGGTGGCTCTTGAGTGTCCATCACCACAGATTCCAGTGATTCCAGCAGGGGCAAGCCACATTCACTTACTGGCCATCCAAAATCGTGGAATCATGAATGGTTTGGTTGGAAGGGACCTGAAAGCCCACCCAGTGCCACCCCTGCCCTGGGCAGGGACACCTCCCACTATCCCAGGGTGCTCCAAGCCCCGTCCAGCCTGGCCTTGGACACTTCCAGGGATCCAGGGGCAGCCGCAGGTTCTCCGGGCACCCTGTGCCAGGGCCTCCCCACCCTCACAGTCAGGAATTCCTTCCCAATATCCCATCCAACCCTGCCTTCTGGCAGTGGGAAGCCATTCATTCTCATCAAAATCCTTGGCAAAGGCTGAGCTGGGGATGGCTGCAGCTGAGGCTGAGCTGCAGGAACGTGGACTGCTCAGGGTTTGGGTGAGTAGGGCCGGGCAGGTGTAAAATGAGCAGTGGATGCAGATTTTCCTCCCTGCCTCCCACGCTCTGCCGTGTGCATTCCACAAAGATAATGGCATTCCTGTAAGGAAATAAAGCCCAAGGTGTCTGTTGGTAGGCAGTAAAGCCTATAAAATTTATCCCTGCTAATCAGCAGGCTTTAAAGGGGGATAATTAGAGCTTCAGCAGCTCAGCAGTAAATTGTCTCCATGCCAGACCTGCTTTATTAATACATCTTGTTATTTATGCTTCCAAAATGCAGAAGGGCCATAAATGAGCACTGGTTGAAGGCTTTGCTGGCAGACTTTAACTAGGGGGTAATAAGTCAATATTTGGAAGTATTAGGGATGTTTTAGAATTGGATCCTTAGGTGTTTCTATGTAAAATTGGCTCCTGAAATTAAGAAATTCAGGAAATTTACAATTTGGCCCTGCTGTTGTTTAAAAAAAGGGAGGCTGTTGCCCTGAGCATTTTTGAACTGTCCAGCTCAGCACCAGCTGCTTGGCATGGCTGGAACACAGCGAGACCGTTAATGGCATTTTAATCTGATTATTTAATGACCATCTCCTGCCCTTGCCTCGCTTTGTTGTTGTTTCTCAAGGAGTTGCTTGATGGAATTACAAAGAGCTGGGAGCAGATGGAGTTTGCCAGTGGAGTTCTGCATCTTCCTACATAAATTATGTCAACAGAAGAATATTTATTGTAACATTTCAAAAATAGATGGGGTTTTTGGTGGAGCTCCAAGACACAGGCAGTCTTTATTCTGAAGTCTGGGGCAAGTTTTCCTGTGTAAAAATGGCGATCTTGATATTCTCCTGGAAGTTTAAAAGTTTCCACAAAGGAGAATTTAAGGTTCTTCTTGGCTCCCTCCCAGCCCCAGCATCAAAATACCTCTGTTCTAAGTCAGCATTTCTAGGAAAGTCTTCTCCTTGCTGGGTTGCTCTCAGTGAAACAACACTTTTTAAAGGATTCCACAGGGTTAGTTTCCCAAGATTTTATCTTCTTAATACTGGGGAGAGAGGGGGATTTGTGTGTGACGTGTAACTAGAATTAAACTAGAAATATCAGGTTATTTTAGGTGATGTCTGCCAAATGTGCAGTGTAATAATTACTAAACAAAAAGTCCTAAACTGGAATGATTATGTGATAAATGAGTCTGAGCTTCACTGGCTTTGGGCTCCAAGTGGGTTTTGTGCTGGGAACAAAGCTGATGTCCAGGGGGGTTGAAAAGACACCTTGGAAGAGGATTCCTGGGGCTGGTGCAAACCCCCAGAGCTCAGGACAAGGTGGGCACAGGGAGGGACCTCAGCCTGTGGGCAGGTGATGTTGGGGGAGATGGCCTCAAGNAGATCCCCAAAGGCAGCCTGAACTCTGAATTTTCCAATGGCCTCAAATCTCCAAAGGCAGCCTGAACTCTGAATTTTCCAATGGCTTCAAATCCCCCAAGGCAGCCTGAACTTTGAGTTTTCCAAGGGCTTCAGATCCCCAAAGGCAGCCTGAACTCTGAATTTTCCAATGGCCTCAAATCTCCAAAGGCAGCCTGAACTCTGAATTTTCCAATGGCTTCAAATCCCCCAAGGCAGCCTGAACTCTTGAGTTTTCCAACGGTCTCAGATCCCCAAGTAAGCCTGAACTCTGAATTTTCCAATCTCAAACCACTCTGAGAGGAAAACGAGCCCATTTAAACCCACTTTGCTTCATCAGAGCTTTCCTGCTGGGGTGCTAATTACTCTATTTAATTATACTTCGCATCCTTGTGTTTTTAGTGAATTTACTCTTTTGTAATTAGGCAGAGTGATTGGAATATTTTATTTCCCTCAGATTTTTCTGCACTAATTACCAGTGCTGTTGTGCAAGGCTGTGAAACGGTGGGAGGCGTCCGTGCCCGGGCAGGGGATGGATCTGGGTGGTCTTTAAGGTCCCTTCCGCGCCAATCCACGATTCCACGACTCCGTGGAGCTGGAGGAAGCTCTGCAGGGTGCGGTGTTCTCTCCCCCTGTGGCTGCGGGGATGTTCTGGAGGTGTGCCCTGGCAGTTTTCTGTGTGTGCCTCCGCCGGGCCACGATGGCAGTTCTGGGTTAAAGCTGAGATGGTTCTTCACTGGAAATCGGTGCTTCCGTGGCACAAACAGCACCACCAAATGGCTTTTCCCTCTCTGCTGCACATCCTTTCCACCAAATCCGTGGCAGGAGCATGTCCCAGCTCCCGGCTGAGCTGTCCCAGGGCAGATCAGTCCGGGTGCTGTGGGGGCGACCGCAGCTCTGCCAGAAACATCCAGACGCAGCTTCCAGCCGCCCTGCCCGGGCTTCCTCAGCTTTCTGAGCTCCTCTTTGCCTTCACCTTGGAACAGTTTCTTCCCTCGCAGCCTCATTAGAATTCCTTGATGCAGCTCTCTGTGTGCCTCCCAGGTTTCAGCCTTTTCCACGTGGGAGAAGGAGCTGCACAAGATCGTCTTTGATCCGCGCTACCTCCTGCTCAACTCCGAGGAGCGCAAGCAGGTGAGGGTCACCCCCAGCCCGGCCCCTTCTGCAGCAAACACCTCCCAGACCAACCAGGATTCCTGGGGAGTCACCTGGGAGGGTGAAAGGATTGCATTAAAGTAGAATTTCGTTGTGGAGACTCACAGGCTGGGCTCTGCTCGTGGGGAAGAGGTGCTGGTCAGGCACAGGGTGGGATTCTGGGGGGTCTGTGCTGGGCCAGGAGCTGGACTCCAGGATCCCTGTGGGTCCCTCCCAGCTCAGGATATCCTGTGATTCCAAGTGCTGTCTCCTTGGAAAAGCAAGTGCTACAAGGAGGTTTGAGCACAGGGACAAGCTCCGGTGTCCTGGGCTGCAGGAACAACTCCTGAGCCTGGGGAGCTGGCTGGGGCAGGGAAATGGCCGTAAGGGAGCACTTCTACCCTGACTTATTTCAGTATTGCAGACACACTGCTTGATTTTTGTTATTTAGAACATTTTCTGGGAGTACGGCAGGACTTACTGCTGTAGTTTGGAATAACTGGGACAGAGCACTGAGGCCTGGCTGGTGGCTCTGTGGGAAGGTTGGGCTTTTCTGGGGAGCTGCAAAGGGGTGTGGAATTTTTCTGCCTTGATAATTCGGGTGTTAATTATCACTAAAGATCCCAAAATCTGCAGATTAGTCTAAACAATTTAGGAGAAGTGCAGGGCCTGCTGCTGTTCCGTAGTTATTTCTCTTCCTTACAAGTCTTTTGGCATCCTGCAAAAGGAATAATTTTGAATATGGAATTGTCCATTTTTTAAATAAACAGGATGAAAAATGAACTTATTCCATATTGCCGTGGTTCTCCAGAGAGCTTCCTGTAGGTATTTACCAAAGGACTGGGCACATGTATCTTCATTTGCTCCCTTTCCAATATTTTCTTTCCTAAGTAAAAAAAGTGAAATAAAGTAATAAGGAAATACAGGAATGAAAACGTATGAGAAACTGTCAGAATGGGAAATGCTGCTGAAGAGCCTGAGCAGGGAGTTTGGGATTTATTTCAGGGAATGGGCAAGGACCTGGACCATGATGAGTGAATCAGGACACATTTCTTGGAGTCATGGAGTGATTTTCTTGGAGCAGCCTGGTGCAGTGGGCCATGGCAGGGGCTGGGAGGAGATGGGCTTGAAGGTCCTTGCACCCCAAACCAGTGTGGGATTCTGGGATGAATGCAAACACTGTTATCCCATAATTCAGGGTCCAACTACAGCCAGGACAGGCCCCGTCCCTGGAGGGATGTGACAAAACCCCTCCCGAACACCTGGGGAGGGCAGGCAGGGACTGCAGCCCGGAGCCCGGCACTCTGGGCAGGCACAGACCCCAGAGGGGCCTTGGCAGTAACTCCCTGTCTTCTCTCCCTCCCTTGGCAAGATTTTTGAGCAGTTTGTCAAGACCCGGATCAGGGAAGAGTACAAGGAGAAGAAGAACAAGTTGTTGTTGGCCAAGGAGGAGTTCAAAAAGCTCCTTGAAGAATCCAAGTTATCCCCAAGGTGGGCATTGCCTTAGGGAGGGTTGGGAAGCTCAGCTTTGCCACTGGAACATCACTGTCCCAGTGCTGGGGTGGCATTTCTTCCCCAATATTTTATAATTTGTTATTGTTGTGGGAAAGGAAATGTTCCATCTCTGTCTCCCTCTTTCCGTCCCTTCCCCACTCCCTCTCTCATTCAGAATGTGAAATATTTTGCACAACACGTTTATTTTATATTCTTAGAGATGTTGTGATTATAGAACACCCATGTTACTGATAAAAAATTAGTACCAGAATGTTCAATCTCATTTTTATTACACATGCAGGTGTAACTAGTCAGGAATTGTATTTAGGTTTGGGTTTTGCTAGAAGAGAAATACAAATTCATAAAGTTCCTGTTAATGCCATGCCATTAAATCCATGGAATGTGGCCCTGCCCATGGCAGGAGGTTGGAACAAGATGATCTATAAGGTCTCTCCCAACCCAAACCCTTCTATGATTCTACAATTCTATGATTAAATTAAAATAAAGTGTGCAAGGCACAGTTTCTTTTTTACCTTGTTTTGGATCCAGACTTGCACAATGAAAATGCAGTGCTTAGGGCAGTGCTTTCTCATCTGTAAATTATATGAAAATAAGGGTTTATATATTAAAAATATGGTTAAATTGTGGGAATGAAGAAATGAGAGTTTTCTCTACTAAAACATGCAGTGATTACACAGCACGCCCTGCCTGGGCACGTAGCTCCAAACTGCACATTGGGCTGTAATTACTGTAATGATAAGGAATATTTCACAACCAAACTGGGAACATTCTGGGCTGATGTCCCACCGAAGCACTGGTTCCAGCAGGGATGCTGGGGAACAGGGAAAAGCCGTGCTGGCCTGGAGGCCAGGGAGCCCTTCCCCCTGGAGGGTTTGGGGAGCTGCCTGTGGCACCAGAGCTTTGGGGAAGCTCATTGCCCTGCCTTGATTTAGGCACACAGGGAGATAAATAAATCACAAATATTTCCACTAAAAAGGAAACAGTCGCCTTGGGGAGAGGGCTGGGAATGCAGCCTGAAAGGAAATGAAGGAAGAAAACCCTGCTAGGAGAGTGTTTGCCTTGGAAATATAAAATATCCAGGAGTTTGAATAAAAACTCCTTGTGGCTGGCTTGGGAACGCTGTGGTAATGGTTCAGCGTCCTCCTGCCAGCCAGCACTGCATTTCCCAAATCCAAAAGTGGCCCTTCATCACTGCAGGCTGCTCCCAGCGTCCAGAGCCCTGGCGTGCTCTCGCCTTCCTTCATCCCAGCTTTGCCATCAGGCATTCCCAGAACACCCCTCGGTTTTGGTGCCTGTATGAAAAGCTGAGATGCAGCTCGAGGAGCCTGCGAGTGGCTCGGCAAAATGCCAGCTTTCCAGTGTCTCTGTTTGCTGCAGGACAACCTTTAAGGAGTTTGCAGAGAAGTACGGCCGCGACCAGCGCTTCCGGCTCGTCCAGAAGAAGAAGGACCAGGAGCATTTTTTCAATCAGTTCATACTTATTCTCAAAAAGAGGGACAAAGAAAACAGGATAAGGCTACGGAAAATGAGATAAAAGCACCTGAAACTGGCAATAACGACACGAGCCCAGGCTGAGGCTGCAGGGAAGAATTCCAGGGAAGGATGAAGCGTCCGAGGTTCGACAGCACGACCAGGAGTGGGGGATCCCGGAAAACTGGCCCTGAACAGAGTTCATGGATCATCCATTGGATCTGGGAAGGCTGTTCTGCAGGAATGGGAAGGATATTCTGTTCTCAAAGAATTAATGTTTCATATTGAAGCTCTCTTTTGTACAACATCCAGAGTTTGATGCATTTCTAATTGCCATGATATGTCAATCCCTTAATTGTTTTAATTATGCAAATGACTTGTAATATACACAAGTTATGACTCCAATGCAGATTTATAATTAAGCAGAAGCAGATGCCATCCATAGCAATCCCAAGGCGTTTCCAGCATTTAGGGGAGTTATCTCAAGCAATCTTTTGGCACCTCTGCATTGCCATCAAGTGTGTGGGGTCTGATGGTCTGCAGGATTCACTGCCCGCTGCTCATACGTCTGTGTCCAGTCCTCTGAGTAGTAGTAATCAGATATTAATTGTTAATCTTGGTGAAGAGTGTGGAAATCTTGGCATTTGTCCCATAGGAAAACTCTGTTCCAGAACTTCCCTGCTCCGTGGGAGCGACACGTCCCCCTCCACCTCCCAGCCCCAGTTCCTTGGTGGAGCCATCCCTGTCGGATTTGGGTTCTGTTCCTGTGTGTGAAAAGTCTGCATGGGATTTTTCTCATCCTATTTGTATAAATAAATATTTAACTTTTTTAATTAAGAAGGATTTTAAGCCTGTTTTCAGGGGGATTTCAGGCGGGAAACTTTCTGAAGAGTTTTTATTGCCAGAGCTCCAGGAGTGTTTGGAAAACGCTCTTAGGGACAGGGTGGGATTGTTGGGGTGTCTGTGCAGGGCCTGGAGCTGGACTGGATGATCCCTGTGGGTCCCATCCAGCTCAGGATATTCTGTGATTCCATGAAATAATGGGTAAAATAACACAGGGCTTGTGATTTTTACTGGAGAGATGGAAAACCAGAGGGGGCTGCTACCAGTCATGACTTGTGTGCAAATTCCACTGAATATCCATGGAAATTCCGCCAATATCCATGGAAATCTGAGGCTATTGGGAGCAGAAGAGTCCCTCTGGCTCTGCAGGTAGGATGTGATGGCTGGGGAACATCAGGATCTCTCTGCCTTTGTGCTGCTTCAAAGACAGACTCTGTCTGTGCTCATCACTTTTTCTCTGGAGACCTAATTTTTAAGTTATTGCTCCTTAGATCCATGGATTTCTCTTTGCTTGGAGTGAGGGTGGTGTTTTCTCCAACTAACAGTGATTTTTTTGGGGTGTGTGCTGGTTATTTTTATCATCAAGGAGATAAAGGAACTTTGTACTGCTTTGGGAAAACGAACTCGGAATAATTCGAAGAGCGCCAGGCCAAGGGGAATTCCCAGTGCCAGAGGGCAGGGTTAGGTGGGATATTGGGAAGGAATTCTTGGCTGTGAGGGACAAGGAGAAGGGCTGATCCAGCTTGGAGCTGGCCCTGCCCTGGCACACCAGCACCTGCCTGTTTCCCTGCTTCCCACTGCAGTCTCTGTTTTCTTTCCACTGCTCCATGATTTCACACCTCTGATGGATCTCCTGGCTGCTCTGCCCAGGTGAGTGCCCTGGGGGGTTGGGATATCTGCTGCTTTCAGTTTTCAGGGTGGAGGAAAACCCATGCCAAAGAGTGGGACGGTTTTAATGGTTTTCAGTTCAACCAACAGCGTGGAGAGAACAGCGCTGGAACCTCCCCAGCCGCCCAGAGCAGGACACGGAGAGCAGGTTTGTTTGGGGCTGGATCACTGGGAAGGAGGATCAACACAGGGAGCATCCACGTGGAGCTCTGGCTTTGCCTCCCCCTTGAACAAGGCACTGAAAATGAAGGAAGTTGTAATTAAAAGCCGAACTGAGGTGGAACGGGCAGCCAAAGGCCTGAGCTCGTTCATTTTAGCTGCACGTGCCAGTAAAATGCTGGCCATGCCTTTGCTGGGTGAGGCTGTGTGAGGAGCGGTTTGTGTGCTCACAGCCTTAGCTGGATGACATTGGTCTAAACCCGAGAGAAGTAGGGGGAGAAATCACAGGTGAAAATGTTACGTTGCTTTTTTTTATCTAGGAAAAATGCAAAATCCTAAGTGAACAACTTCTGCAGGGGGTGGGCAACGTGAGGATGCGCAAAGGGGGGCTGTTGGGAGGTTGGCTCAGTTTGGGATGGTTTTTTTCTCTGCTTTTCTGCCTCCCAGCAAGGCTACAGATTTTTGGGTGCAGCAACAGTTAAAGGCATTTTGTTTCTTTTCTAAAGTACTTTGTGACTCTGGTTTTTTAACCTCGGTTCTTCATACTTTGATTTCTTCACTCGGGTCTCCGTGGGTAAATATTGCTTTCGTCCCACTCCTCTGGGAACAGGTTTTCCTGTCGCTGTGGTCCGTGTTGGGAGAGCCAATCCCGAGCACAAAGGAAGTCAGAGAAATGAAACCAAATGATGGCAGCGCCCCCAGCAGACCCAGAATTGACTTTTCTGCACTCACAGCGAGGGGCTTTGGGCTTGCTTCTGTGAGAATGTAACTTGATTTCCCCTCCCGAGTGTCACTGGAATATCTGTGGGTTGTATTTCTTCCGCAGTGCTGGTGACACCCGGGATTGAGGCCTCTCCACGGCTTTTCCCAATGAGTTCACTCCTGGCACTTGGCTCGTGTTGTATCCAGCTCTCCATGGGTTTCTTCCATTTGCTTGTCTTGAAGTTGTTGTATTTAATTTAATATTTAATATTTAATGTCTCCACACCGGGAAGGGAAACAGGTAGAAACTGGGAATGCAGAAATAATGTTTTCCCCTGGAAAGGGGACTGAGTTTTCCGCTTTCTGCACAGAGGGATCTGGAGCTGACTCGGAGCTTTTGAAGAGTTTGTGAGAAGTTCCCTTCTCAGTGAACTGGGCACTGGGTCTAGCCCTGACTGAATGCTTTAAATTTGTCCAAATTGCTACAAATTGGGCTTTTTTTCCCCTCGGGCATCCCATCCTGTGTGGGAGGGAAGAGCCTCCAACTGCTTCTTGATCCATTGTATTTCCATACCTGGGTGCTCAGCAGGGTTTGGCTTTGGGGAGGAAAATGAAGGATAATTTTTGTTGGTTTTTATTTTTTAAAAAATAGCTGATCCTGCCCTCTCATCCTCACTGCACACCACAACCCCAGCCCCTTTTCTTCTCCTTCTCTTCACTTAAGGGAGTTTTTTGCCAGTATTTAACCCTGAGAATAATTGTCAAGAAATATCAAATCACAGAATGGCCTGGGTTGGAAGGGACCTTAAACATCCTCCACTTCCAACACCAGGTCTTCTGTAGCTGATAATTTTGGAGTTAACTTCTGATAAAAATCAAGGTTTTGATTCAAAAAGGCAAAGAAATCTTTGCCTACTCACTGAACACTCTCTGAACACTTCCCTTCTTCCTGAGCTTGTTATTTATTTAGGGATAAAACCCCCTTGGTCCTGCTAAGTTCTCCTTCTGCTTGAGATGCCCATTTCAGGCAGCTTTTCCAGGATCTGGAGTCTCCAGGTCTGCTGTACATCCGAGTTTCTGAGGTGGGAGGACTGGTCTAAATCTTTCTAAATTAACTTTTCCACATTTACCTGTTGGAATCAATTTGGCCATCATTGCTTTTGAACCAGTGACACCTCTTGGGGATTCACCAGGCAAGAATGGCCTGGCAGCTGTGGCTGCCCCTGGATCCCTGGAAGTGTCCAAGGCCAGGCTGGCTGGGGCTGGGAGCACCCTGGGACAGTGGGAGGTGTCCCTGCCCATGGATGAGCTTTAAGGTCCCTCTAACCCAAACCAATCAGTTCTCAGATTGGGTTTTACCTCATAAAACAAAATATCTTTTTAATATATTTCCCCTTTTTCTTCTTTGAAGAGAAAAGCTTTTCCCTGGAATCACAGGCAAGCAGTGCCTCTGCTTGGAACAGGCACTGCCTGGAAAACAAGAATATATTTAACTTTAAAGAGCATTTTTAATAAAGACCTTCTGCATCTGAGCAGGCTGTGACTGTGAGCACGGTAGGCTGAGACTTTCAGGGTCCATGTTTTGTTTGTATTAAAAATAATTTTTCCCTCAGATGTGATATCTTTCCTCCTAAAAGAATAAAATATTGATTTAATAATTCAAACATAGGCAACTGGAGATTGCTATCTCTGCATCTCCCACACAGATCTTACAAATTGCAACCGTATGTTTTTACCTTTAAACAAAAGCTACTCAAACGTTCTCAAAAATATCCAGTGTAGCTGTGACGTTACAAAGCCAAGGAAAATCCTCTTCCCTGCTGCACCTGATGGTGATTTCCAGAGTGAGGGGAGCTCGGAGAGGGGGACAGGCACAGAGAGCTGGGGCTGCGCCAAAACTTAGCCCTGCCTAAAGGAAAGGAGTCGGGATGTTTTGGGGTGGGGTCCCCACCCA
>WBMZ01014251.1:0-36375 GCA_013400975.1 Atrichornis clamosus | reverse complement strand
TATACCCCCCTACACCACATCCCCCCGCACCCCAGTACCACAATCCCTCCATACCACAACCATAACCCCCCGGGTCTCCATACACCCCTGCACTGCCACACCGTGCCCCTCTAAATCCCCCCACTATAACCCCTCCGGATCCCCCACTAACTACTCACTATATCCCCTCTCCTGTACCCCCATAGCACCCCCCAAAAACATCTCCCCCATACTATACTCCCCTGAACCCCACTACCAGAACCCCCTCCACCCTCACATCCCCCCGGCGCGGCCTCCCCAAACACGGCAGCCACGTGGTTGTCTCTCCTTTAATAGCTGTCCCCGCGGGAGGGGTCCCCGCCAGCACCCCGATTGTCCCTCGCGCCCCCACCCCGTCGCCACCCCGGGGGGCACCCAGGCGGCCCGGCCGCCCCGGTACAGTTTCGGGGGGCCAGTGGGAGGGGGGTGTAAACATTTTTGGGGGTCCCGGCCCCCCCCCCGGAGCCACCCCGGGGCAGCGAAGCACCGTTTCCTCCTGGTGGTTTTTTTTGGAAAAGAGTAAAATTGGCCAAATTCCCCCCAAACTATGTTTCAGGGGGGATTAGGAGGGGCAGGGGGGCACAGGGGAGCCCCCCACGGCGCCGTGCCGGAGGTCGATGGGGTGTCGGGGGATCCCGGCGGACTCCAGCGCCAGCCCCCGCACGCACCCCGAGAGGCCAGAGCTGAACTTGCCGGCGGTCAGGGCACGGGCGTCGGGGGCACCGCCTGCAGGGGACACGGGGACACGTGAGTGGGGGGCAACCATTGGGTCCACCCATGTCCTGGCCTAGGACACCTGCCCAGGGCCACCTCATGTCCCACCAGCTGTTCCCACCTCATGCCCACCCTGTGTCCCACTGTGTCCAATCCTGTGTCTATCCCATGTGTCTCCATGTCCCACCCTGTGTCCCATCCCATGTCCCACCTCCTATCTTATCCAAACTGTCATCCCATGTCCATCCTGTGTCCCATTCTGTGTCCATGCCATATCCCACCCCATACCTGCATCCCACCCCATGTCCACCTCATATCCATCCCCTGTCCCATTCCCTGCCCCACCCCGTGTCTGTCCCATCTCCACCTCATGTCCATCCCATGTCCCATCTCCTGTTCAATCCCATCTCCATCCCATGTCCCATTTCATGTCCCACCTGGTCTCCCACCCCATCTCCCATCCCATGTTTATTCCATGTCCTCCCTGTGTCCATCCCACATCCACCCTGTGTCCATCACCTGCCCACCCCTCAGGCCTCCATGTCCCCCCATGTCCCCCCTTGTCCCCATGTCCCACCGTACCCACGTAGACGCTGCCCTCCGTGTTGGCCATGATGTTGGATCCAGGTGATTCCCCACTCACCGGCTCCTCTCCGTCCACCTGGAGCTGCCCACGCCGGCCCTCCCTGCAGGGCACCATCAGCACCCGCACCCCGACCCCACCCTGGCCACAGCCCGACCCCTCACCCCACCCCCGGACCCCGCCCACCTCGTCACTGTCACCCGGTGCCACTCGCCGTCATTGACGGGGTCTTCGGAGGTGATGGTGGCCTCGCCACTGCCCAGCTGGTAGCTGTGGGAGGGTGCAGGGTCAGCGTGGGAGGCACCTTAGGGGTCACCTTGGGGGTCACGGGGAACCCCTGGGTGCCACAGGTCACGCCAGGTGACCCTGGTCCCCCGCTCACCTGAACACCAGGTGCCCATCCTTCAACCCGAGGCCGAGGAAATCTTTGGCTTTGCCACCCTCGCCGGGCTCCTGTGGGCACAGCGGGGGGTGAGCGGGATGGGGGCACCCCGACCCCCACCCTGACGGGGGCTCAGCCCCCCGGTCCCCTCCCAGTCGCCCCTCTCACCGCGCCGTGCCACAGCAGCAGCCCCTGGGCACTGTGCGTCCGCAGCTCCAGCTCGATGGTCTCGGGAGCCTCGGGGGGCCTGCGAGGGGAGGGGGTCAGTCACGGGGGGAGCACCCAAAAAAAGGGGGTGGTGCTGTGGGCAGAGGGGAAGCATCCCAAAAAAGGGGTGCAGCACTCAAAATGGGTGTCCCATGTCACTCACCCGCGGGGGAAGAGGTGCCCAGGAAGGGCCAGGTAGGATCCGTCCTGGAATACAGCACTGAACTGCCCAGGGGCGTCTGAGGGGAGATGGGGGGTCAGGGAGGGATAGGATGAGGGGGCCCCACCCGAATTTTGGGGGGGAAAAAAGGGGAAAATGGGTGCAGGGACCCACCGCCACCCCCGCTGCCCTCATGCCAGTCCTGCTCCAGCTCCGCCAGCGCTGAGCCTGTGGGAGAAGAGGGGGGCAAAGAGGGGGCAAGTGTGTCCCCAGGTGTCTCCAATTGCTCCCAGGTATCCCCAAGTATTCCCCAAGTGTGTATCCCCACTGTGTCCCCAGGTGTTCCCCCATGTCCCTAGGTGGCTTCAATTGTCCCCAGGTATTCCCAAGTATTTCCCGAGTGTGTGTTCCTGCCATGTCCCTAGGTGTCCACGTGTCCTCAGGTGTCCTTCTGTATCTCCAGACATCCCCAAAGGTCTCCAGGTGTCCCCAGGTGTCCCACCATGTCCCCAGGTGTCTCCAAGTGTTCCCAGGTATCTCCAAGCATCTCCAAGTGTGCACGGCCCCTGTGTCCCCAGGTGTCTCCCCATGTCCTCCCAGGTTCCCAGGTGTCCAAGTGTCCTCTAAGTGTCCCTAAATTACCTCCTCCCCTGTCCCCAAGTGTCCCCACATGTCCCCAGGTGTATCCAAGTGTTCCCAGGTATCTTCCAGTATTCCCAAGTGTGTGTGTCCATTGTGCCTCCAGGTGTCCCTGTGTCTTTCCGTGTTGCTTGTGTCCCCCCACATTCCCTGGTGATCTCAGGTGTCCCTTTGTTTCCTCAAGTGTCCCCAGGTGTCCCCCCTGCTGCCTTTGCCTCCTCACTGTGCTGGCAGTGTCCCCAAGTGCTCCCTGTGTCCCAAGTGTCCCCAGGGTGTCCCCCTGTGTCCCCTCAGTGTCCCCTCACGGTGCTGGCAGCGGTGCCCGGTGTATCCCGGGGGGCAGTGGCAGAAGCCATGGACACAGGAGCCACCATGCAGGCAGGGCCGGGAGGGCCGGCAGCCTTCGGCCTCCTCCTCCTCCTCCTCCTCGCAGCGCGGGCCTGGGGGCAGCGGGACACGGTCACCGGGGGGGTGACGGGTGGGGTGTGCACGGCACACGAGGGTACGGCACTCGTAGGACACGCCAGGCACACGGGCATGCAGTGAACGTGCGTGAAATGTGTGTGTGCAGTGAACACATGTGCAAACGGTGTGTATGCACAGGACACGTGTGCAGTGAACGTGCGTGAAATGTGTGTGTGCAGTGAACACATGTGCAACCTGTGTGTGTGCACAGGACACGCGTGCAGTGAACGGGTGTGAAAGGTGTGTGTGCGCAGGACACGTGTGTGCAGTGAACATGTCAAACTGTTTGTGCACATGGCACATGGGTGTGCAGTGAACATGTGTGCAAACTGTGTGTGCACAGAACGTGCGTGTGCGAAGAACATGTGCAACCTGTGTGCAGAGTGAACACGTGCAAACTGTGTGCGTGCACAAACAGAACACGTGAGTGTGGTGAACAGATGTACAAAATGTGTGTGCACACACAGCACACGTGTGCGCAGTGAAAACACACACACGGAGTACACACACGTACAGCACACGCACGTACAAATGCACACAGCGCACACACACGCGCGCAGCACACACACGTACAAATGCCCACGCAGTGCAGTTCAGTCCCCGCCCAGTCCCCGTCCCCCTTCTCACCGCGGGTCCCCGGCCGACACGGGGCTCGCTGGCCGCAGGGCCGGACCCCTCGGCTGCGCAGGAACCTCTCCCGCAGCTCCACCCGCTTCCCGCTGATGGACACCTGCGGGGACACCGCCCACCCGTCACCTCTGCCCGGGGGGCATTTCCCGATCGGGGACACCAGCGGCGTCACCCTCCCCGCAAGGGGACACCACTGGGCTCACCTCTCCAGTGAGGGGACACCACCGAAGGGGACACCAATGGGGTTGGTTACCCACCTCCCTGCCAAGGGGGTCACTTCCCATCAAGGGGACACCAAGGTGAGGTGTCACCAACCCAGAGAGGGAACTCCAACAAGGGGATGTGAAGGGAGGTCACCTCCCCACCAACAGGGTCACCTCCCAGCCAAGGGGACACCAAGAGGGTCACCTTCCCAAAGAGACTACACCGCCAAGGGGACATCAACAGCGTCACCTCCCAACCAAGGGGATCCCACCAACGGGATCACCTTCCTAAAGGGACACCCAGAGAGGTTATCACCCCTACAAGGGGGACATCAGTGGGGGTCACCTCCTTTCCCACCAAGGGGATCACGTCCCCAACATGGGGGGTCACCTCCCCACCTGAGGGGGTCACCTCCCCTCCAAGGGGACTCAAGGGGGGTCTCACCTCTCCGATGCAGCCGCGGAAGGAGGCGTTGGTGGGGGGACGCAGGGGGGGCTCGGTGCCCCCCAGGTACAGGGGGCTGCGCAGGTTGAGCCCTTGGCTCTTGCCGGGCGAGGAGCGTTTCACCGGGGCGGCATCGTCCACCACGAGCGTCCCGTCCTTGTGCACCCGCTCAGCTGTCACCCAGTGCCACTGGCCCAGGGCCACTGGCTCCGCGCTCCGCAGCACCGCCGGGCCTGTGGGGACATGCGGGTGGTGTCACAGGGGGACACCGGGGATGCTCAGGGACCTGAGAGGTGCCCTGGGTGATGCTGGGGGTCCCCAGTGACAACAAGGAAATCCAGTGATACCAGGAGACCCCACTGATGTCCAGGGATTCTGGCAGCACCTGGGGATCTCAAGGAAGTCAAGGGACTAGGGTGATACTTGGGAGCGCCAGTGGTGCCAGAAAACCCCAGTCACACTTGTGGACCCCAATGAGGCCAAAGGGAACCCAAGGACACTTGGGGACATAAATGATGCCAGGGGATCCCAGTGGTGTGACAGTGATGCTTGGGGACACTGACAGTGCCTGGGGACCCAGGGGATGGCAGGGGACTCTGGGGATGTAATGCCAAGGGGATCTCAAGAGTAGCCAGGGACCCCTGGGGACAGCAGGGGCCCCCCTGATGTTCAGAGACACTGACAGTACCTGGAGACCCAATGAGGTCAAGGGGCCCTGGTGACACTTGGGGACGCCAATGACACCAAGGGACCCCGGTGGTGCCAGGAAGTTCCAGTGATACTTGGGGACCACAATGACTTCCAGTGACCCCCGTGACACTTGGGGAACCCAATGGTGCCGGGGACCCCACTGCAGCTCAGACACCCCTCTGATGCTAGTGAACCCCAGTAACACTATGTCACCACCTTACTGCCAGGGTCTCCAGAGCCACCTCCTCTGCAGTGCCCCTGTCCCTGTGCCACCCACCTGAGCCCAGCTCGTAGCGGAACTCGAGGTGCCCATTGATCATGGCCAGGGCCACGAAGTCCTCGACAGGGGCAGCTTTGCCAGCGCTGAAGAGCAGGAGCCCGTCGGGCGCCAGCGGCAGGAACTCAAGCTCCAGGCGCAGCTCGTGGTGCACATTGGTGAGGGGCGGGTACGACACGAAGGCTCCGTCCTCGTCGAAGGACGGCACAGTCACCGCCTCCCCTGCACACCCCAGTCAGTGCCCAGCATGGGACCCCCATCACCCATCCCCAACATGGGACTCCCATTATCCATCCCCAGTGTGGAATCTCCATCATCCCTCCCCAGTGTGGGATCCCCATCATTCATCCCCAGTGTGAGACCCCCATAATTCATCCCCAGTGTTGGACGCCCATCACCCATCCCCCACCTGGGTTCCTCATCATTTATCCCCAGTGTGGGACTCCAACTCCATCCCCAGTGTGAGACCCCCATCATCCATCCCCAGTGTGGGATCCCCATCATTCATCCCTGGTGTGGAACCCCCATCATCCATCCCAGCACAGGACCCCCAGCTCCATCCCCAGGGTGGAAGCCCATCATCCATCCCCAACCTCCATCCCTACAGTGGAATCCCAACCTCCAATCCCATGGTGAGACCCAACCTTCATCCCTGTGGTGGGACCCCAGCCTCCACCCCCACAGTGCCCATGTCCCCAGGCTGGTCCCAATCCTCATGCCAGTGTCCCCAAGGTGGTACCCATCCCCATGTCCCCCAGGGTGGTCCCCAGTCCCATGCCTATCTCCCTGGAATGGTCCCAGCCCCGTGTCCAAGTCCAGGGGTGTCCCCAACCCTGTGCCCATCTCTCTGTTGTTGTCCCTGTAACATGCCCACGTCGCCAGAGTGGTCCCCACCCCATGCCTGTGTTCCCAGGGTGGTCCCAGCCATGTCCCCATCTCCCTGTGCTGGTCCTCATAACATGCCCACATAGCCAGAGTGGCACCCAGCCCCATGTCCATGTCCCCAGGCTGGTCCCAGCCATGTCCTCATCTCCCTAGGATGGTCCTTTCCCCGTGCCCATGTCCCCAGGCTGGTCCCCAGCCATATCGCCAGGCTGGTCCCCACGTCGCAGGATGGTGCCAGCCGTGTCCCCATGTCCCTGTGTCACTCACCCTCAGTGCACCTCTCCCCAGTCTTGCCCAGGTGGCAGCGGCAGGTGTAGCCCTGCCCGTCCGCCCGGTTGACACAGGTGGCATCAGGCCCACAGGCCTCTGTGGGGTGACAAGCCATGAGCACCCACCCGGGAGGCACATGGGGATGACGTCCCCGTGGCAGGGGTGGTGTCACCTACCCGGGTGACAGTGCAAAGCCTGCGAGTACTCGCAGTTGCTGCCGGTGAAGCCGTGGGGACATCGGCAGACGTAGGTGCCACTCTCGTCGTCCTGGCACACGCCGCCATTCTGGGAGGGGGTGACATGGGTGTCAGTGGTGGGTAGGGATGGGTGGGCATCACCTCCTCCCATCCATCCTCACCTGGCACGGCCGGTCCTGGCAGGTGGGACAATTGGTGACACCATGCGCCTGCAGGTCCATGTCCCCAAAGGCCACCTCCTCCCCTTGGATGCGGAGCTGGCGCACGCAGCCTGCGGAGGTATGGAGATGGGCAGAACTACCACATGATGCCCAGCTCCCACTCCCCCCCACCCCGGTGCCCCCCAAACCCCACCACTCACCCATGAAACCCCGGCTGAGCCCCGTCTTTGCCACGGCGCCGATGTCGGGGTACCCCCCCAGGTACAGCTCCTCGTTCAGATCCAGCCCTTGGAACTTTCCCTGCAGGCACAAGCAGGTGGGCACCACCTCCAGCACCCTGATCCCCACCTGACACCCATCCCCACCCCCAAATTAATACCTGGGAGGTGCCATTAACAGCAGGGTGCCCGTCCAGGCCCAGCGAGCCCCAGGTGAGGTTGCGGAGCAGCCGCACGGTGTGGTACTCGCCCAGCCGCAGCGCTGTGGGGTGACGGATGGTGGCCATGCCCGAACCGGCATCAAACCTGATTTTTTGGGGTACAAGGGGTGTGGGTGGGTGCTGGCACCCATGTCCCTCCTCTCCCGTAGCACCCACTCATAGGTCTCACCTAAATTCGGGGCGTCCACCCACCAACCCGAAGGAGATGAAGTCAGCGCCGCTGTTTTTCCGCTGCCCGTTGTAGAGGAGAAGCCCTGAGGGGTGGCAGGGGATCAGGAGGGACGGTCCCCACCCCGAGGTCCTAGTGGACCCCAAGATCCTCCCAGGATGGAGGAGAAATCCTCCATAAAGTGGAGGCTCTCAGATGAATAGAGAATGGGAGATGAGGGAGGGCAAGGGGAGGATGAAGGAAGGGAAGGAAGGGGGAAACGATGGAGGGGGACACGGGGGACATGTGGGGACACGGGGGCTCACCATCGGCAGCATCAGGTCGGAAGGTGATGAGGATCTCAAACCTTTTGTAGGCATCCTTGATGGTGGGCAGGGGCAGGAAGGAGTGGGGCGACTGCCCGAAATACGGGACCACGTGCTCTGTGGGGACAGGAGGGTCAGGAGGAGAGGGACACGTCACCTTCCCACCCTGTCCATCCGTCTGTCCCTCTGTCCACCCTCACCTTGGACCTTGAGCACGTAGTAAGCCGTCTGCTGGCCGCGGTGGTTGGCGGCCACGCAGGTGTAGACGCCGGCGTCCTCGGGGTGCACCGATGGCAGCGTCAGCACGTTCCCCTCCACCCTGGCACCCGCCGGCAGCTCCCCCTCCAGCTGGGGCACAGCAGGGTGTGGGGTCAGCACTCATAAGGTGCCCCCAACACCCCCCGCACCCAAATCCTCCACCCCTCCCTCACACCTTGCTCCAGGTGATCTCTGGTAGTGGGAAGCCGGATGCCAAGCAGGGCAAAACAGCCGCTGATCCGATGGACACCTCCTTCACCTCCGGCTGCCCGGCGATCTTGGGGGCGGCTGGGGATGCATGGAGGTGTCACCAGCCTGTGGTGACACCATGTGTGTCCCCACCTCCATATCCCCGTCCTCACCTTGCACGTGGAGGATGACGTGGGACTGGACGGTGCCCACGGCGTTGGTGGCGGTGCAGCGGTATTGCCCGGCGTCCGCCCGTTCCACCCGCTCGATGGTCAGGGTGCCGGCACGAAGCAGCACCCCGGGGCGGATGCGGCCTCCCACTTTGCTCCACGTGACGTGGGGACGGGGCTCCCCCAAGCCCAGGCACTCCAGCTCCACCGTCGTCCCCGCCAGCACCGTCTGCACCGCGGTCCGGATGTTGATCAGGGCCCTGGGGAGAGCTTGGGGGGACAGAGGGGTTTTGGGGTGACCCCCTGGCACAGGGAGGCATCGTGGTCTGGGGTGCCACCAGAGAGGGAGAGGGGGAGATACAGGGTTCCTGAGGGGATGTGGGACCATTGGGGTGGTTGTGGGAATGGGGAGAGATTGGGGGTGTTGGAGTCCTTGTGAGCATGGAGGGACTTGGCGGGTACCAGGGTGGTCACAGGTGTGGGGAGAGATGGGGGTACTGGGGTGCCCATAGGTGTGGGGAGAGACTGAGGGTGTTGGGATGTCCACAAGCATGGGGAGGGGTGGGGGGTATTGGGGTGCCTGTGAGCATGAGGAGAGACTTGGGGTCCTCATGGGTGTTGGGAGAGATGGGGGGGTACCAGGGTGCCTCTGGGTGTAGGGAAACAGAAGGGATTGAGGTGTTCCTGGGTATGGGGACATGGGGTCCTGGGGTGCCTGTGTTCATGGGGGACAGGTCAGGAGGTGCCCATGTCCCCTGGTGCCAGGGTGATGCTCCTACCCTGGACGGTGAGGGTGGCCCTGTCCTCTGCCTGCCCGCCTGGGGTGCTGGCCCGGCACACGTACACACCCTGTGCCCCCCGTGCCAGCTCCGGCATCCTGCGGGGACACAGCCGGGGTGAGGGACCCCACCGGGGCCAGTGGGGTGTTCCCACCTCCCCATGCTCCGTTCCTTACCGCAGCACCCCATCCCTCACACTGTGGGTGGAGGGCAGCTCCCCATCTTCCTTCAGCCACTCCACACGGGCATGGGGGTCCCCAGAAACAGCACAGGTGAATTCGGCGGTGCCACCCACCCCCTTGACGAGGCTCCCCGGTGTCACCCGCACCACCAAGGGACCGCCAGTGATGTCCCCACCTTGACCAGCATCACCTGGAAGGGATGAAGAGCCCTGATGGTATCCAGTGGCACTTGCATCACCTGGGTGGGATGTGGAGCCCCAGTGGTATCCGGTGGCACCAACATCACCTGGACACGATGCGGAGCCCTGCTGGTACCCAGTGGCCCCAGGATAACCTGGGTGCGATGCAGACCTCCACTGGTACCTGGCAGGACCAGCATCACCCAGGTGGGATGCAGAGCCCCCGTGGTACCCAGTGGCACTGGCATCGTCTGGGCAGGATGTAGAGCTCAGAGGGTACCTGGCAGCACCACCATCACCCAGGCAGGATGTGGAGCCCCAGGGGAACCCAGCAGCACCGGGATCACCTGGGTGGGATGCAGAGCTCCGAGGGTACCTGGGGGGCACTGCCATCACCCGGGCGGGATGCAGAGCCCTGAGGATACCCCAGTACGTGGGTTGGGGTGGGCTCACCATGAACAGCCACGCGGGCGAAGGCCTCGGCGGTGCCAACGCGGTTGGTGACAAGGCAGCGGTAGGTGCCGGCATCGGTGGGGGCCGCGGGGCTGAGGCGGAGGAGGCCAGCGCGGTGAGCCACGCGTGCCGAGAGGCTGCCGTTCACCTTGTCCCAGGTGTAGTGCAGGGGAGGGGTGCCGTGCGCCAGGCACTGCACCTGCAGTGCGTCCCCTGACCGCACCACCGAGTCCTCCGGGAGGATGGTGGCGTACGGAGGTGCTGCGGGAGGGATGGAGCCGTCAGCTGAGATGGGGCCAGGAATGGGTCAGTGGGACAAGGAGGGCGTCGGGGAGGGGTGTAAGGGGTGATGGAGATGGGTGTGTGTTGGAAGGGATGAGAGTTGGATGGATCTGTGAGTAAGGGATGGATGGAGGAGTGTGAGAGCAGACAGAGATATGGATGGATGGGATGGCTGAGTGATAGATGAATCCACCAGGAAGGAAGGGATGGATGGGTGAATAGATGGATATCGGATGGTGGAGTTTGAGAGGAGATGGTGAGGTGAGCCTGTGCTGTGATGGATGAGATGGATGAATCCATGTGGAAAAGATGGATGGATGGATGGATGGATGGATGGAGAGATGGGCATGAGCTGAGGTGGACCAGAGAGGGACAGATCCAAAAGGAAGGGATGGATAAGGGGTGTGAGAGGACATGAAGAGGTGGATGTGAGCTGGGATGGTTAAACAATGGATGAATCCACCAGGAAGGGATAGGTGGATGGATGGATGGATGGATGACTGAGTCTGAGAGGAGGTAGAGAGCTGGAACTGTGTTGGGTGATTGGCAGAGTTTGAGAGGAGATGGCAAATTGGGTGTGTGCGGGGATGGATGAGATAGATTATGCTGAAGGAAAAGATGGATGCAGGAGTCAGGAAATGAAGAGTTGAATGTGAGCTGGAATGGTCGAGTGATGGATGAATGTACCAGCAAGGATTGGATGGGTAAGTTTGAGGGAAGATTGAGAGATGAGTGTGTGCTGGGATGGATGACATGGATGGATGAACAAGGAAGGAATGGATGGAAGGGTGTGAGGGGAGACGGAGAGATGGATGTGAGCTGGGATGGATGAGAAATGGATGAATCCACAAGGAAGAGGTAGATATGTGAGTTCGTGGATAGATGGATGGATGGATGGATGGATGGATGGATGGATGATTCGCAGAGTTTGAGAGGAGATGGTGAGTTGGGTGTGTCCTGGAATGGATGGCATGGATGATGCACAAGGAAGGGATGGATGGAAGGGTGTGAGGAGATGGAGAGATGGGTGTGGGCTGGGATGAACCAGAGATGGGTGGATGCACAAGGATGAGATGGATGGAGGGGTGTGAGAGGAAACAGAGAGGGGAATGTCAGTTGGAGTGGATGAGCGATGGATGAATCCACCAGGAAGAGGTGGATGCAGAGGTGTGAGAGGAGATGGAGAGATGGCTGTGGTGGATGAGAGATGGGTGAATCCACAAGGAAAAGAGGGACGGAAGAATAAGGAGATGGAGAGATGGGTGTGTCCTGGGATGAATGAGATGGATGGATGGATCCATGAGGAAAAGATGGAAGGAGAGATATGAGCAAAGATGGAGAGATGGGCAGGAGCTGGGATGGATGAACCATGGATGGATCCATGAATAGGGAATGGATGGATGGATGGATGGATGAGAGAGCAGAAGTGAAGATGGATGTGCACAAGGACCGGACAAGCAGGTGGACACACCCACAGGAAGGGATGGGTGATGGAGCCTGAGAGGAGATGGAGAGGAGGAGGGTGAGTGCTGGGATGCAGCGAGGATTGTCCTGCGAGGAAGGGCTGGATGTGAGGGTGGGAGCGGTGATGGAGGTGGCCACATGCAGAGGAAGGACAGCAAGGAGCCAAGGACGGGTGATGGTCACAGCAGAGGTGGCATCAGGAACCCAAGGGCACCCCAACCCGCTGCTATGCCCTTCTTACTCTCCACGTCGAGGGTGACGAAGACCTCGGTGGAGCCGACAGGGCTGCTGGCATTGCAGATATACTGGCCCGAGTCCTGCTGCGCAGCGCGGGGGATGACCAGGCTGCCGTTCACCACACGGTGCTGCCAGGGCAGGGGTGCCCGCAGCTTCGACCACTCGATCCGGGGGGCCGGGTCACCTACGGCCACACCAGTGCCCATCACGGTGGTGTCAGGTACCACCCAGGACACCCCTTCTCCACCATGGTCCCCATCCTCCCTGTACCTCTGGCTGTGCAGTGCAGTGTGGCAGTGTCCCCGGCCACCACGGTGACGGTGGATGGCGCGGTGACCTCGGGGGCCCCGGGGTGCCGCTGCGCTGACTCCACGCTGACGTCCACCCGCGCCTGTGCCGAGCCCAGGGCGCTGTGGGCTGTGCACACGTAGGTCCCGGTGTGCTCCGGCTTGGCTGGTGAGAGCTGGGTGGTGGGGGACAGAGTGGGGGGTGAGCACCCACCACTGGCACCCCCCAGTGCCCCGCAGTGCCCCTGGGTGTCCCCTCACCTGCAGGATGGCCTGGCTGTCCATGTGCAGCAGTGTTTGGTGCTCCACCTTCTGCCGGGAGCCCAGCCGGCTCCAGCGCACCAGCGGCCGTGGCTCGCCCCGGCCCAGGCACTCCAGGCTCAGGGATTTGCCCTCCTTCACTGTCACGGGGCCTGGTGGCATCACTGACACTGTGGGGGCACCTGGAGAAGGAGGAGGACATTGAGGTGGGGATGGGGACACCACCATGAAGGATGTTGGCATGGCCATGGGGGGGCACCATCACCCTGGGGGCATTGGGAGCATGGAGCACAGGGGTGGGGACACCAGCAACCCAGGAGCATCCAGAGCACAGGAAGGACATGGGGATGGGGACACCAACATCCCATGAGCATCTAAAGCCCACGGAGGACATCAGCATGGGGATGGAGACATCACAACCCCTGGGGCATCTGGAGGACTCCAGCACAGGGACATGGGCACTGCCACGCCAGGAGCACCTGAAGCATGGAGAGGAGATGGGGATAGGGACACGATCACTCCAGGGGTATCTGGGCCACGTGGATGACACCAGCATGGGGACAGGGAGACCACCGTGAGGGCACCTGCAGCACATGGGGACAGGGCCAGGGCCACTCTGGCCAGCTCATACCTTGTACCACGAGGTTGACGACGCTGCTGGCGACGCCGAAGCGGTTGGAGGCCACACAGTGGTATGCGCCCTGGTTGCCCACGTGGGCACCGGTGATGGAGATGACTGAGCCATTGGCGCTGATCTTCACATTGTCTGGGCAAAGAGGAGCCATCAGCACGAGGACCACCCTGGGGGCCATGCCACAGCTGCCCTGGGGACCGCCATACCTTGGAGGTGTTGGCCAGGCCCCATCCGCCAAGTGATGTTGACAGGCCGGGCACCGTCGTGGATGCGGCACTTGAAGGTGGCATCTTCGCCCGGTGCCACCGCCATGCTGTGTGGGTCGATGGAGATAATGG
The DNA here is from genome assembly GCA_013400975.1 of Atrichornis clamosus. Taxonomy (NCBI): domain Eukaryota; kingdom Metazoa; phylum Chordata; class Aves; order Passeriformes; family Menuridae; genus Atrichornis; species Atrichornis clamosus. The sequence goes on along the minus strand of WBMZ01014251.1, from coordinate 22,823 downwards.
GGCTCTGCAGACCTGTGGGGACAAAGGGACAGACAGGCCACAAGGTCACCCACATCACCCAAATTCTCCCAGTATCCTCCCTCACCCCGTGGCCGCACTCACGGTAGCTGGAGCTGTCACGGGAGGTGACGCTGACAGAGACAGTGGCCTCACGGGAGACACTGCCGGTGTCTGCCCGGCACACGTACTCCCCCGAATCGGCCACCGAGAGCTGTGACAGCCGCAGGCGGGACCCTGAAATCTGGGGACATCATAACAGGAGCTGGTGGCATCAGCCAGCCATGCACAGCCACCGCCAACCCCACCCCACCGGTGTCCCCACCAACCTGGTGTTTGGCCGGGAGGGCCCCCCCGCGCTTGTACCAGGTGATGGTGGCCTGTCCCTGGCCAGCCACCACGCAGTCCAGGTCCAGGGTCTGTCCCTCGGTGACGGAGGACGCCGAGGACTCGATGCGGATGGGTGGCATGACGCCAGCAGCTGTGTGCAGGGTTAAAGGTGAATGTCCCCAGATGTTCGTGACACCAGTGGGGAGCTGTTCCCCAGTGGGTGGCACTCACAGTGGGATGGGTTGGCTCCGTCATCGATGGTGACAATGAGGGATGTCTCCTGTGTGACGCCGCCCGATGTCACCCGGCACACGTACTCCCCCGAATCGGCTGCTGTCACCTGGGGGATGCGCAGGCGGGTGCCTGACACCTGGAGGGGTCAATTAGGGGGCAAGTCAGCACCATAGAGTAGGGAATGGGACACATTCAGGATGACCTTCCCCTGTCCCCTACCTGGTGGCCGGCGGGCAGGGAGCCACCACGCTTGTACCATGTCACAGTGGTGGGGCCGGACCCTGCCACCACGCAGTTGAGGTCCAGGGTCTGTCCTTCGGCGATGGCTGAGGATGAGGACTCGATGCGGAGGGGCTGGGAGATGCCGGAGGCTGAGGGGACAGGGATAGGGGACGTTTATCACCAAGGTGACACCTGGCTGTCCCCAAGCGCTGCCTCTTGCTCACACTCACTGTAATAGGTGCCAGCACTGCTGGGCACGGTGACAATGACAGATGCCTCCTGGGTGATGGTCCCCAGGGTCACCCGGCACACGTACTCCCCTGAATCAGCCACTGCCACTTGGGCGAGGCGCAGGCGGGTCCCCGACACCTGGGAAGGTGACAAGTTGGGGACACATCAGTGCCTGATGCAGGGCAGTGGCCTGTAGGGTGATGCCACCTCCCGTGTCGCACCTGGCTGTTTGGTGGCAGAGCCCCCCCACGCCGGTACCAGGTGACATGGGGGTGACCCTGTCCTGCCACCATGCAGTTGAGGTCCAGTGTCTGTCCCTCGGTGACCGCGGCGGATGAGGTCTCAATCCTCACTGGCGGTGTGACACCGACAGCTGGGGGTGGCAATGGGGTCAGTGAGGGCACCACTGTGTTCCCACCATGTCCCTGTGTCACCTCCCACCCATCCTGGTACCGTAAGAGGAGCCGGCGCCAGTCTGGATAGTGACAATGAGGGACGTCTCATGGGTGACACTGCCCGATGTCACCCGGCACACATACTCCCCCGAATCGGCCGCTGTCACCTGCGGGATGCGCAGGCGGGTGCCCGACACCTAGAGGTGTTACACAGGTGAGAATGGGGACACAAACCTCTCAACACCCCCAAAAATCCCTTTTCCACCCCAAAATGCTCCTCAGGGTCCCCTACCTGGTGCTTGGCTGGGAGGGTCCCCCCGCGCTTGTACCAGGTGACAGTGGCCTGCGCGGGGCTGGCGATGACACAGTTGAGGTCCAGGGTCTGTCCCTCAGCCACAGAGGAGGACGAGGACTCGATGCGCACTGGAGGGGTGACACCAACGGCTGGGGACAGAGACAGGAGGGTCACTCCAAGGAGTGTGGCATTGTCCCCCAGTCCCCTATCATGTCCTGTCCCCACTCACGATAAGTGCTGGCACCGCTGGGCTGGATGGTCACCATGATGGAGATCTCTTTGGTGGTGGCCCCGCTGGTCACCCGGCACACGTACTCGCCCGAGTCGGCCGCTGTCACCTGCAGCAGCCGCAGCCGGGAGCCCGACACCTGTGGGGAGGGACTCAGGGGTCACTGGGGCCATCAGCACTGGCACAGGGCCCTCTGGGATTGCACAAGGCCACTCGAGCTTGCATGGGGCCACTTTGGGCTTGCATGGGCCACCTGGGCTTATATGGGGTCATTTGGGCTTCCCTGGGTTCAGCTGGTCTTCCATGGAGTCACCTGGGCTTCCACAGCCATGGGGCCACCTGGGCTTGCCCAGGACCAGCCAATCTTGCAAGGGGTCACCAGGACTTGCATGGGCCACCCGGGCTTGTCCAGAGCCATGGGTCATTCCCCACCCACTCCCACCTTGGTGACATCCTCCTCCATGTCTCCTACCTGGTGCTTGGCTGGGAGGGTCCCCCCGCGCTTGTACCAGGTGACAGTGGCCTGCGCGGGGCTGGCGATGACACAGTTGAGGTCCAGGGTCTGTCCCTCAGCCACAGGGGAAGACAGGGACGAGGACTCGATGCGCAGGGGGGTTGTGTTGCCCGGAGCTGGGGACCAAGATAGGTTAAGAGACCATGGCCACCACCACGTGTGACCCTCCAAGGGACATGAGCCTGAGAATCCAGGATGGGCTCACACATGGGTGACTTCCCCAGGGAGCAATTCATCCCAGACCCGGGGACACCACAGGGCAGTGTCACCCACCCGTGGGTAACCTCCCATGTCCCCTGTCCCCACTCACGGTAGGCGCTGGCCCCGCTGGGCTGGATGGTCACCATGATGGAGGTTTCCTTGGTGGTGGCCCCGCTGGTCACCCGGCACACGTATTCGCCTGAGTCGGCTGCTGTCACCTGCAGCAGGCGTAGCCGGGAGCCGGACACCTGCGGGGAGGGGACAAAGGGGTCACTGGGGACACTTGGGCTTGCATGGAGCCATGCGGGCTTGAATGGGACCACCAGGGCTTGCATAGGCCACCAGGGCCTGAAGAGGCCACCTGAGCTTGCATGGGTTACTTGGACTCACATGAGCTACATGGGCTTCTATGTGTCACCTAATATTGCATGGGTCACCAGGGCATGCATGGGGCTTCCTGGCCTTGTATGGGGTCACCTGGGCTTCCATGGGGCCACCTGCATTTGCCTGGGTCATTTGGGCCTGCCCAGGGCCAGCTGACCTTGCATGAGCCAGCAGGACTTGCATGGGCCACCTGGGCTTGTTCACAGCCAGGGGTCATCCCCATCCACCCACCTTGGTGACATCCCCACTCTGTGTCCCCTACCTGGTGCTTGGCTGGGAGGGTCCCCCCGCGTTTGTACCAGGTGACAGTGGCCTGTGCGGGGCTGGCGATGACACAGTTGAGGTCCAGGGTCTGTCCCTCGACCACAGCAGAGGACGGGGAGTCGATGCGCAGGGGGGTCGTGCTGCCCGAGGCTGGGGACCGAGACAGGAGGGTGACATCAGTGACACAAGTGACCACAGCAAGGCCCCACTGGCACGGGCACGTGAGCCGCGGCTCAGTGCTGTGACACACAGGGACCCCCCGCTGGCACTGCCACCCCCTGTCCCCACTCACGGTAGGCGCTGGCCCCGCTGGGCTGGATGGTCACCATGACTGCGCTCTCCTTGGTGGTGGCCCCGCTGGTCACCCGGCACACGTACTCACCCGAGTCGGCCGCTGTCACCTGCAGCAGCCGCAGCCGGGAGCCCGACACCTGTGGGGAGGGGACACGGGGGTCACCAGGGCCACCTGGGCTTGCACAGGGCTGTGCATCAACCCCAGCCACTCCCCTTGGTGACATCACCCTGTGTCCCCTACCTGGTGCTTGGCCGGGAGGGACCCCCCACGCTTGTACCAGGTGATGGTGGCCTGTCCCTGCCCGGCCACGATGCAGTTGAGGTCCAGGGTCTGTCCCTCGGCCACAGTGGATGAGGATGCCTCGATCCGGACAGGGACACCTGAGGCTGGTGGTCCTGCAGGGGAGGGTAGATCTGTGACCACCTTTTGGGGACCCACATGTCCCCTCCGGTGCTGCTGAGCCCACTCTTACCATAGGACGAGCCAGATGCAGACACGACGGTGACAATGACAGACGCCTCCCGGACAGCGGACCCCAAGCTCGCCCGGCACACGTACTCCCCTGAATCAGCTGCTGTGACATGGGGGACACGGAGCCGGGACCCCGAAACCTGCGGGACATGCATTGGTGTCACATAGCGGGGGACAGGGCAGCATTTGGGGTGCTGCCCACCCTGCTGTGCCCTACCTGGTGGCCAGCAGGCAGGGAGCCCCCGCGCTTGTACCACACCACGGTGGCAGAGCCAGGTCCTGCCACCACACAGTCCAGGTCCAGGGTCTGTCCCTCAGTGATGGATGGGGACGAGGACTCGATGCGGACGGGCGGTGCTGTCCCTGCCGGGAGCAAAAGAGGGGCCACGGGTGGGTTGTAGCCCCTTGAAACCGTCCCCGAACACCACTGGTGTCCCCCACCCGCCTCACCTGGCACAACAGCCACCTCAATGGCCGCGTGGGCCGTGCCGGCAGCGCTGGTGCCCACGCAGAGGTAGATGCCACCATCGGACGCCGTCACGGAGGGGATGACCAGTGTGGCGATGTCACCGTGCTCAGCGCGGGACTGTGGCCGGAGGGCGGGGGTCAGTGGCACCTGTGGTGCACCCACACCACCCAGAGCACCCAAGGGTGCCAATGCCCTGCTCACCTGTGGTGGCAGGATGCCCCCCTGCTTCTCCCAGGTGATGGTGGCAGTGGGGGTCCCTGAGACCCGGCAGTAGAGCCGCACCGTGGAGCCCTCCTGCACCTCCGTCCGCTCCGGGCTCACCTGCACCTGCGGGGTGCCCGCGCCTGCAGGAACGGGGGTCAGGGCGGTGCTGGGGGTGGGATGGGGGCAGTGGGGGAGGTGGGGACAATGGGACAATGGGGGTGACATGAGTGATGCAGATGATGAGGACGAAGGGGCAATGGGGTGATGGGGGTGATGGATATGATGAGGATGATGGGGACAATGGGATGATGGGGAAGATGGAGGTGATGAGGGTAATGGGGACAGTGGGAGCAATGGGGACAATAGGGATGACAGAAGATGGAGATGAACCAGATGATGAGGATGATGGGAACAATAAGGTGGTGTGAATGATGGGGGATGAGGGGGATGACAAATGATGGAGCTGATGAGGATGATGGGGACAATGGGAAGATGTGGAGCATGGGGATAAAGGGGGCAATGAAGGTGACAGAGATGATGGGGATGATGGGGGTGATGGGAACAATGAGGTGACAGGGGTGATGGAGATGATGGCGATAACGGAGACAACCAGGATGATGCAGATGGACAATGGGGGTGATGGGGACAACAGGAGTGACCGGGACGATGGTGATGCCGCTCACCTTGCACGCGGAGGAAGGCTCGTGCCGTGTGCTGCCCGGCACTGCTCCGTGCCCGGCACTCGTATTGCCCCTCGTCGGCCGGCTCAACGGCGCTGAAGCGCAGCGTCCCTCCCTGAACCACGGCCTGCGGCGGCAGCGCACCTGTGGGGACACGGCCTGGCGTCACCCCGGTCACCACAGCCCCACACCTGGTGCTGGTGTCCCCCCATCCCCAGTGGGCACCTACCGAGCCACTCCAGGGTGGGCTGGGGGCTGCCGGTGACCACGCAACGGAACTCGGCCGGCTGCCCCGGTGCCACACTCAGCTGCGCTGGCTCCACGCTGGCGGTGGGGGCGGTGGTGCCGGCTGCGGTGAGAGCCGGGGGGGGCTCAGGGCTTGCTGGGCCCCACCCCGGTGCTGTCCCCAGGCAGTGGGGCAGTGGGAAGCAGGGGCGGCGTGGCACAGCCGGCAGTGGGTGCACAGTGGAGCCCCGGCATGCAGTGGGTGGGGGGAGTGTGTGGACCCCCAGAAGCCCCCATGGTGACTCACCTGGTCTGTGACCCTCCATGAACTCAACGGGTCCATAAAACATCTGAGTCTTTGAGGCAGCTGCAAGAGGGGGGCAGGTCTCAGGGGAGTGTGCCCATTGCCCTGGCATCTAGGCACCAAACCTGCCCACCACCCCTGTGTCTGGGCACCAAACCTGTCCACTACCCTGGTGTCTGTGTGCCAAATCTGCCCACCACCCTGGTGTCTGCATGCTGAGTGTGCCCACCACTCCAGTGTCTGGACATTCAATGTGCCCATCACCCCGGCATCTGGGCACTGAGCCTGCCCATCACCACAAAGCCAGTGCGGTGAGTGTGCCCATCACCTGAAGGACTGGGCACCAAGCAAAGCCATCACCCTGGCATCCAGGCATTGAATGTGCCTATTCCCCTGGCACCTGGACATGGAACGTGCCCATCACCTTGACATCCAAAACCCAGTGTCTGGGGGCCAAGTGTGACCACCACCTTAGTGCCTCGGCACTATGTGTGCCCATCACCCTGGTGTCTGGGCAGTGAATGTGCCCATCACCCCGGTGGCACCTGTCACCCCAGCCCCATGGGTGCCCACCCACTCACTCTGCACGTAGAGCGTGGCAGTGCCCTGGTCCATGTCCAGCATGTTGGAGCCGGTGCAGACGTAGACCCCGGCATCCTGGGGCCGCACCCCACGCAGCGTCAGGATCCCGTTGAAGTCCACGGCGCCTGCCGGCAGCGTGCCGTGGTTCTGCCGTGTCCACACCAGGGTGTAGGCAGGAGACTGGTGGGGACAGAGGTGGGGAGGCCTGAGGCCACTGGGATGGGCACGCGGTGGGAGAGGTGGGCACCCAGGGGTGTCCCATAGAGTCATGTAGGGACTCAAGGGTGTATAGGGGTCCATATGAGCAGCCAGGGGTGTCCTTGTGCCCTGGATGTCCCTGTGGGTGCATCTCTGGGTGTCCCTCTTCTCTGTGGGACCAGGTGAGCACCCAGGGGTGTCCCCATGCCCTATGTGTTCCCATGGGTACCCAGGGGTGTCCCCTGCATGTCCCCATGGGCATTCAGGGGTTTCACTCTGCTCTGTGTTATGTACCAGGGGCATCTGCACACCCTGAATGTCCCTACACGCATCCAGGGGTATCCCCATGACCTGGCCATCCCCATGGGCACCCATGGGTGTCCTTCTGCCCTTCATGTTCCCATGGGCACCCAGGGGTGTTTGAGAGGCCCATACAGGCACCCAAGAGTGTCCCTTGTGCCCTGCATGACCCCCCCCCAAGGGGGTCTCCATGCCCTACATGTCCCTGCTCACATGCCCTGTGTGACCAGGCAGGCACACTGGGGTGTCCCCATGACATGGATGTCCCAAGGGGTGTCCCTGTGCACCCTGGATGTTCCCATGGACACCCAGGAGTGTCCCTGGGCACCCTGGATGTCCCTGTGGCCACTCAAACTCTCTGTGCCCCGCATGCGCCCAGGAGGACCCAAGGGTGCTCACATGTCCTGTGCTGTGCTGTGTGACCAGGTGGGCACCCAGGGGTGTCCCTGTGCACTATAAATGTCCCCAAGGGAACCCATGGGTGTCCCCATTCCCTCCATGTCTCCCTGGGCACGTGGGGTGTTCCCGTGACCTGGACGTCCCCATGGGCACCCAAGGGTGTCCCCGTGTGCTGGCTGTCCCCGAGCACACCCCAGCCATGCCATGCCCCGCTCCCCTCACCTTGCTCTTGGCGGTGCAGACGAAGGTGACGTCGGCGCCAGGCTGCACCCGCTGCACCCGCTTCTCCTCCACGGTGACGGTGATGGGCTTATCGGGGGTCTCTGCGCCCACACAGAGAGCTGAGCCCCGCTCCTGTCCCCCTCTGTGCGCGTCCCCCCTCGGTGACAACAACTTACCGGTGACGATGACCTCGGCGCGGCTGGCGTTGCTGTGCCGGAGGTTGCGGCAGGAGCAGACGTAGACGCCGGCTTCCGAGGGCTGGATGCTGGGGAAGTGCAGCTCCTCGCCTGCGGGGACACGCAGGTGACACCCCACGCCTTGGGAACACCCCGACGTCCCCCCCAGGAGTCACCCCGTACCTTGTCGGCGGCTCTGGGCGCCCTCGGGGAGGGGCCGCCCGTCCTCTCGCACCCAGTGGTAGTAGAGGGGGGGGTCGCCGGTGGCCTGGCAGCGCAGGGTGACCGCGCTGCCCTGAGGCACCGCGGTGCGCGGGGGGTGCACCCGGACGGCCAGCGCGGGCGGGGGGCCCGCGGGGACACAGCCCTGTCCCCGCACCGAGGGGTCACCCACGTAACCGGGGGCGCAGCTGCAGGGGACAAGGGCGGCACAGGGTTTGTGGGGGCGTAGTGGGGTGCAGATGTGGTGAGTGTGTTGGGGTGGGTGTATATGTGGGTCCGTGGGGTGGGTATATTGGGGGGGAGTATATTGGGGTGGGTGGGCTGGGGTGGGTGTATTGGGGTTCTTTTGGGGGTGAGCATACTGGGATACATGGGGTGGGTATATTGGGGTGAGCCCTTCAGGGTGGTGATATGGGGTGAGTATATTGAGGTGCAAATGGGGGTGAGTGTATTGGGGTGGGCGTGCTGGTGTGGGTACATTGGGGTGTATACTGGGGTGAGCATACTGGGGTGTATTGGGGTGTCTACATGGAGCATACTGGGGTGCATATATGGGCTGAGCCTTTTTAGGCTATATTGAGCCTATTAGGGGTACATGGGGTGGGTATATTGGGGTGAGCCCATCAGGGTGGGTATATGGGGTGAGTATATTGGGGTACCTACATGGAGTGTATTGGGGTGCATATATGGGCTGAGACTCTTGGGGTGGGTATATTGGGGGGCATACATGGGGGTGAGCATACTGGGTTCCATATAATGGGATGAGTGTGTTGGGGTGGACATACTGGGGTGGGTATATTGGTGTGGGTGTAATGGGGTGGTGAGCACATTGGGGTGGGCATACGGGGGGTTAGCCCATCAGAGTGGGTATACTGGAGTGGGAATAGTGGGGTGTACATATGGGGATGAGTACACTGGGGTGGGTACATGGGGCTGGATATAGTGGGGTGGTGACTGTATCAAGGCGGGTATAAGGGTGAGCACTTTGGGGTGACTATTGGAGTGAGGCCACCAGGGTAGATGCACTGGGTGGGTGTACTGGGGTGCATATGTCATCCCTTTAGGATGGGGTGGGGTTGGCACATCAGGGTGGGTGTAGCAGGAGAACACTAGGGCGAGTGTATCAGCGTGACTGTATTGAGGTGGGTATAAGGATGAGCACTTTGGGGTGGGTATAAGGGGGAGGACTTTGGGGTGGGTCTATAAGGGAAAGGCCATTGGGGTGCATAAATTGGGGTGAGCATATTGGGGTGCATCTATCAGGGTGAGTACACAGATGCCCTTTAGGATGCACATATTGGGGTGAGCTCATAGGGGTGAGTTATGGGGTGAGCACATCGGGTGAGTATAGCAGGAGTACAGTGGGGTGGGTATATCAAGGTGGGTATACAGGGGTGGGTTTTTGGCGGTGGGTGTATGGGGGTGAGATTTTGGGGTGGGTATATGGGGGTCAGCCCATCAGGGTGGGAATATGGAGGTGAGACCACGGAGGTGGGTTCTGTGAATGGGGATATCAGGGTGACTCAATCAGGGTGGGGTTTTGGGGTGGGTATGTGAGGGTGAGTCCATGGGATGAGTTTTTGGGGTGGGTATTTGGTGGTGAGTCCATAGGATGGGTTTTTGGGGTGGGTATATGGACATGAGCCCACAGGGTGGGTATGTGGGGTGGTATTTTAGGGTGAGTCCATGGGGATGAGTGTTTGGGGTGGATATATGGGGGTGAGCGTGGGCATATCAGGGTGGGCATATGGGAATGAGCCCATAGAGTTGGGGTTTTAGGGTGAGTATAAGGGGGTGAGACTATGGTGGTGGGTTTTTAGGGTGGGTATATGGAGGTGAGCCCATGGGAGCAGGTTTTTGGGGTGGGTTTTGGGGTGCCGGCAGCCTCACCGCTCGCAGTACTGCCCGGTGTATCCCGGCTCACAGGCGGTGCAGCGGTACCCACCGCCTCCCAAACTCTCACAGGTCCTGGAAAACCTGTGGGGACAGGGCGAGGTGGGGCCATGCCCCTTCCCTGACACCCCCAGCCCAGCACCCCCATCCCGGCACAGGCACCCACTGGTTTTCGGGGTACGGGAGGGGACAGGCGCAGGGCTGGCAGTCCTCGGGGGTCCCAGCAGTGGCATCCCCATAGAAGCCGGGGGCACACTGGTCACAGAAGTCCCCTGCCGTGTTGTGCAAGCATCCCTGAGGAAGGGGGGGACACAAATCGGGGGGGGTCACGGCTGGGGTAACACCACAGCCCCCCAAAGACGTTGGGAACGTGGGGCCTTACGGAGCAGACGCCGCTCTCGGGGTGGCAGCTCTCGGAGTGGCCGTTGCACTCGCACAGCTCACAGTGCCCCAGGTACAGCCCCCCGCCGGTGCGTGTGTACCCGGGGGCACAGTCCTGTGGGAAGGGACAGCGTCAGGACCCCCCAGATCCTGGGGAAGGGGGTGATGGGGGCATGGGGGGTTGGTGGAGAGTGATGGGAGGGTGGTGGAGAGTGATGGGAGGGTGATGGAGAGTGATGGGGGTGATGGGGGTGATACTGGAGGAGCATGGAGGGGTGATGAGGATGATTCTGGGGTGATGGGGGGCATGGGGGGCAGATGGGTGAGGATGGGGGTGCTGGGGTTATGGAGGGTGATGGGGGTGATACTGCGGATGATGGGGAGATGCTGGGGATGCTGAAGGGTGATGCAGAGATGACGGGGGGGGCATTGGGGGCAGATGGGTGATCATGGGGGTGCTGGGGATGATATTGGGGGGAGGGTAGAGGGTTGATGTGGGTGATACTGAAGGGGAGGATGGAGAGCTGATGTTGGGGTGATACTGGGGAGCACGATGGGGAAAATCATGGAGGGAATAATGGGGGGTGTTGGAGGGTGATAAGGATATGATGATGATGCTGAAGGTGATGCTGGGAGATGATGGGAGAGGAAGGTGGGGAGGTGATAGGGACGATGGGGTGACACTGGGCTCACCTGGCAGGACAGCCCGTGGTATCCGGGGGGACAACGACATTCCTCCACCTCAGGGGCCGGGGGCAGGCCGGGCTGGGGGGGCACGGCCGTGTCCATGGCCACGTCGGCGATGGCGGCCACGGCCGTGCTTGTGGAGTAGGTGGCTCGGACGAGGATCTCATCCAGGTCAGCCAGGGCCATCAGCAGGTGCTCCCGAGTCGCCGGCTGCCCGTCTGGCCGCTGCCAGTATTGCTGTGGGAACAGGGGGGTTAACGGGGGACACGCTGTGGGAAAGGGGGACATCGGGGACAAAAGCCACCCATCCCCTCCTACCTCCCGAAAAATGATCTCGAAGGCCTGGGGGGTCCGCGGGGGCAGGTCGGGCTGGTAGGCCACCAGTGTGATGTCATTGCCCTGTGGACATGGGGGGTCAGGGGGGGTCCTGGTGTCGCTTGGTGTGTCCCTGTCCCAGCCCAGCCAGGCACCCCCATACCGTGATCTGGACGTCGGCGTCGGGCACGGGGGCTCCCTGTCCCCCCGGGGTGTAGGTCAGGGTGTAGCGGAGCCGACCGCCGTAGGAGCCCACCTGCACCAGGAGATGGGTGGGATTGGGATGGGAATGGGAATGGGAAGGGGAATGGGAGTGGGAATGGGGATGGGAGTGGGAATGGGAATGGGTGGGATGAGATAGGGATGGGGAAGGGATGGGATGGGCAAAAGGAAGAGGATGGGGATGATGGGGGCAGGGTTGAGGATGGGGAAGATGATGTGGTGAAATAGGGATGAGGAAGAGGAAAGGGATGGGAAAAGGGGAAGAGGAAAGCAGAAGGGGAAAATGAAAAGGGGAAATCAGAATGGGAAACGGGAAAGGATAGGGATGAGAAAGAGAAGGCAATGAGGAGGAGAGGGGATGGAATGGGGAAAGGGAAGAGGAAAAGAATGGGGATGATGATGGGGACAGGGGATAGCACAAGATAGGCATGAGAAAGGTGAAAATGACGGAAAAATGGGAAAAGGAAAAGGAGAAAGGGCAAATGGGAAAAAGACGAGGTGAAAGGTAGAAAGGGGAAAAGAGGAAAAAGGGAAGAGAAAGAGGAAAAGGGCAAGGGGAAAAGGCAAAAGGAAGAAGAGAAAGGGAAAGAGCAGAGACAAGGAGGCTGTGCCCACCGCGTCTCTGACAGCACCTAGGGGTGCCCACAGGGAGGGGGTCACCCCGTTACCTTGTCCCCCTGGTAGGGGGGTGGCAGCTGCCAGTAGTAAGAGTCGGGGGGCAGCTCCCCAAAGCGCTCGTAGGTCAGGCGGGGCTGGGGGTGCCCCGGCTGCACCCCAAAGCCGCTGCTCACACGGGTGCTGCGCTGGCGATTCACCAGGGCGAACCCCTGGGCATCCCCCAGGGCAAAGGACGTCCGGATCTGCGGGATCAGGGGGTGAGCAGGGTCGGGGACGCCTGGGGACCCCCTGGGGACATGTGCGGACACAGGGGGACACTCACGGTGCCGCGGGCGTAGGCGGTGCTGGCACAGTGCTGGACAATGCCCATGCAGAAGCAGGGCAGGCACCCGGCCGGCTCGTCCCTGCTCAGGTGGAAGTGGTGGGGACGGCACGTGGCACAGTGGGGACCCTCCACGTTGGCCTGAGGGGGGACACAGGGTGGTGACATCGCCCTGCCAGCCCTCCCAGGGTTGGGGACACACGCACAAGGCTCACCTTGCAGTGGCACTGCCCGTTGGCGTCACAGCCCTCGCCGGTGCTGCCGCGTGGGTCACACTGGCACTGCCCACCGGGGACGCCGGGCACTGGAGGGGGACACACAGTCAGCCACGACCCTCCTCAGTGCCACCACAGGGGACACCGCCTCTCCCCCATCCCATGACACTCACCTCGGCACGGCTCTCCCCGCAGTGGGTCCCCCACGTACCCAGGCAAGCACCTATGGGGGGACGCCCCAAAACAAGGCAGTGAGGGGGGGTTCACCTCAAAAACACCCCCCACCCCGCCCTGGTGTCCCTGTTCCCACCCCACCCTGGTGTCCCTGTCACCTCTCGCAGAGGCGCCCGCTGTGCCCGGGGGCACATGCGCTGCAGGTGGGCTGCCCATCCGTGTCCTCAAAGCAGATCTTGGCCACCCTGCAGAGGGGACAGAGGGACAGGTGACACCCCGTTGGTGTCCTCAGGGATGTGACACACCAGGGAGTGGCACCTACTGGGTGTCCCCATGGGGTCCGTGGCAGGGACAGGGCCGGCAGTCACCAGGGGTGCCCTGGGTGGCATCGCCGTAGTAGCCAGGTTGGCACTTGTCACACTGGGGACCCTCCGTGTGATCCCGGCAGCCCTGTAAAGAAACAGGATGATGGCATCGGTGCCCCCACCATGGGGGTCCCCAGGGTGTCCCTGGCTGTCCCCAGCTCACCTGGCAGACGCCAGTGTCGGGGTGGCACTCGCTGGCGTGGCCGTGGCACTGGCACGGCTCACAGGTGCCCAGGTAGAGCCCGGCGGTGCTGCGGGTGTAGCCAGTGTCACAGTCCTAGAGGGGACATGGTGGCAGTGGGGTGGGACACGGCTCAGCGTCCCCACGGTGGCAGTGGGGGACCCGAGGGTCTCACCTGGCACGAGGCCCCGCGGTACCCGGGGGGGCAGGCGCAATCCTCCACCTCCAGCGCGGGTGGGCGGCCGGTGGCGTGTGGCACTGCCACGTCCAGGGTGACATCGGCCAGTCTGTGGGGCCAGAGGGGATGTCACCACTGCCCTGCCACCCCCTGTGACCCCTCCTGTGGCCCACAAGGAGCCCACCTGCTCTCCTCCGGCTGCTCCGAATAGGACGCCCGGATCATGAACAGGTCCACGTCGGCCAGGGCCATCAGGAGGTGCTCGCGGGTGGCATCGCGCCCGTCTGTGCGGCGCCAGGCGCCCTGGGACACACCAGGATGGCATGGGGGCTGCCATCCCCCACTGCACCCAGCTCGGCCTCCAGGGCACCCAGGGGGGCCCTCGTGGCACCCAGTCTGACCCACCCAGCACCCATCCCACCCCTGCCCCATGGCACACCCAGTCTGACCCACCTTGGGACCCACTTCAGTCCCCTGGGGTACCCAGTCCAACTTCCCCCAGCACCCATCCAACTCCCCATGACACCCAGTCTGGCCCCCCACAGCACCCAGTCTGACCCCCATGACACCCAGTCTGATCCATGGGGCATCCAATTCCACCCCAAATGGCACCCAGTCCAATCCCCCCATCCAACCCCCGAGACACCCAGTCCAATCCATGGGGCTTCCAATTCCAACCCCCATGGCACCCCCCACGGCACCCATGGCACCAAGTCCAATCCCCCAGTCTAAACTCCCCCATGGCACCCTGTCTGATCCCTGGGGCACCCAAACCCAGCCCTCCATGGCATTTCAGCTCTGCCCCACAGTACCCAGTCTGACCCCCATGACACCCAGTCTGATCCCTGGGGCACCCAATTCCACCCCACATGGCTGGCACCCAGTCCAATCCCCCCATCCAACCCCCATGGCACCCAGTCCAATCCCCGGGGCATCCAAACCCACCCTTCCATGACACCCATTTCAGCCTGGCCCCACAGCACCCAGTCTGACCCCCAGAGCACCCAGTCCAGCCCCTGGGGCCCCCCCATAGCACCCAGTCCAACCCCCCAGTCCAACCCCCCCACAGCACCAGTCTGACCCCACCCCACAACCCCCCTTGCTGGGTGACCCCAGTACGGGAGAGGACCCTCCCTCACCTCCCGGATGGGCACAGTGACAGTGGTGGGGACACCGGCCGGGGGGGTGGCACTGGAGAAGTGCTCCAGGAGGATCCCATTGCCCTGGAGCAGGACGTCAGGGTGCCGGGGGAGTGGGTGGGCGCCTGCCAGGGCCCGGTGTGTCACCGTGTACCGCAGCTCCCCGCCGTACGCTGTCACCTGCGGGGACACTCAGCATGGCTCGGGGCCACCCGCCCCCCAGGCTGGGCCGTGGGGACACAGAGGGGCACAGGGGTGTCCCCGGAGTGGCCGTGTCACCTTGTCCCCGGCGAAGGGCGCGGGCAGCACCCAGTAGAGGACGCCCCGTGGCAGGTCCCGGAAGGCGTCGAAGCGCAGCTCCCGCGGGGACACGAAGTGTGGCACGGCCCCCGCCAGCCGTGTGCCAGACAGGTTGGCCAGGGGCAGTGGCGCTGAGTCCTCGGAGCTGAGCAGCACCTGGGGGGAGGGATCGTGGTGGGCACAGCCTGGCGTGGCACTACGAGGCACTACGTGGCACTATATGGCACTGCGTGGCATGACGAGGCACAACACCTACGTTGTATGGCATGGCACAGCATGGCACATAATGGCATCTCATTGCATGGCAAGGCATGACAAGGCACAACATGCAGGTTGTATGGCATGGCACAGCGTGGCATCTCATGGCACCTCATTGCGTGGCAAGGCACTACATGGCACAGCATGGCATGGCACTACATGGCACTACATGTACGTTGTATGGCATGGCACAGCATGGCACATAATGGCATCTCATGGCATGACAAGGCACCACATGGCAGAGCATGGCACGTTAAGGCGTGGCACAGCATGCCACATCATTATCACAATGGCACACACGGCCTGACGTGACACAGTATGGCATGGCATGGATGACATGGCATTATGGCACTACGTGGCATGGCACAGCATAACATGGCATTCACACAATGGCATGGCAAGATGTGTCATGACACGGTGCAGCATGGCCTGGCGCGGCACGATGTGGCACCACGTGGCATGGCACAACATATCATTGCTTGACAGAGCAAGACATGGCACACGTGGCATGGCAAGACACGGAATGACACATCGAGACAACGACAAGACATGGCACGACGCGGGACAGGATGGCGCAGCCTGTCCCTGTGCCACGTTGGTACCTGGTGGCGGTGCCAGGCGGAGCTGGCACAGGAGCGGGACAGCCCCATGCAGAAGCAGGGCAGGCAGCCCGCGGGGTTGGCAGCGCTCAGGTGGAAGGTGCCAGCGGCACAGGAGTCACAGAGGCGGCCACGGACGTTGGGCTGGGGGCACAGGGGGGCAGGGTGAGTGTGGGAATGGGAGGGACTGGGTGGGATGGGTGCTGGGGGGACTGGGGGGACTGGGTGCTATGGGGGACCAGACTGGGTGCCATGGTGAGATGGACTGGGGGCTACTGGAGGGGCTGAACTGGGGCATTGGGCTGCATGCCGTGGGGGGGTCCGACTGGGTGGCCCACGGGGCAGTCTGGGTGTTATGGGGAGTCACACTGGGTGCTATGAGGAGGTTGGACTGGGTGCCTCAGGGGTCAGACAGGGTGTCATGGGGGGGTCAAACTGGGAGCTGGGGGGACCAGACTGGGTGTTATGGGAGATTGGAGTGAGTCCCATGGACGGTGGTTGAACTGGGTGCCGTGGGGTGGGCATGGGCTGAGTGTGGGGGGAAGGACTGGGTACCCCAGGGATTGGACTGGGTGCCACAGGGGGATGGACTCAGTGCTACTGGGGCTCAGACTGGGAGCTGGGGAGGTCAGACTGGGTGCTATGGGGGACTGGAGTGGGTCCCATGGGGGGGATGAACAGGGTGCCATGGGGCAGGGGGTGGGATGAGTGCTGGGGGATCAGAGTGGGTACTACAAGGGGTGGGACTGGGACCCCCAGGCATCACACTGTGGGGGCTGGACTGGGTGCTACGGTGGGGGGGTAGGATGGGTGCTAGGGGAGGAACTGGGTACCCCAGAACCAGACTGTTGCAGTGGGGGGTGGCAGCATCCAGCTCCCCATTGCCCCTCCATTGTCTCCCTGCTGTCACCCCACTGTCCCCCAGCCCCCTGCCCTCACCTTGCAGCGACAGGTGCCACCCGCCTCGTCCTGGCCCCCGCGGGCATCGCATTTGACGAGCTCCTGGCCTGTGGGAGAACAAGGATGATGGTGGGGGGCACCCATGGGAGGGGGACACCCCCCAACCAGCACCCCCCACTCACCAATTGGGGTGCACTTGCCACCCGGCTGGATGGGGTCTCCTTCGTAGCCTGGGGCGCACCTATGGGATGGTGGGGGTGGGTGATGGGCGGGTGATGCATGGGGGGTGTCAGGTGGGGGGGCTGTAGGGACCCCCCACCCACCTCTCACAGCGGCGACCAGCGTATCCAGGGGCGCAGGCGTCGCAGGTGGCCTGGCCATCTGTGTCCAAAAAGCACGACTCCGAGAACCTGTGGGTGACAGTGACGGTGACACCGGGGTGGTGACATCAAGGGGGGTCCCTGGGAATGGCACTCACCTACGAGATGGCTCAGTGTAGGGACAGGGACAAGGGTGACAGGCGGTGGCCGTGCCCTTGGTGGCATCACCAAAGAAGCCGGGTTTGCACTTCTCACACTGGGGACCCTCCGTGTTGTGCTGGCAGTTCTGGGAGCGGGACACATGTCACAGGGGAGCGTTGGCACCGTGCCATGTCCCTGTCCCCTTGTCACCTCGTCACCCCCTCGCTCCTTACCAGGCAGTGCCCAAAAACGGGGTCGCAGGTGCTGGAGTGGCCGTGGCAGCCGCAACCGGAGCAGGTTCCCAGGTAGGGTCCCCTCGTCACGCGCTCGAAGCGGGGGGCACAGCGCTGGCACGACAGCCCCGTGTAGCCCACGGGGCACCTGGGGACACAGCGGTGTGACGGTGGCATCACGGCAGCGGTGGCACCGAGCCCGTGACCTCGCTGCCAGTGGTCACCTGCACTCCTCGACGTCGCCGGCTGGCCCCATGCCGGTGTCCCCGGCACTGGTGATGTCCATGGCCACATCACTGAGCCCCACGCTGGCCATGCGCCCGTCGTACACGGCCCGGATGAAGATGCCCTCCAGCCCCTGCAGCACCAGCAGCAGCAGCTCCCGGCTCACTGGGGCACCCTGCTCGTCCTCCCAGTGGTCCTGCCGGGACAGTGACAGCGGTGTCACAACAGAGTGGTGGCAATGCTGGCATCACCCACCCGTCACCACTGGTACCACCCACCTGCCACCCCAGGCATCAGCGCCCACCATCAGCATCATTGCTACCAACATTACCCACCCACCACCGGTATCACCCACCCTTCACCAGAATCCCCCACCTGTCACCACCCACCACCAGTATCACCCACCCACCCACCAGAATGACCTTCCCATCACCATATCACCCACCCACCACCATCACCAGTATCACCCACCCATCACAAAAATCACCTTCCCATCATGGACTCACCCACGTGCCACCACCTCACCCACTCATCACCGTATCACCACCCCTCACCACCAGTAACACCCACCCACCACCAGTATCACTCACCCACCACCAACCAGTATCAGTATCACCCACCTATCACCCAGCACTGGCATCACCCACCCACCATCACCACCACCCACTCATCACCAGCATCACCCCTCCATCACCACCACCATCACCACCACCACCACCCATCCCTTCTGGCACCCACCTCGGTGAGGGGCACATGTCGTTGGTTGAGGACATCGGGCTGGGTGCCCCCGGCCCGTGCCCGCAGCTGCCGCCCATGGCCCCGCAGCAGCAGGTCGGGGTGGGCAGTGGGCTCGGGGGGCCCCCGGCCCAGCCGGTACCGCACCCCGTAGCTCAGCGCTCCCCCATAGGCATCCACCTGGCAGCACAACAGGCTGTCAGTAGCCATGTCACCAATGTCCCCAACCCCATCCCCATCCCGGTGTCACCTTGTCCCCAAGGAAGGGCTCTGGCAGTGCCCAGAAGGCGTCGAGAGCGAGGAAGCGGCGGGACAGATCCAGGAGCTGGAATTCCTCAACACCCGCATCCACATGGAGCTGGGTGGCCGAGAGCACCGGTGCAGATGGCGCCGATGGCACCGTCACGTTGACACCTGCAAGAAAACACTCAGCCCCTGCTGTGTCCCTGTCCCCTGTCCCTTGTCCCCACACTCACCCTTGAAGTCGTTGGGGCGGTCAAAGCGCAGGTGCAGGCGGTGGCGGTGCCGGGCGGTGGCGCGGCAGGAGGTGGTGATGCCGAAGCAGAAGCAGGGCAGGCAGCGGGATGTCCCCGTCACCTGGAAGTGGCCCTCGGGACATGGCCCTGTGGGAGATTAGGCAGCAGGTGACGATGACAACGCCACAGTGGGGTGGGTGGGATGGGCAGGGGAGGGCAGGGGACACTCACCGGGGCGGGTGACGGTGAGGATGCTGTCAGGGATGCCGAACACCATGCCCAGGGTGTTGATGGCCTCGCAGGTGTAGGCACCTTGGTCGGCTTCTTTCACATCCCGGATAGTCAGGGTGCCCTGCCCGGCCTCGCTCACGATTGACACCCTGCGTGGCACGTTTTGTACCCAGAGCCCAGCACAGCCGGTGCCACACACACCCAGTGCCACACACACCCGGTGCCGCGCATACAGCACTCGGCATACCTGGTGCTCTGCACACCCGACACCATGTACACCCAACACCCTGCACATCCAGCACCCAGTACACCCAGTGCCCCACACACCTGCACCACCCAACACCTGGAACACGTGGTGCCCTGCACACCTGGTGCCCGCACACCCAGCACACCCAGTGCCCCACACAACCAGCACACCTGACATACCCAGTGCCCAGCACACCCAGCACACCCAGTGCCCCGTCCCAGTAGAGGAGCCCATTCCCACTGCACCCTCCGCCGAAGCCCAGGCCCCGCCCCAACATCAAGCCCCGCCCACCGCAGTGTTAGCACCGCCCACTTGCCCCAAATTCCGTGCTAAAGCCCCGCCCACAACGACCACGCCCTACACACAAGCCCCACCCCATGTGGAGGCCCTGCCCACTACAGCCCCCGCCGCAAGCCCCTCCCATCACCAGGGGCCCCGCCCCCAAAGCCCGACCCTCCTCCAACCACCTCAGCCCCCTATCACAAGCCCCGCCTACCACAGGCCCCCATACAAGCTCCTCCCACCGTAGACCGCACCCAATCACAAGCCCTTCCCCGACGGGAAGCCACGCCCCTTCTCCAACCTCCTCCAATCCGCAGCCAGTTCCCCTTAGGCCCCGCCCCCGGGCCCCGCCCACCTGTGGCTGCTGGGGGTGTGTCCCCAGTTGAGGCGCCAGGTGACGATGGGCGTGGGGACCCCGGTGGCCACACAGGTGAAGGTGACGGTCTGGCCCGGCACCGCCCGCACCGACTCCCGCGGCAGTGTCACCACCTGCGGGGGCACTGCCACCGCCACCCTGTCACTGTCACCGCCACCGGCACCACCCGCACCATGCGGCACCCCAGGGGGACAGGGACACTGCCATCCTGTCATTGTCACCACCGCTGTCACTGGCACAGTCACCGCCCACCCCAGGCGTCAAGGACCCTGCCACTGCCACCCCTGTCATTGTGACCACCACTGCCATTGACACCAGCTGCTCTGCCTGGCACCCCAGGGGACTGGGACACTGCCATCACCACCCTGTCATTGTCACTGCCAACAGCACCACCGGGGGATGGGGACACTGCCACCACCACCCCAGACCCACCTGGGGACAGGTTCATTGGCACCAGGTTTCCAGTCCACCTTGGGGACAGAGTCATTGGCATGGGGTTCTCAGATCAGTCTGAGGACAGGGTCCCCTGTGTGACACCCAGCCTGGTGCTGTGACACTTCCCCAGCACGGCACCACTTCGTGCCAAGGTCTCAGCACAGGATCCCCAGCCTGGTGCCATGGCACAGACGGTCTGGGCATAATGTCCCCAACATGGTGCCACGGCACAGAGTCCCTGAGTGCAGAGTCCCCTGCTTGGTGCCATGAGTGTCCCCAGGATGGTGTCATGCCATGGGGTCCCTGGGTGCAATGTCCCCAGGCAGTGTCCCCAGCCTGGTACCAAGACACAATGTCCAGTGCCATGGCACAAAGTCCCTGGGCAGTGTCCCCAGCGTGGTGCCATGGCAAAGGGTTCCTGGCACAGATCAGGCACAGCATCCCCAGCCCTGTGTCCCCAGGACAGCTCGGGCACAGTGTCCCCATCCTGGTGACACAACAGGATTCCTGGGAACAATGTCCCCGTCCTGGTGTCACAGCACCACATGCCACCATGCCCTGCGCCCAGCATCCCCAGCACAGCATTCCCAGCCCAACCCTGGTCCCCACGTCCCCTCTATGCCAAGCTGTCCCCTGGGGTGTCACTCACCACATCCAACCTCGTCGCTGCGGTCGGGACAGTCGGGCTCCCTGTCGCACTGGTAGCTGGCGTGGATGCAGCTCCCGCTGGACACGCACCGGAATTCCGCTGGCCCGCACGCCGCACCGGGCGCCTTAGTGGCTGCGGGGGGTCACAGTGCCACGCGTCACCCGTGTCCCTGTGTCCCCGTGCGTGTCCCTGAGCCCCCGTACTCACGGCAGTTGCTCTCGTCGGAGCCGTCGCCGCAGTCGTTCTCGCCATCGCAGCGCCAGAGCTTGAGGGCGCAGTGCCCGTTGTCACACTTGAACTCGTTGGGCTCGCAGGGGGACGGGGTGCCTGGGGGGCACAGAGGACATCAGCACCCAGAANACGGGGTGCCTGGGGGGCACAGAGGACATCAGCACCCAGAATCCCAGAATCCCAGAAGCAATGAGGTTGGAAAAGACCTCTGAGATCATCGAGTCCAACCTGTGACCCAGCACCACCTTGCCACCCAGACCATGCACTGAGTGCCACATCCAGTCTTTTCTTAAACACCTCCAGGGACAGTGGCTCCACCACCTCCCTGGGCAGCCCATTCCAGTGCCCAATCCCCCTTCCTGTGAAGAATTTCTTCCTAATGTCCAGCCCAAACCTCCCCTGGCACAGCTTGAGGCCGTTACCTCTCATCCTGTCCCTGTTCCCTGGGAGCAGAGCCTGACCCCCTCCGGCTTCCCCCTCCTTTCAGGGAGTTGTGCAGAGCCAGAAGGATCCCCTGAGCCTCCTTTCCTCCAGAATGAGCTCCCCCAGCTCCCTCAGCCGCTCCTGGTGCTCCAGCCCCTTCCCCATCTCCGTTCCTTTCTCTGGACACACTCCACCATCTCAACATCCTTCCTGAATGGGGGTCCAGAACCGGGCACAGCACTCGAGGTGTGGCCTCACCAGTGCTGAGTGCAGGGGGAGAATCACTTCCCTAATCCTGCTGGCTGCACTATTCCTGATGCAGGCCAGGTGCCATTGGCCTTCTTGGCCACCTGGGCACAACCTGGCTCATGTCCAGTCTGCTGTCCCCAGGTCCCTTTCTGCCTGGCTGCTGTCCAGCCACTCTGTCCCCAGCCTGTGGTGCTGCATGGGGTTGTTGTGGCCAAGTGCAGGACCTGGCACTTGGTCTTGTTAAATCTCATATCCTTGGATTCAGCCCCTGGATCCAGCCTGTCCAGGTCCCTCCGCAGAACCCTCCTGCCCTCCAGCAGACCCACATTCTCACTCAACCTGGTGTCATCTGCAAAATTGCTCATGGTGGACTCAATCTCCTCATCCAGATCCACATCCGTAAAGCTTTCAAACAGCACTGGGCCCAGCACTGTTCCCTGGGGCACCTCACCAGTAACCAGACACCAACTGGACACAGCACTGGTCAGCACCATCCAGTTCCTCACCCAGCCGACACTGCTCTGTCCAAGCCATGAGCTGCCAGCTTTTCCAGGAGTATCCCACCAGTGCCCAAGGGTTTGCTGAACTCCCGGTGCCCCCCAACCCTCGCTGTGCCCCCCAGGACTCACCGCAGGCGTCCTCGTCGGAGCCGTCGGCGCAGTCGCGCTCGCCGTCGCACAGGTAATCCCGGGGGACACAGCGCCCGTCCCCGCAGGCGGCCTCGCCCCGCCGGCAGCCCCCGGCCGCTGGTTTCGGGGGGCGGGGGGTGAAGGGGCGCGG
>WBMZ01014244.1:0-12947 GCA_013400975.1 Atrichornis clamosus | reverse complement strand
CCCGCCCCGCCCCGCTCCGCCCCCGGCCCGCCCCTCGGGCACGGCGTGGGCACGGCTCGGGCGGGAGCGGCGCTCCCCGCGCGGCTCCGCTCCGCACAAAGCGCTCTGCCCGCGCCCTGCAGGGGCACACGCGACTCGCAGCCACAGCCACACCGCCCCCCGCCCCAGCAGCGCTCCCGCAGACAGCCACTGTCTCAGGCACATCCCGGCGGGTATCAGCCCCCGGGGCGTGCAGACGCCCACCTACCCAGCGGCACAGATCCCACAGGGTCCTACACACGCACCCCACCCCGACACCAGCCTTGAGGACGGTACTGATCCAGCTGGAAGGCACTGGGAGCCAG
This sequence comes from Atrichornis clamosus, assembly GCA_013400975.1. Lineage (NCBI taxonomy): Eukaryota > Metazoa > Chordata > Aves > Passeriformes > Menuridae > Atrichornis > Atrichornis clamosus. The sequence goes on along the minus strand of WBMZ01014244.1, from coordinate 12,603 downwards.
AGGGTTCACTCATCTTCGCCGAGCTTGCCAGACAAGGACATGGTGAAGTTCATCTCGAGGGGATGCTGTGGAAGGGAGAGAAGTTTGCTATAACTGAAATGAGGATTTGACCCCACTGTGCAAAAACTGCAGACAGCATCTCGGGAAAATCTCAAAGCTCTGCTGCTGTGGGAGGCTGGGCATCATTAAAAGGGAACAGGATGAGGTTTTGTTCACTGCAGTGTCTGAGCTATGCTTTAGGGCAGGCTGGAAAAGGAGTGGTCTTTGCTTACCCTGGCACTTGTTCTGTGGTGTGTAGTTCTGAGCATCTAAATTCTTCGAAACTAGGAAAAGCCAAAACAGTTCTCCCCCTGCCCTGATCAGGGCCTTAGCTTAGTTCCTTGCTTAAGTCACTGCTCCTCTAGTGCAACAAAGCATTCCTAGTCTCATACATAATAGTGAATTAAAAAGGCAAATAAGCTTGCATAATGGAGAATCAAGCCCCAAATAGAAAAACAGAAACTGGAGTTATGTACAGGAGTTAAAGAAAAAAAGTCCTTCTCAGGAACCAATCATTCCAGTAAATTCTTCTCCTTCAGGGAATTTTGGCAGTAGCACAGCTTGCAAACGTTTTTGCTTGCAAACATCCTGGCTGGCTGGTCTTTTGCAGTTGTGGCTGTCTGCTCATGTTCTCTCTTCTTTTTTGATGAGTTGTTAAAATAGTCCAGAGACCCCAGCGTTAGAAAATACAGGAACTCCTCCACTTAATTTGCCATACTGCCATGAAGACATCTGCTTAACAACCTCCCGCTTCTTCCTTCAAGAAAGCCACTCACAATCAGTTTGCTGCATCTTTTCGTGTGCATCATCCCAGTGCCAGTGCACCCAGTCGTGCAGGTAAATTATCTCTCAGAAATGCCTTCATCATGACAGAAACCTCTCTCATAGTACAGATCACCTCATCTGTGGGAGGGAAAACTGAGCTGGGAAAACAAATGGCCCACATTTCCAACATTTTCCCTATTTTAGAAGGTTTGAATGAAAGAACCCAGCTCTAATCAGCCCAGATGAAGTTGTGGCCGTAAGGCTTGCTAATCCTGGAGGGTGGTAAACTTCCTCACATTCAAGTGTCTGAATTTCATACCTGAAACTTTAAAAAGAGCCGAGCACTATAATTTTTTCAGCAAGCCTTCTTATTGAAGAGTCAGAGACAGCTTAAGGAATGAAAACCAGATTTAAAATTCGTTCTGTGTTCACAATGGAACAGCACTGAACTGAGTGAATTGTCCTGAGATGTTTACCCTGAGTAGGAAAACTTTCCCATGCCAGAGGCCTTGGGATTACAGGATAATTAAAGTTTCTTTTTTCTAATGAAGTCAGCCTGTTAATGTCCAGAGATTTCAGCAGAAAATTGAACAACCTCAAGTTTTTATAAAATAATTACTCTATAAGGTCTGAGACCAAGCATGATGGCTTTTTACATGTCTGTAAAGTCCTGTGGTTTCTCCAGTACAGTGTTCATCATTGTCAAGTTTTGGTATTTTCTCAATGTCCAAGAAAACTTGCAGAAAAGAAGCCCTCTCAAGTGGAAAGCAGTACACAATGCCTGCTAAGACAACCACATATCCTAGTCAGCCATATGTCTCCCAATGTATTGTTTTCCAGAACACTGTCACAGCAACAAGGCACATGGCTCAGAGCAACCCTGACAGCACAAAGAGAAACCTTAGGCCAACTGGAATTTCAAGCACCATCTCTCACTGGCAGAAGTAAGACCATCACTGAGTCTTGTTTTCACAGTGTTGTCTCTAAGAGTAACCCCTTGAGAACAGATAGACAAACAGGCATGAACCCATAGTGAGTTCCTCTGTAGGCAGACAAAAGAAGCAAAACTTTCTGGAGATGGGCTCAGCATCACCCATGGCCAGCAAAGATGCCCAGTTATGAAGATTACTGGTGCCAATAGTGCCTTTTACTCCAAGACACTTAAAAATACCCAGAAACAGGAAAAAATGTGATACCTTTTTTTAGCTATGGTCCACACTGTGTGGCTGAGCAAATCTTAGTTTCCACTTGTGGTGCACAGATCTCCTCCTGGCCATGGCCCTGATGTGCTGGGGGGGGGTCTGCCTATGCCTGCCAGGACTCCAGCACTGCCCATGGTGTCACAGCTGGTAGATTTTTGTGTGGAAGTGGGGTGGCACTGTCTGTGCTGCCACCAGTTTGCCTGCTCACATGCAGCCAGGATGGAGCCAGGGGCAACCAGTGCTAGCACCTACCACTTGCAGGGTGAAAGAGCAAAGGGGCATCCTCCAGCAGGCTCCTGGGGATGTTAGTACCTGGTGCAAGTCATAAGATTCTTGAGTCAATGTGCACATCCCTGGAAACCTGCCTCTCCATGCACTGCAGACTCTTTGCCTACTCCAGGCATTGGTGGCTTGGTTTCTGCAGCCCTTTTCTCCCCCAGTCCAGGACAAGAAGATTAAAAGCATCAGCCATAAAGAATAAAGGATGTGGTCTCTTAACCACCCTCCATGGGAGTTATCCTCGCCGCTAACATCTGGAGGCCAAAAGTATGAACTCTGTAGGACCTGTCTACCTCGTAGGGCTGGAGTGAAGGCCTAAATTGCTAACACAACACCATGTGCAGGCAGCAGCCCCCCACTGCACCCTGGCTGCTGTGACAATCTGCAGATCAGTATGCCAACCAGCGACAGGCACTGCTATTCCTTTGCTCGGGGCACTGTGTCAAAGGGGCAGCTCGGTTCTCCATACCCAAGAGCAACAGTGACTGTTAAGAAACCGTGGGATAATAGCCCTTTTGATGGATGCTGGGCTTGCGCTGTTGGGATGCAGCGGTTGTGGTGGAGCTGGGAAGGGGGAGGGGGCAGAGAGGCATATGACAGTGATGATAACAAGTGGGCTTTGTACGCTGCAGCCAGGGGCTCCCACAGCTGCTCCAGTCCCCATTCTCTCTTGATGTAGTTGGGGTGGGAGAAGAGGCTACTAAAGCTCAAGCAAACAAGCATGACATAGGTAAGATTTTAATGATTCAGTCCCTGCATCTCTTGAAAATATAAAACTTTGGCAGAGCATCTCCTCCTTCCATTCAAGCAGGGTCTCTGGAGGGGAGGTGGGCTGGTGGTCTGTCTGCTGTGGTTCCTCCAGGACAGAAAATGCCCTCAACTGGGTCTATCGAGTTTGCTTCCTTTCCCTGTGTAGCTGGTGAATACTTGGAGCCCATGCTGGCCAAGGCCCTCATCTGCTTCTTGCCATCACGCCAAGGGTCTTGGTGGTGCTGATGTAGAGTCTGGTGGTAACCTGGAGCGTGCCCTTGGTAAAGGGCAGGGCAGGTCATTGGCTCCAAATTAACCTGGCACAGTGATGGATGGGAGAAAAGGAACAAACCTGGAAGTGGGCACCATGGCAGAGTGTGGACAACTGGAGCACACAGTGTCTCATTGATATTAACTCTGTGTAACCCTGGTTTTACATCACCTGTCATCACTTGATGACAGTGTCTTTTTCCTTATGATGCATATTTTCTGTGGAATGGGAGATAATGATTATAGCAGTCAGCTACAGATTGCCAAGAAAAAACAACTCTGCCTTGCCCCCGCTCTGCCCCCTAAAAAAAAGAAAGCAGGAAAACCCCACTCCAAAACTCACACACACTTTGTTACAGTAATCCCTGTCCCAATAGGAGACAAGCACAAACTCCCAGGCAGCCTGCGTGGTTGTTCTTAGTAAGCTTTGAACAGCTGGGGGATTTGGGGAGGAGATTAGCTAATACAATTCAGGCTCAATTAGCAAAGGAAACATGGAGATCCCAGCTCCCATTGGGATAGAAGTGGGCAGGATCCCTCCAGAGGATTAATCACACAGCAACTCGTGCTTCATTCACAAATAACCAAGCCGCCAGTGTGTGCCATCGCACCTACAGCTGGGCTGCCATTGTAGGGGGAATGCTTGCCAGTACCAAACACTCCCTTACCCCTTGGACCCAGCTAAAACCCACTTTCCTGCCCATGGGCTGGGAGAGGGAAGGACTAACCGCAGTGGGGAGGGAGAGCAGGCATGCACGCAGGTGCAGAAAGCTGGCAGCCAAACAAAGGGAGATCGCAGGAGCAGATACGGGCACATGCAGGATACAGTCACAGCTTTCTATGAGCAAGGCCAAAGGCAAGGGGAGGGGGGTGAAGGAGACGGTTTCTCCTTGATGAGAAGACGCCAAGATGCACCAGCAATCGGATGCCAGTGCTGTATTTAAAACTGGGACCCCTGGCCAGGGAGGGCTTTTCTTGTCACGAATGCTCTTCGTTTGGCCAGCTGGGAAAAGCAGTGGGTTCACCAGGCTGCTGGGGCATCTATAAGGACAGATTTCCAAGCACACCCAACCACCTTGGGATGAAGCAGAGCCCACATCTCTAAACAGCTCAGTGAGCACCAGCTTCCAAACTTCCCCCAACATGAGTCTCCTTGAAAAGCTGAACCAAATCCACATGAATGCCTGCAGAGCATCCCCAGCCTCAGTTGGTTCCTCATTTCCAAAAGCTGCCCTCAAATTTCTCATCTCTTGGGGTGTTTGAAAGACACAGAGCCCCTCAAGAGCTGAGGCGCAGACTCCCTCACCAGACAGGCCTCTGCTCGCAGAGCTGGTGAACCGGTTCCCAGGGTGCGAGTTGCATGGGCAAGCTCTCCCACGCATGGATGGGTTTCACACAGCCCTGTCGGAGACTGGCTGCTAAACACTGCTGCTCTCTGTGGAAAGCAGATGGACTTGGAAAGAAGCACTTGGTGCTCTGGAAAAGGTTACTCCTGAAGACTGGGCTGATGACTGCCAAAAGGCAAGATGTTAATTGATTTTTCAGATCAGTTTTCAGTCAATTCATGACTCTGGAGGCTGGAGTCAGGAATCAGACCAAGGAAGGGTGGTGAGGGACAGGGCTTGAACCAGGCAAAGCAATTGGCACAGGAGATAGAGCAAACCAGGCTTGGTTTCCCAGCCTTCCTTGGATAGAGAAGCAAAAGTCTTGCAGAGGGAGATAATAGTCCTTGACCAGTGCCAGGAGAATGCAAATAAATGTCAAGCAGCTCCCCAGGTGTCAGCTTGGGAAACAAACCCACCAGCCTCTTCCTGGTTCAGTAGCAGGACTCTCAGAGTGGAAGCAGTAGCCTCCAGCACAGCTTTGTGGGGGACAGCAAACACCACCTGTCCTCATGTCAAAGTACTCCAGGGTCTGACGCTCCCAGCACAACCAGAAAACATAGCTAGGTCTGGAAAAGCCATTGGCATGGAGGGAGCAGACACACAGGCACGAGGCACTACAGGAGTGCACACCACTGATTTCTGCCTCTCTCCTATAAGATTGGCTTTTTCCCTTGCTCCTCAGCACTTTGGTGTATACAGGCACTGGGAAACATTTGCTCCTTGCACTCCTTCCAATGAAGCGTGGGAAAAGCTCTCACCCGAAGCAAAAAACATGGGAATTTGCTTTCAAGTCTATTCTTCTCACTCTCTTTCTCTCCAAGTGAAAAGCCCTGAGCTGGCTTTTTTTCTTTGCAAGGCAGGTTTTCTAGCCAAGGCAAACTGGTGTTTGTCTCTCATGCTGTCAGCAGAGTGACAGGCATCAGTACGATGAAGGGCAAATCAACCAGGACAGAGGGAGTGGCAGCAGGGCAGACTGGGCCTGTGTACATCTTCCCCCCCACCTTTTAGATAAGGGAAACAGCATATTTCAGCTTCAGTAAAAGAAATAAGGGCTTATTTTGGGGGGCATTTAACTCCCAGAAGATATAGAGAGCCCTTAGTTTGGTGCTTGGCTTACTGAGGTGGGCAAAGAAGAAAGGAAAATTGGCATTGAAAAAAATAACAGAGGTTGCCACCCTCTGCTTCCTGGCTCCGGAGTGAATAGGTAGTGAGCAGAAATAGAAAAGCATCGTCCCCTGTCAGGAGCAGCACCAGGATTTCTCCCATCCTTGATCCAGCTGCCATGTGATAGATCTGTCCAGTGAAGGCAGATCCTGTGCCAGCACCTGCCACGTGCAGGCATCAAGCGCTGTCAGCCCTGTGTGCCGAAAGCTCCACAGGTGCTGGACAGGGACATGTACCAGGCCAGCTGCTCACTCCTCGCCAGCACCTCAGCCTCCAAAGAGCTGGAAGGAGGTGCTTCCCACCGCCCCAGCCAATGTCTGCCTCCTTTCCTGGCCTCTCTAGCTGCCCAGGAGGCCTGGCTATGTAATCCTGCAGGAGGGCAAGTGGCTTTGGGCGGCCTATTTGCAACGAGGCTAGGATGATGCAGGGTGTCGGCGAATTTTCAAGCCAAAGGAAGAGGCAAAGACATGCAATTCCTTGCCTTGGAGACTGGAAAACACTCCTTTTCCAGAAAACAAGGCTGAAGGACCACGAGGCACCTGCAGAACTCATGAGACCGTGACAAACCTAAAGAAAACGAAGCCCTCAGGTAGTCCTGATTGCTCTCCCAGCGCAGGCAGTCATTGCAGGAATGTGCCCTAGGATGCTGCTGGGAGGGGAATAAAGGCACCCTGCCCTCTTGCCTGCCTGCATAGCCCTCTCTCCAGTATGACATGGCAACCTTGGGGAACACCAAAAGGACAGCTGCAAACCCTGATATGACCCAGGAGACCCACTCTATGCCCATGTAAAAGAGTAGGGAATACACTTTATACCCTGAGGTTTAAGGCAGATCTCTTACGCTTTCAAACTCCGTCCTGCAAGTAACCTGATTCCCCCCAGCACTTTTTCTTGTGTGAAACTCCCTCCACAAGAGGTGCCTTAGGTGAGCAGCTGCAGAGACAGCCAGACCCCAGAGGAGGTGTTTGCTTTCTCCATCTTCCACACATACACACACCCTCTTTTTAATTGTTTGCACATCAAGAAACGACTTGCCGTATTGCAGCCTCCCAAAGGGAAGCAGGCATTGAACTCGTAACCTGAAACTGCCTCTCAGGGAGACAGCCAGCACCCACCTCCCTCTGTTCCCACGTCCTCTCCCCTGCTCATCCCTGCCTGAGCAGCAGCCATGTCCTCCCCTCTCTCTGTTCAGCTCTTCAGCAGCTACACCCTTCACTGATAATGAGCACAGAGAAAAAAAGCACAGAGCTGCCATTCAGGGCCTCTCTCAGACACCAAAACATCTCTGTGCATTAATAATCCCTTTCAAAAGCCCCTTCCTTGCACACATCCCACCCTCCCCCTCTAGCCCCCGATGCTTTTCAGGAGCGACTGTGATTCATCTGAGGTGCGAAACAGCACGGTAAAATTTTAATACAGCCTGAACATGATGTGAGAGCGCTCAAGTGCCTTTTAAGCAGCCTGCCTGTTTCCAGCAACTGCTTTGAAGGCAAGATCGCTTCAGCGCTGTGTGAAGAGCTTCAAAGAGAATATTTGGGACTGATTTTGACACAACTCAGAGAAGGCAGGAAGCCTCCTAACACAGTTCCCTTGAAGAATGAGCACCAGCAGAAGAACATGCATGCTCTCATGCCATCCCTCCCTGCTGGGGGTTAGTCCAGCTGGACCATATGGGAACACCTGGGAGGACCAGAGCTGCATTTAACCACAGGATATCCACTGAGTGCTGTGACATGTCCCCACCTCCACAGACTTCTGTGGAAGAAATTCCCCTGACCATTGGTTATATTGCATGCTAATAGCCCTGGGACTGATGGTCTGCCCCCAGCTGTGACTCCGAGGGTTGGAAAGCAGGGGAGAATTTTCTATGCCCCCAGATACATGTGTTGATTGGAAAAGTATGAAAATAAGGCAAAACACTTGGATTAGTCCAAACAGAAAGATATGCTGATAGTACCCAAGGGCTTTTCTACAGCCAGTAAACAAAAGGGAAACAAAACCAATGTGTCAGAAAGTGGGGATAGGAGGTGAGTGAACAGGAGGCAACAGCAGAGGCAGAGGAGGGTAATTCCCCTCTGGACGGGGGAGAGGCTTTGGAAACCTCCACAAACCAGCAGATATCCCTCAGCTTTGCTGTTTTTCAGTGTTTCTTGAGTCCCTGGGTCTCTCCAGACCTGCAAACAGCACAGTACCTCCCTCCCACAGGGAAATGCTTAGGCCCTGGAGACCATTATACTCAGCCCGGGAATGCTGGAGGCCAAAGCAAGAGGCTGAGCTCTGCATCTCCAAGTGTCCGGCCACAAGGCAGCTGAAAGCTCCTGGTGATATTGAATTGTCTCTGCCTCCACACCAAGAGCAGAACATCAACAAAAACCACCGTGTTCCGAGTAGGGGGGATCTGTGTTGGTGCTGAGCACTGCTCCTTCCCAGGCCATCCATTCACATTTACCTGACAAACTATCCCCAGTAGTACATTACCCAGGACTGCTGCAAGGATGTTGGTGAGGTGCAGGCTGCAACTCTGCATATCCTGTGCCATCAGAAAAGGGAGTGGGTAAAGCCAGTGAAAAGAGAATAGAGTAGTTTGAGTTGGTAAAAGCCCTGGGGGTACTGCATTGTTTGGCTTTTCTCTGCAAGTATGTGGTGCACCAAAGTAATTTGCCTCCATGGCCACTGTAAAGAAAGGAGGGAATGTCTTTCTTGAAAAACTAAGAGCAAATCACAGCAACAGCCCCTCTCCTTTACATGCAGACAGTCACCATGGACAGTGTCAGCACAAAGGGCTGGCAGGGAGCAAGATACAAGACCTGGCTTCCAAAACAGAGTGGCCTGAGTTAAGTGAAGTAGGAAAAAAGGGAGAGAGCCAAACTCAAGGTGTGGGGAGCACTGCTGTAGGTGCACATGCTCACACGGGCTGGAAAGTGCATGGGCAGGAAGGCCATGGAGGACAGACAGCAACCCTCACGATTTGGAAGACAGGAATCTTTTGACATTGGTGCAATGGCTGCAGGGGGGATGTCTGGGGTAGCTCATGGCAGGTGATCTCTAATGCCCTGTGGAGACAAGCCTGAGAGGTGCAACAGACCTGCACAGGGTTGAAAGGAACACAGCCAGCTCAGCTGTAGGTTTACATGAAGGTGGTTCAATTTTTGAAGGTCAGTTGGAGACTGGAGCTACTGATGGAGAGAGATAAACCTGGCATCAACCTCAGGATCACTTCTCACTCCAAAAGAGACTGTTCCCCTTCCCAGGCATACATTCAGAACCAGGTTTCCATGCAGAAACATCTTCACTTAGCAGAACTAGCACCTGTGCTGACACATCCTGAGCATTTGCGGTTACTGAGAGTAGAGCAGCTGGAGCACTTGGCGCAGCTGTCAGGGAGCAAGTGCAGAGAACCTCCCACCCTAGGCTATACCTCGCCTGAGAAATCCCCAAAGGGGGCTTATTTAGAGAAAAACCAGTGGATTTCAGAGCTAAGCTCTATTTGCTAGAGATATATCTGACATGCCTCCTAGGATATATTTGAAATGAGAGCTCTCCAAGTCAACTGGGAAGTGACTAAGGCATGTGTATCAACCTTTGACCAGAGTTTGCTCTGAGAGTGAACAGAGGCACCATCTCACCTGCAGCAGGTGAGATTTAGTGGAGTCATCAACCTCTTAGCCTTCAGCAGGACTGGGCCAGCTCTAGAAACGTATCAGCAAAGTTCCTGGGGCTGAGGATGAATGAATCTTCTTATGCCCAGTTTGTGCTCTCACAGCTGCAGGAAGATGCAAGACAGAGATCTATCTGCTTTCTGGAAGTCTGCTGCTCCTCAAAGGTTGCAATCAGTAGCACCTCACAGGAGAACGGAGACAATGGAATGCAAACTGTCTTCAGTGCAATTTAAGATAACAGCGAAACTCAATTAGCTAATAAACACACTGAGTGTCGGCTGACACACCCGTGAACATGGGCATGGCTGCAAGGAAACGTCAGAGCTTCTGTGTGCTCAAAGCCACCTTCTGAACTAGGAATGACAGGGAGAGAGAAAGTAGTCAGCAGTCCTGTGAGGGAGTGGCAGATGGGGTGACTGAGCAAGGGTGGTGTGACAGGAGGGGATCACAAATTCACCAATGGGGCTTAAGCAGGGCCACCATCGACACTTGCACGTAAGCAAGGAACTGTGGCACCACTGTGCAGAAAGCTCCCAAAGCCTCTCCAGAAACTCCAGAGAGGCTGGGGAGCCTTTCTAACACATCTGTACACTAATGCATGCAGTGCGGGGAATAAACACAGGGAACCAGAGATCAGTGTGCAGCTGCAGGGCTGCAATCTTGTGGTAGGATAACTCCCATGACTCGAGTGTGGCAAAAGAGGGATACAGGCTTTTTAGTAAGGATAGAGTGGGCAGATGAGGAGGGGGAGTTTCTCTTCATGTGTGTGAGCAGCTGGAGTGTATGGAACTCTGCCTGGGGATGGATAAGGAACCAGCTGAGACCTTATGGGGTAAGACTGTAGGGAGAACAGGCAAAGATGATGTTATTGCAGTGGGCGTCTGCTATAGGCCACCTGACCAGGAGGAACAAATGGATGAGGGTCTCTACAGAAAAGAGCAGCGTCATGTTCACAGGTCTTGTATCGTTATGGGGGACTTCAACCACCTTGATGTCTGCTGGAGGGACAACACAGCAGGACCTGAGCAATCCAGGAGTTTTTCAGAGTGCACGAATCATAAATTCCTCTTCCAAGTGACAAAGGAGCCAACAAGGAGGGCTACTGTGCTGAGCCTCATACTTGTCAACAAGGAGGGGCTCATTGCAGATGTGAAGACCAAAAGCAGCCTTCGCTTCAGTGACCATGAGATGGTGGAGTTGAGAATCCCAAGGGGAGGGAGGAGGTGAGAGGCAAGCTTCCCGAGAGCAGACTTTGGCCTCTTCCAAGATCTGCTTGCAAGAGTCCCAGGAGATAAAGGCCTGGACGGAAGAGGTGGGAAGGTGAAGGGAAGGGCAGGCAAAAAATCTGACTAATATTTGAAGCTCAAGAGAACTCCATTCCAACAAATATATAGCTAGGTAAAATTGCCAGGAGGCCTGTGTGGATGAATGGGAAGCTCCTGACCAAATCCAGATACAGAAAGGGAGCCTACAGAGGGTGGAAGAAAGGATGAGTAACTGGGGGGAATACAGAAACATTGTCTGAGCATCTCTGTCCAAATTCAATTCTAGTTGGACTTTAGCTTTCCTAACTCCAGAGGGTGAGGTGGATTGAAAACTGGATGAATGGCCTGACCCAGAAGGTGGCAATTGAGGGAGGAAGTCTATTGGATGCCATTCACTAGTGGTGTATCCCAGTGGTCAAGATTGGGTCTGATCCTGTCCAAAATCTTCATCAATGATATGGATGATGGGACAGATAGTGTTCTCTGCAAGTTTGCTGATGGCACAAAACTGTGAGGCGTGGCTGCCATCCAGATGGACCTGGACAGGCTAGGGAAGTGGGCTGACAGCAAATGAAGTTCAATGAGTTCATGAAGTTCAACAATGAGAAGTGGAAAGTAAATGCACCTGGAAGAAAACAATGCCAGGCATCAGCACATCCTGTGGGCCACCCATTTGGAAAGCAGCTTGTCAGAAAAGGACCTCAGGCACCAGGTGGGCACTCAATTGAATGTAAGCCAGTAATGTACCCTTGCTGAAAAGGCTAACAGTGTCCTGGGCTGCACTGGGAGGGGTGCTGCCAGAAGTAGAGGGAGGTGAGCCTTCCATCTGCTCAGCACTGGTGAGGCTACTCTGGGTGTATTGTGCCTGCTTCTGGGCTCTGCAGTACAAGAGGGATAAGGCCATGAAGATGATGAAGGGACTGAAACATCTCCCTTATGAGGAAAGACTGTGAGAGATGGAATTGTTCAGCCAGGAGAAGGGAAGACTCAGAAGGGATCTTACTCAGGTATATAAATACCTGAAGGGAGGGCGCAAAGAAGGTGAAGCCAGGCTCCTTTCAGTGGTGCCCAGTGACAGGACTGGAAGCAATGGGCACAAACTGAAACACAGGAGGGGCCATCTAAACATCAGGAAATACTTTTTTAATGTGAGAATGACTGAGCACCAGCACAGATTGCCCAGAGAAGTTGCACAGTCTCCACCTAAACACAGATGGAGGCTGACCATCTGGAAAGCAGCTTTGCTGTAAGGGTGACTGAGCACTGGCAGAATTGTCCAGAGAGGCTGTGGAATCTCCATGCTTGAAGGTATTCCAAAGCTGACTGAACATTGCCCTGGAGAGCCTAGTCTAGGTGGCCGTGCTAGACAGGGGCAATTGGACTAGGTATGTCCAGAAGTCCCTTCCAACCTCAGCCGTTCTGTGATGGAGTGAAGCAATAACCCCTCTCAGGAGGGCACACTTATGCCACAGGACTGTGCTGAGCCAGTTGATGCTGCTGGACAGCCACCAAGGGGAGGGACAGTACCCCAAAGGAGGTGACAGAGTGAACTGGTTGAATGCTGTAGTCCACCTAAAAAAATGCCACTTGAGACCTGAGGTCTGTAACACCTTACAGGATTTCTGGCACAGAGGGTGAGATGGCTAATGATACAGTCCAAGGGAACATAGGGATACAAGAAGGTACGGCAATAATGAACAGATCTTCCCCTTGAAATCCACACAGGACTCCTAAAGGTTTACGCCACAAACCCAAGATGGTGAAATCTCCCTATTTCTTGGAACACAGCTATTTGATAGTACTGTTGTTGTGGTGGGTTTGTGTT
>WBMZ01014242.1:0-109940 GCA_013400975.1 Atrichornis clamosus | reverse complement strand
CACCCCGCGGCGAGGCGCTGGCGGCGCTGCGGGCGCGGCGAGAGGCGCGGCGGGCGGCCGGGCAGCGGCCCCATGGCCAGCATGGCGTGCGAAGTGATGCCCCTGCAGAGGTACGTGTCCGGCCGGGGCAGCCCCCGGGCCCCAGCGCGGGGAGCGCCGCTTCTGCCGGGCTATCCGGCACGGGAGAGCCGGGACTCCGGCCCCGCCTGGTAGCGGGGATACCCGCCCGGGACCTGGGATTCCCGTCCCGGCCCCAGCGCCGGGGCAGTGCAACAAGTCGAGTTACTTGCGGGTCTCCGGGGGTGGGGAATCTCTGGCTTCCTCGTGCGGGGAGGTGGCTCGATGTATCGCCCCGAATTCCGCACAGCTCTCTCCGTGCGGGGTGGGAGCAGCTCAGAGGTGTTCAGGGACCCCGGCCAGCCTGGGGTTCCGCCGGCCCCCTGCGCCCGGGCAAACCTGAGCCCACCGCCGGCTCCCTGCAGCGGCGGCTGTACTGCGGTACGGGAGCGCGGCCGCGCTGGCCCTGCGCACACCCCACCTGCGGCTGTCAGCTCACGCACCCAGCGTGCGCTGCCTTCCGCAGCACGGGCGAGAGGTTTAGTTTTCGGAGAAGGGCTCGTTTGTCTCCAGGGTGCCGACGCACACCTCCCTTCAGCACCAGCTGTGAGCGAGTACCTGTACTGGCATGTGCTCCCGCCACGCTATGGCAGGGAGAACTGCAGTCAGGCTTCTGAAATGGCAGGGCACAGACCCGCTGCGGGGAGGAGTGTGGACAACCCTTTCACTGGGTCATCCAATTCTTTTTTTCACTCTTTCAGTTCTCAAAATTAAGTAGTCCAAACCTCCCCTAGCCATATTTGAATGGGCTGGATATCAATCTTTCTGTAATCTACAAAACAGTAAATGAGAAATTTACCGTGCCATTTCAGCACTGTGGTGGTGCTGTTTCAGCAGAAGCTGCAGAGTGGCTGCTTACTTGAACACAATAAAATAGCAACTGAAATTGCTGCCCAAACTGTTATTGTCTTGGTGAAGGGCAAGGTCCTCTGCAGGTACATGTGAAGGAAGTCTCTTTGGCAGTAATGCAGTCTTGGGGTTCCATGTTGATGACTGCAGAGAAACAGAAATGTGATTTGAATATCTTAAAGAAGTAGTCACAGTGCATAATTTCTATTTGAAGGACCAGTCTCATATAATATTTTTAACCTTTCTGTGTTCCCAAGGATCTGACTGTCTTAGCAGTGGTCGGAACAAGTGGTTGTTATTGTGCTCTTGACTCTTCACCCCAGGGGAAGATAGGTTTCACAGGCTGTCTCTAATTAGACTCTTTGTTGTTGCAAGGTCTAACTCTCGATCAGTTAGAGATGCAGTCAGCACTTCAAAAGTGAAGTATTTTCTTCAAACTCCATTAAGCCTTAAGCATGGTACAGAATTGTTTGAGTTTTGCAATTAAAATAATTCACAAAATTCTGGCTCCTTTTTCATTTCCTTGGTCTATTTTTAGGCTGTGTGTACTGTACTTTTTAGCACCTAATTTTCTTGGGACCTAGGGGCAGGCAAGTACAGATTGCCCTTTTCAGTGGCATTCTCCAGGTTGCACATTTGTTTTCCTGTTCTTCCCAGTATGATGTTGTCCCCTCCCTTCTTGGTGCAGAGTTTTGCTGCAGAAGAGAGTCTTGCTGGCTTTAAGCATTTTTTGTCAGCTTCAGGAAAGGTGATGCCTGGTAGTGGTTAGTACCAGCATGAGTATGCTTGTGGTTCCTCTGGGGTGGGCAGGCTGATGTTACTACTCCAGCTGAGGGCTTGGACAGGTTGCAGTATGTGGCTCCTGTTGTTGGGTTTAAATCAGACTAGTGTCAGCCTTCAGATGCTGTGACTTATCACACTTCCCAAGCTGAAAGAATCCATCTTTCCTTCTCAAGGAAGGGAATGAGCTGCCAGCAATAATCACACTTGGTTCCCTTCTCAGGTGAGTGAATTCCCTCCTGCCCATCTCCTGCAGGTGCCCTGCTCTGTGACCTCTTTGGGCCACAAGGCTGGCCATGCTGTGCCTGCCGTGGAAACCTCCTTTGCTGAAGCAATACAAATGTGTAGCTGGTGTATAAAACTTGGGAGAGGGAGATGGACTCTCTCTGAGAAGCTGTGACTTGTTAATAGCATTTGTCAGTAGAGTGGCAGAGTATTGTATCTACCAAAGTATCTAAGCTGTGAGCCTGTCTTCCTAACAATCATGTAATGTCCTTGTATAGAGCTATGTGGACTGTATGGTATCATGCTATATATAGATATCCGTGGAGTGGCATGGGATGGGCTGTGGGGGCCTGCTGTGAAGGAGTGACAGTGGGGATGTCAGGGTTATGTTTCATTGCATGGGAAGAGGTGGAAGACCAAATGTGTTGAACATTCACTGCAGTAGGTACTGTATTGCCTGCCCAAGCACTGTAGAAGGCACTGGTGAATGTCACATGAATTGTATTACTGGTTTTCCAACAAGTTATCCACCAGTAATTGTCTCTTCTATTGCTAATAGGGTAGCATCTTTTCAGAATAGCATTAGCTTGCTTTGGTATCCTAGCTTCCACGTTGGAGCATTACTAATGCTGTTAATGCATGTTTTAATTCATGTATTCTAGCTCAGTCTATTGCAGATTTAACAACAGCTGTGCAAAGCTGAAACCTCTGGCTGCCTTTGCCAATCATATCTACCAGTTTCAGTAGAAGATAAGAAAGGCAGGTACACTCTTGGGCCTTGTTTGTGAGCAGTGGCCTCTGTCACTTAACAAGTAAAGGTAGTGGAAGAGTGAAGCCATCATAAATATTTTTGGAAAGTGTATCTGATAGCAGTAGGGAATGCAACTGATCTGCTTCTAACCTGTAGAGCAGCAGTTGTCTGCATGAGCAGTCTCAATTGTAGTTATCAGGGTTGTTTGATTTTCCTTACTGGTTGGTTTGCTTGGGGTCTTTCACAAACAGCCAGTATTTCAGTCCAAGAATGCCATTTGTGTTCCACCACACTTTATATTTTTTTTTCTATTGAGTGGCTGCTATGTTCTCTTTATCACATTTGTGAACATTTATGTATGAAAAGTTGTATAGTAAATAAATCTGATCTTTTGGACTTTGTTATCACTTTCTATCCAAGGTACTGGGAGTGCTTGACAAGCCCTAGTGAAGTATGTTCTGGAATATGGATGTGAAGTGTGCTCTCTTAGGGTGGAGAGAACTTGTATCTAATATTTTCTTTGTTTGCTTTAGGCTTGGGTAGTTTTTTTTCTGGTGGAAGAATGAAGAGAAATTCAAACTTGTGGCTCTCATCTTCCTCATGTCATAGCTTGATAGAAAATGCTATATGAATTTTTTGTCAGATCAGATTTGACCCACAGGTGTCTTGTCACAGCTGTGACGTGGTGAGTGTAGGAGCCTGTGGAAGCTCTTCCTGAGTACCACTGGGGATGGGAGGCTCAGACTAAAAGAGGAAATTGATGTGGAGATTTTCTTTGCTGTTTAACTCTGGGGTGTCCACCTGATTAAGCAAGAAAACATGAATATTTACCTAAAAACTGGCCTCTTAGATACCTTTATTTGAAGTGTGCAAGCTTTTAACAAACAATCCTGAAACTGAAATCGCTGGTTACCTAGTAACAGTTCTTCACCATTATAATGCAACAGGTATGTGTGTGTTATGCAACTCACTGTTAAATTCTGAGAAGAGGTGAGACTTTGGCTGGTACATTCATTCCGCCTCTTTCTGAGCCATTTTCTAGTTTTATCCTAGCGAGGACTATTGCCAAACCACAAGAAAAAGGAAAGACACTGCCCCGTCTTTCTTAATAAGACCCAACTAGTTTAAGAAGTAAAACAACAAAAGCAAGCTGTTTAACATTGACGTCATTCTATAAAAGATAAACATATTTGCAATCTAGGAG
Organism: Atrichornis clamosus; assembly: GCA_013400975.1. Taxonomy (NCBI): domain Eukaryota; kingdom Metazoa; phylum Chordata; class Aves; order Passeriformes; family Menuridae; genus Atrichornis; species Atrichornis clamosus. Next base: position 106,014 of record WBMZ01014242.1, on the reverse strand, counting down.
GATAGTAAGTAGAAAATAATTATACAAATTTATGCTGTCAAAGGTTCCAGGATATTCAGGCATGTTAATATAAATGGAAAATCAGCCTCTTGCTCACAGTGGCACTTAATCAGCAAGAAGTTCTGCTCATTCAGCTTGCCATGGGATAGCCTGTACTTCCCAAATCCCTGACGTTGCTTTCAAGTGGGAGGAGGTGTGCAAAAAGGCTTCAGTGTACTATTTTTTCCTGTTCAGGTAACATGCTTCAATCTCGGTGCCCCCTCCTGCACAGCCTCTGTGCAGTTATGCCTATGGATATATACCTATGCAGTATAATTTAGTTGAGAGATCTTTAGGTAAAACAGCTCTTGGGGAAGATGGTGGGATCCTTTGGAGATTAATATTTAAACCAATACCAGCCCACCCCCACCTGAGTAATTGAAGATATTTTGCATAATATAATATTTTTGCAGAATATGTGAGTTCAGTATAAAGAAGCTGGGTTGTCAGCCTTGGATTTTGACATGTGGCTCATTTGCTGAGTAGCTTACTTAAGTTTCAGTGGTATGCATAATTAGGTATAAGCATAACTATTGTGAAGACTGGAGATAAATACTGAAACAGCATGTTATGGTTTTGACTTATTAAAGTTACTCTTTAGGGAAAACGGAAATGTAGACATGGAAATAATTCTCACAGGAAAATAGCTGTTAAGCATTTGTTTCTTAAACAGTGCATACATGGCATTCCTCCCTCCCCCTCTGTTTAAGGATATAGAGCAAGGGTGGCATTGCTCAAGGATTGATGGTAGGTGCTGACTTTAATGATGACCATTGTATCACCACAGTGTTACGATGTTAGATTAAATTTATGGTTACTCTTGCATCAAGGATGGTATTCTTTCTTCTTTTGCATAATGCACCTCAATATTTATTTGAAGGAAGTTTATTTTGAAGGATTTATTTGCAGGCGAAAGCTTATGTTGCCTGCTATTTCTCATTTGCAAAAACATTGCCTTTCACCCACTGCTGTGAAACACAAACAATGAGTAAATATCTCTATTGAGAAAATAAGTATGCAATAAATTTTTCATGAGCTGTTTCAATCTTGTATTTTTTTCAAGCTTGAAATAACTTTTATGGGGAAATAACTTGGGGAGGGGGTGAAGAAGTGCAGAAAAATTTGTGAATAAGATGAGACATTCAGCAAAAAACACTACTGTGGCCTCAAAATCAAGGTTTCCTTGAAGCTGTTTTTAATGTTGTTAGTGTTGAATGTCAGAATAAGTAAATAACCAATATTGTTAAAATCCTCTGTAGTTGCAAAAATTGCATGTCTGCTAATCCAGGGAGGCACAGTGGTTCTAAGGGATGAGAAGAAAACAAGAGGGAGATAACACTGAAGTCTTAACAAGTTGCCCAAGCTTAGCCTTCCTTCTCTTCCCCCTAAAAGCTGCATTAACTTTTGATTTCATTAGTAATTTGATGCCACTGAATTTTCAATGCCTTTTTGTTTGATTGCATTAAAAATAAAAGCAGTTATTGCATCGCCTGAAAAAAGTATTCTCACTAAAAACCAAATTTCTTTTGAAGTTCATTATTTCTGTGGTAGAATAGAAAGCGAGCCATTCCCTTATCTAACATTTGAGGTCAGAACAAATAGAGCCTATGGCAAAGCATTAGGAAAACATAACCTTGACTGAGCAGCAAGACCCTCCCTGCCAGTGTCTCAGCCCTTCATCTCCAGTGCAAAATGTTGACACATGAGTCAAAGTACATTTTCATGATTCTAAAAAAAAAACCCGAAACCCCTCCCAAAGCCAAAAACTGGCAACCCAGTGTATTTTTTTTTTAATTTCATCAACTAAATGTCCCATTTGTCTTTTGAAAAGCGATGTGGAGAAGGAAAGCAGCAGTAGCTTTGTAATCGAGATTCCAGTGCCAGGAAGTCAAGACAGAAGAACTGCTGATAATTAAGTGCAAATAAAACAAGGAGGAAGGACCCTGAGCCACTCTCTGACTTGTGGTGAGAGCTCAGGCCAGAGAGGGAAGGTTTGAGATAGGTATTCCTTTGGCAAGTAAATAAATTGGGAAGTTTCTATCAAAATGGGTGTTCTACAACAGGCTCAGCAGCTCCCTTATTCTTCCTGAAGGGCGAGATTATTTAAAGGTTGGACATGATGATCTTAGGGGTCTTTTTTACCCTCAGCAACTCTGTGGTTCTATGAGAGAGTCAGGAGAAAAAAAAAAAAAGGTTGACCATCAATTGTGTGTTTAAGAATGTGAGGGGTGAACGGTTGCCTGTAACATTCCTATTGCAAAAGAGGGAGGCAAAAAATGATAACTCGCCTTCTGTAATGCAAATCTATCATTTAATAGTTAGGGTTTACCCAAGCTTTCCTATTTCCTTCTTCAGAAACAGAAAGGACATGCCTGAAAATCCCAAGATGTGTGTAACTAACTGGTGGGCTAAACTGGTGTTCCGTCCAGTTTGATAAACTTTTTGTTAGCTCAGTGGAGGTCACAAGCACAACAGTATTACTTCTTGAACTGTGAAATAAACAGAACAAGTTGGTTTGTTTAGTTGGTTGTTTTTGTTTGTTCGTTTTTTTAGTTTGGCTGGTATTTGTTTTGGTTGTTAGCAAGAAGGAAGTTGTCAGTTAGGTAATCTCCCAAGTATTTCATGGAAGAGATTAATTTCTGTTTAATCCTTTGCTTAGGGGAGCTATTTATATGCCTGAGAAAAAAGAGACTGCTGTATTTTGCATTTACCTGCTTGGCCAGGTAATCAGTGATAGCTGAATAAATAACTGGGGGTTTTTTTTAAGTTATTTTGTCCTTTTCGTGCCTTCTGGACATAAAGCATGTGTAAAGCCAGACAGAACTTTGAGGATAAAAAACCCCTCCAACCAAACAAAAAACCTCCAAACTTAATTTATTTCTAAACCTGTTTAATGGATAAATTCTTTGCTGGACAAGGCAGAAATTTAGACTGTGTAAGAGCTGCACATCAGAATGACTTGTGCCCTCCCATACTGTGGACATCTGACTTGGTTTGCCAGGTCAGTGTGCTGGTATGAAGCTTTTCTTTCTTTCTGGAAGGTTCATATATCCCTTTAACCAAAGAGGAGTTATGCAGCCCAAGTACAGTACAATGCAGTTGTGTTAAACATATCTTAGTAACTTCTAGCATTTTCTTTTAAGCAAAACAGAATTGATGTGTGATAAGTGATTGCTGGAGGGTGTGGTAGTCTCACATCTAATTTGAGGGACTATGAATTGTGTGGAATAGCTGGTTTAAATATGTTTGTGATTTAGACAGCTCATGTCTTCCAGCTTGCACAGATGACTTGACTAAAGTACAGGAAGTTAGGGAAAGATGTTTGGGATGTGTTGTTTTTAGTGATTTAGGAGGGGAAAGGGTAATATGCTTTATTCAGATGCAGGAAGTCTTTTTAAAGTTAGAAGATTTTTATGGTTTTCTCAAAAGTCTCGATTTCATACTAGTTAGCTCTTCATGCCAGATTCAGCTACTGGTCATTTGCTGCCTGTGTAAAACTATGATCCACTATTGAGTGAGAGAGGTTTTGCACAGCTACAATTATTACCAACCATGTGAAAATTTGAAATGTGATGATCTAAATTAAATTGATATTTGGTTTCTGACTTGTGTAAGAGCTACTTTCTCTGCCATCCCCTGCTAATGTGCTTAAAATATTTGTTTCTCCTCGGTTCCTTTTGTACAATTAAAAAACTTGCTTGAACTTAAGAATCAGCAGTTGCACTTACTGTGGAAGAAAGGGAAAGAAATGCAAGAGGATTCAGATTCCCTGCTGAATACCACTTTTCCATCTGATCTATCAAAGCAAATATTGGGAGCATAAACGTAAAAAGTATTATTTGGACTTTTTTCGTATGATTGTGCTTCTGTGACTTGGATGTTAATTACAAACCCTGAGAAGAGGAAGACTTTTTATGATGGAAAAGAAAGCATGTTTAGCATGGCTTTGGCAACTGCCACTTGTACATGAAGCAGCATTTGCTGTTGTCATTTGAAGTTGCATTGATGCACAGACATCTTGATGGCGCTGTGAACTTACCTCTATGTGAGAAAATATTTTTCATGTTTTCTGTCCTTTACGTAGACTTGTTTGCATTGAGATTAAAAGTATAGCTATTAATGCAGTGAACCGCACCTAACAAAGAACTTCACCAGTAGCTTTCTTTGTTTAGAGTAGCTTCTTTACACTTAAAAAAATATATTCTGTAAGTGCTAAATGAAGTGATGGGATGCATGAAGGCTGGGAGACTGCATGCCAACAGGAGAGGGAGCCTGTACCTAGCAGAGGTTCTTACTCGTGCCTTTGTTGTAGGTCATCTTCTGGGAGGGGCAATAATGAGCACCTCCATGTTTCCATCAACTTTTTCTAGGCAATCTCAAAGCCGGAGCAGTTTCTCACAAAGACTCTTCAGGTGCTGTTAGCCTCAGTTCACAGGCAGGCACTGTCCACCCGTGCTGTGCTGCAGTGTCCCCTGGCTGGCTCTGGGAGTGGCAGAGTGCAGCTTGCTCTGAGTTGATGAAGGCTTGTGGAAGTGGCAGCAAAGTTTCCAGTAGCAGCTGTGCTCCCAGTCTTCTCGGGGAGCTGCCGAACACTGTCCAGTCACTGTTGCCTTATAGAGGCCATGAGGTTTTGGCAGACAATGCTGATTTAAGAAGCAGTTTCTCTTCCTTCCACTCCATGGTGTTTGGTGTTACCCTTGAATAAGTATTACAGGTTTCCTGCATGACGTGCTGGAAGGTCTTTTCTGTAGATGTCTATTTATGAACCTTTCCATATTCTAGTTGGGGGGTCAAACCCCTGTGATTTTTTTCTCTGGAACACTGGCTCAGAAAATGTTTGGCTTTTTGACTCCCTTGGCTCCTCCATCATGTTTTGGCCCCCCCAATGAATTTGGCATTCATATTTGTGCATCAGTTACAACATTGGCTGGTTTGGAAATAAGCCATGGTTAAATCTGCCTCTGGCTCTCTACAGTGTGAGAGCAGGTTGCTTACCTGGCTGCAGGCCAGTTTCAGCTCATCTTGCTGAGGGAGCTTCATGCTGGCTCCAATGGAAGCTGAGAAAGGTACCTCTGAGTACTTGATTTCCCAGCTGCAGATCCTGCAGAGATGTTCCTTCCCCTTTGTCCAGTGCTTAGAGCAACTTTTATAAACCAGTAAGTAAAATCCTTCAAAATTCAAGAGAATAATGGACTCAGGCTGGTTTTTCAAAAATTGTTCAAACTTGGTCTACCTCAGCTCCCTGTTGAAGTTAATTTGGGTGTTGGGGTAATCAAAGCCCCCAAGTAACTTGTTTGGGAAGCTGAGCTCACCTCATCTAGAGCATTCTCCCATATTCTCTCTCATCCTTTGAACAAGCTCAAAAGCCATGGATGCCCCCACAGCGTGGCAGTGCCCCAGGACCTGTGACATACCGCTGAGTCCTGGCACAGTCCCAGGTTGGTGGAAGAGTGGGAAGACAGCAGGGAAGTGCTTGCTTTCCAGCACCTATGGGATGTTATCCTTTCTGTTTTTAATTTATGCAGCTTCCAATCTTTTCTGCCTGTCTGCCAAAATTTCTGTGCTCCTCGCTGTCCTCGGTAGCGTTTCCTGTATGCTTGGAGGAAGGCAAGTGTCCTGCTCTGGAGAGTTAGAAGTCTTAAATACCCTGCAAAGCTGACCATTTATCTGTTTGGAATGACTAGGTGAAATTTGTTTCAACCCCTTATAGTGGCGCAGTCTTAAATGATTTAAGCCATCAGCCTTTAAGCTTCAGTGTCCCAGCAGCTCTTTCTTACCTTTGTGCCAGCATGGGCACGGTGAGCTGGATCAGGGCTGGTCAGTCCCTTGCCGGGTAGCTACGCTTGGGTCAGGCCAACACCATTCTGTCAGGGGAGATCCATGCCATCCCTACAGACATGTTGGCACAGTCAAATAAACTTTTCACAGGAATGAGAAAACTGGGAAATTTGTAGCCTCATGCATACACCCACAGCCCATTCTTTGGTTACTCAAGATGTCATTTGTGTTTTTTTTCAAATTTGACTTTAATAGGCAGAGTGTTTAATTCTGGAACTTCAGACAGCAAGGAACTGTCTTGGTTTTGCTGGCAAAATGCTTTATTGTTGCTATGGGAATAGCCCTAGCACTGTTACAGAGTCGGAATGACTCCTGGCTGTCTAGCAGGAGATCTGTTACACCACATTTGTGGACATTCAGAAATGAGCTGGATCGCCAGGATTTAAGGAATGCAGCGTAAAGCTTTCTTCCATGCGTACATCCAGAGGATCAAATAGGTGTAAGTGTTACCTCTGTGAAAACAATTTCACTTTTATCTCTGCTTTTTAAGAGTGAGTATCTTGAACTTCAAATACAAGACAGAGCAACATACTAACCTTAAAAATATGTTTTGTTTTTAGCTCCCAAGAAGATGAGCGGCCTATGTCACCCTTCTATGTGAGGTATTTACTCAGTTCATTTATTTTTCTGTGGGATTGACTTGTCACTGAAACGAAATGTGGGGAGGGGTGCCAGAAGTGCTGAATAGGCTGTAATCAAAGTGAAGATTAATTTCACATTTGTAATTATTGCTCAGTTTAGTGGGATGAATCTTTGTAGATGCAAACTCTGTTGCAATTTTTTTGTGTTTAGAGGCCCAGGATTTAAACTCTTCATTGCAAGATGGACATGGGTTTCCTCTTTTCTTTGGTTCATTATGCAGCTTAGATGCACATCCTGAGTAGCTTATCTGCAGGCACAGGAGAGATTTTTGCTACAGGCTTTGAGGAACTGGCAGCATGTGCTGCTCAGAAAGAAACTAGGAACCAGATGGTGAGTCAGCAGCCCATACAGCAACTGCTTCCCTCCTGCAGCCCAGAAAAGCAGGAGAGTGCCTGGGTACCCAGCAAGCCTCTCTGGAGGGAATGCTGCTCATGCTGCATTTGAACAAATTGTTTTTTGTTTTGCCAACTGCAGGGCAAAGTCACTGCATGTAAAAGGGGTCTAATTCTGTTGACATCAGTGAAAGTTTGCTCTGCTTGCTTCAGTAGCAGGCTCAGTTCCAGTGCTTTCATTTATACTTAGTGGAAGAACAGGAGCCAGAGCAATTAACAGTGAAGGGCTGCAGAGGAGGAAGGGCCAGATATTATAATTGGGTTCTTTGATCTCTGCAGAGTTTAAACAAATAAAAAGAAATCCCAGTGGTGCTTTTGTGAGAACAGTGATAATTGGAATTCTTACAGTGATCTCTGAAATTTGTTAATCTCTGGCATATATTCCTATTTATCTTTGTAGCTTGGGTTTTTTCTTAGATAATTTTTCTGACATAAACTACAGAAAGCATACATTTAATGCATACTATGCAGAAACGTGTGTCAGTGAACTGTTTGTGGACTAGCCTGGTTGCATGATCTTGTCTGCCTTCCTGTTGATCAAGATCCTGTTGACCATCATTCCCTGCAGTCTATTTGTGTAGATGTTGCCCAGTCTGTGCCTCAAAAGCTCCAAACTGTCCAAGGAGGTTCTGCCTTTCCCTTCACAAGATTATTTTGTAGCTGCATACATACATTTCCCTGTCTCAAATTTTCCCTAGTTTAAATCTTCATCCTGTCTTTCCACTGAAAATGGTCTGCCTTTCTTTTTCTTTCTGGCTATATGTGACTTTCAAATTATTTTAGGCTTTAATTACATTTCCATCTGCCTTATTGCTCAAAACTGCCCTTCCAAGCCCTTTCTTGGATTATGGAAAAATAAGCCATGAAGGAGATTCTCTTTGACTGACCTTGTCAAGATCACCGAGGAGATGGGGGGCAAGGAGTGGACCTGAGAAAACTCGTATCAAAGTAGGACATTTCTGTGAGGGAGGGAGCAAATTTGAACATTTTAAATAGAGATGTCGACTTATTAGGGTGGGGAACAAAGAATGAGTGTGTCCACTGGAATGAAGGGATGGCTTTCCACGAGAATCTGTCTTGCAAATAGGAAGGAACAGTCAGGAATAAACACATAGTTGGGAAGTGAAGAAATGGCTAGTAGGAGCAGAGAGGGTGCAGCACACCTTGACATACAGGCTTGGTGCCAAGCTTGTGTCTTTTGTAACATTGCTGGGATACAGTTACTTGTAAATAAAGGGAACAGCTTGTAAGTGTTGCTAATGTTTATCACACCGCAGAAATAGGTCCACCGGAGGTCAGTTGCCAAGTGCGGTTAGTTTGGCAGGAGACTGGTGTTGGCTGGGCAATTCATGGTGCTTCAACAACTGAGAATTTGAGTGGGTGGCCAGTTTTTTCTGTGTATCTTTGAATGTTCTAATTGTTGCCCCAGAGCTGTGCATGACACTTGTAGGAATTGTGTTTCACACCATGGGCAAGGAAGGGGAGACTGCCTGCTTTAGCTGTCTGATGGTCAAATCTATTCCAATTGCTACCAGCCACACTTGCATAGTTTGAAATCCTGTTCAAGTAATCCTTCAAATGAATCGTGAATGTTTGGGTACAGAGCGGTCACTGCTGTGTTTATGCAGTAGTTCCATATAGATAATTATACAACAAGTTCAGTAAGTGGGAACAAGAGCTCTTTAGCTTCCAAACACTGCATAATACTTGGCTTTTGCCAGACTGAAAGAACATTGTGTCCCTCTGTTGTGGTTTAACCCCAGCCAGCAACCAGCCGCTCTCTCACTCCCCCACCAGCGGGATTCAGGAGAGAATTGGAATGGTAAAAGCTGGAAAACTCATGGGTTGAAATAAAGGCAGGTTAATAGGAAAGAGACAGGCAGACAAGCAGAGCAAAACAAGGAATTAATTCAGTGCTTCCCATGGGCAGGCAGGTGTTCAGCCATCTCCAGCAGAGCAGTCACGTTTAACAGTGACTTGGCAAGACAAACATCATCACTCCAAATGTCCCCTGGCTTCCTCCTTCTTCCCCCCACTTTATATGCTGAGCACGATGCCACATGGTCTGGAATATCCCTTTGGTCACTTTGGGTCACCTGTCCTGGCTTTGTCTCCTCCCAGCCTCCCATGTACCCCCAAACTCCTTGCCAGCGTGGCAGCACAAACAGCACAAGAGGCCTTGGCTCTGTGCAAGCCCTGCTCAGCAGTAACAGAAACATCTCTTTATTATCAACCCTGTGTTCAGCACAAATCCAAAACACAGCCCCATACCAGCCACTGTGAAGAAAATTAACTCTACCCCAGCCAAAACCAGCACACCTTTCATAAATCAGTTTTGGTAGGATCAAACCAGAGACTTGATTGTTCAGTGCTGTACCATGTTAGCTAAGAATGGAGATGCTTCTCTGGTTGCTATTTTGAACAATAAGGCAAATGCTGAAGGTCTGAACTTTTAAGTCAGAATTGTCACCAGTAAATACACTATTTCTTAAAATGACACTGATTTAGGGTTGGGGATTTGTTGGGTTTTTTTCTCTTTAGATATTGGAAAAGTCAAGACTAAGCATAGAATTTATCACTACTTCTACTTTGTAAGGGAATAAGCAGTCTTTAACAGCATGAGAGTGAGCAGTAAATGAGGGAAAATGTGACATGGGTTTGTAAAGAGTGGTAACGTCAGTACAACCAAATAATTTTCATAAGACTTTCCAGAGAGAGGAAGAAAAGGAGTATACCCAATCTGTCTGATGTCAGCAAAATGTTTTATATCATGCCATCTGTATGGAAAATGGACATGAGTACTAGAACTTAGAGACAGGTAGGAAGGGGTGAGACCTACAGGTATTGCTGGTAGGAGAGGATGGGGATTGCTGCTGACCAGTGTTATCTTTTCCCTCTCTGTAGTCCTTGGTTAGATAATTTGTTGGCTCAGCTGTGCTCAGTACCAGGCAAGGAGATTTCTGCACTGTTAAAAGAAGAGGAAAACTTTGCTAGGTGATTGATTATTGCAGGGAGTTATGCCTGAAGAGCATTTACATTCCAAAACCTTTTGTAACAGAACCTGTAGTAAAAGGAGTTGAAATTGTAAAAAAGTGCAGAATACTGCTCTGTGTATAAATCTGTAGTGAGACTGTGAATGCCAGCTGTACTGAGCAATCAGTACTGAGAAACACTCCATAGGTAATGAAGCAGCATCTGGCAACAGGAGTTCCCTGTAAGGACAATTCCACTCAATGTAGGCAATGAGTTTTTGGAAGACAGGGAACCTTCAGACATTCTTTGTGCTGGTGTGTACGTTTTAGATTTGACATTACTCATGTAGATGATTTCAGAGGAGTTCCCTGATGGGTACATCCTGAGGTAAGCCAGAGTGATATTACAGGGGAGAAAAGCAAAAGCTTTGTAGTGTGGAGCTTCCTTGTTAACATGCAGAGCATTAAACTGAAATTGTAATGCGACCTGACATCACAAGCAATGCCAAAAATTGCATTACATACCCATGAGTGCAGGGCAAGGCATTGGACAGTTTTATCTGGTTTTTTTCCTAGAAGTACTCCTGTTGGCTGTATTCAGTACAGCTGTTTCTCCGTTTAAAAGTTTTTATTTGAGACAGCTCTTTAAATAATGCAGAGCAGGTATTCTTAGCTTGAAGTTTATTGGGTAAGGTGTTTTACTCTGTTTGTTTTAAGGTCAGTTTCCTGAAGAAACTGAAAATTTTTTTTCTAGTTTTCATGCCTGCTCAGAAATTTGCTTGGCCACCTTCCCACTGGGCACTTCTTCCTCCGTGGGACATGCCATAAGAGGTCCTGAGGTCCACAGGAGTGCTGATTAACCATGATTACATTGTGTGATGCTCGTTCATGTCCATCACATCAGCACTGGGTGCCCCTGCTCCGGGTGTCTGGCTGCCATGCAGGTCTGAGGCTCCCTGAGGATGATTCCCCTTCTCTAGAGGAACCTGCACAGACACAGCCATGCAAATTCCCCGAGCTGAATCGTGTGACCTGTATGAATCCCCCACAGGGTTGTCTCTGCTCCAAGCAGTAGGTGTCAGTGTGCATCCATCATAATGGATGATCTCAGTGCAGGTGAAAAACAGTAGGTATCCTGAAGACAGTTGCTTTTAGTGGGATCAGTTTTCTACGTAGTAAGAAGGTAGTGTAAAAAATAGTTTACCATGTTTAAAGGAAGGATAATTTGATCTGAGCTGGTGAAAGTGTGAAGGTGCTGAGAAAATACTGGAAGTGTGTCCTCTCTGTGATGGGACATCCCAATAACTAAGAGCACATCTCTTTTATTTTTGATCTCATTATTTTCACATTTTGTATGTCATCACAATCCTCTTTGGTGAAAGTGTGTCAAATGAAGTGGTTGTCTTAAAATGGATCCCACGTGAGTTTGCAGTGTTGCATGTCAGTGTGGAGAGTGGATAGAATTTAGACTATATAAGGAGCTGTGAATACGAACTTTGTAGGTCATGGATTGAAATAATATATTTGGGAGGACTTCACGAATTTCCCATCTGAAGTGTCAAAGTCATTTAAATATTCTCAACTTTGCTGGAATAGCAAAATGGTTTAAAGTTTTTTGCATTTATTGAGGCTTTCTTACTGTTGTGCTTGGCTTTTAAAAAAGCAAAAACAGGAAAAAAAGCCTCCTTTGCTTCCTGAATAAAGCAGATGGATTGAAAATAAATTTCAACAACAAGTGACCTTAGTACCAGATTGCAAGTATAGCTTATGATTTAGGCCACTAAGTATTGTCAGAAATTAATTAAATGACTTCATAAACAAAAACCCAATCTAGGAAAATACTATGCCAGTATGTCAGTTTGCTCTTTTTGATGGTTTTTGTTTGGTCTTTTTTTACCTGAATGCTAAGGTGTTTTGCTCAATAGTGACTTGAATGAAAGAAATCAGGAGAAAGGGCTTTGTTATCCAACTCAATCGTTTGTCTGCTATCACACGATGCCCAACGCAGACCAAACAAGGTGCAGGCATTGCAGGAGATAATTCTCACTCCAGTGCACATCTTTTAAGCCTAGAGAGAGTACTAGTTAGGGGGGTAGGTGAGGTTTAATGTACTTAAAGGTGATGGAAAATACCACCTTCCCATACTTGAGGTTGAAACAGAAGGTGAGAAAAGGCCATGCAGTAAGAGTTTATGTTATGTGTGAAGTCAGATGTTATCCAGAGCTGATAGAGTACCTCTGAAAGTGAGCAAAAGACTTGGGTAAACAAGTTAGACAAAACTGGGAAGTGCTAGAGGTCAGACTTCCCAAAAGGAAAAGCATGAGGGTCAAAAGAAACCAGTTCAAAAGTTTATAGCACTTAAAACAGTTGTGTGCCTTGATGTAGTTTCTCTGGCTGGCTTTCTGAAAGTAAAAGTCCCTAGCACTGGGAAACTGTCCTGCTGCCTCCTGTCACCTGAGGAGAACCTGTAATTTCTATCAGAAGTTGGTGTTTCTCAGCAAGCTCTGCAGCAGCTGTGTAATTTAATAAAGATAATCTAGCTGTGGAGATAATTGACTGTACATATCAGTGAAATGGAGCAGATGTGAGGAGAAAATAATGAACTGAAGCAGCACATGAGTTCCCATTGTCCGGATGATTTACTGAACAAGGCTGTGCAGGCGGGCGTGCCAAGAGGACTCTTCCAGACATGGCTTTGCCTTGCCTGCTCTGCATAAATCCAGCAGCAGAGCGACTTTTGCCACCCAAGAAGTTTGGAAAACCCCGCAGGATACACCCCGCCTGCCTGGTTGCTTTTCTGGGCTGTGCAGTCCTTGCAGGGTGGTTCCCCCTGGGTTTCCCAACATGCTCATGCACCTCCTGCTCTGTCCTGCAACAGGCTTGAATCCTAAAACCACTGTGTCACTCTCTCCCCTCCACCATTTGTTTTAGGTGTGAACTTCCTCGGTGTAAGAAAGGTTGGTGGAGCATAAATAAAGCAATTTAGCAATGCATTTAAATTAAGCTTCAAAATGAAATAGCCAGAGAAATTACTAATCGTGGAATTAAAAGGAAGTAAGTGTTTCTAGAAAAACTCTGATTTAAAATCCCTGTTTTATTGAAAGGGGGCTAAAAAGAGCATTAAGGTATCACAGAGCTAAGAATAAACACGGATTCAGTATACAAGGAAGAGGGGAAACAATAAAATCAGCATGTCAGTGCTTCGTTTTGTAGTCGTCTGGCATGTATTGTGTACATACTTTCTTGTTATTTGTCAGTAGTTTGAAAATCACCATATTGCTGTCTTTCCTGTAGAATCTGTGTTGTCTGAATAGGGCTTTTCTGGGTACTGCACATAAATTGTTACACAGATACACATCAGTACAAATTAGTCAGGTCAATGTAGGTAAAATTAAATTGGTGTTAGTAAAGCACACAGTTAGCTGAGTTAGACAACTACAGAATATATTGGGGTGTTATAAACATTTTTATGGGTAGATAAACCTACATCCTAGGAATGTTTTGAAAAAAGCTAAAATTCAAACAGCCCTTTCTTCCTTTCCGCTATCACTTGCCTGGCATGAAAACAGAAGAAAAGTGTGATATGAAGAACAACCCCACTCAGTTTGAATTGCATGTAAATACTATAGAAAGGTGGTACAGTATTAACCCACTCCCATGGGTGAAGGAGCTGTAGCAAGCACATTAATTGTATCTTACAATATGGGTTATCCTACCACACCAGCACTGTACTTGCTAATACATTTCCTGTGGGAGATCAGGTCTTAGAAAAGTTTGGGCTGGGAAGAGGCCAAATAGTTCCTGTAAGTAAACAGGAAAGCAAGTAGGGTGCTTGAAATGTGCTCTTCAAATTCCAAAGCCATCCAAGAGTTAATAGTCAAGATGTTAGATGTGGGAAGAGAGTGATCTTGAAAATTTTTTTGTTTCCTGTATGCAGATTGTATGTCTGTAATAATAAGTATAGTAATACTTGTTTGTATGGAATGACACAGCTGCTTGAGTGCTGTGCAGGTCGTGTGGCAAGTCCGGGACTGCTTTCCTGGTGTGCCACTACTCCAGTGACCTGTGCTGGGACTGGAGAGTAGCACTGAGTGAAGCTGGGACTGGAAAGGATGTGTGTGTGGTTAGATCCCAGGTGAACACACTGGCTCAGCCTAAGGAAGCTGAAGCACATTGTGAGTCTGACGTGCAGCTGAGTGTTTGTGGGGTTTGTAATTCACTGCAGGAGTCACGCTGGTTTGTTGATTTTGTTAAATTAGCTGTAGTGACCCCTCGTTTACTCTTCTCTTCCTCTGTCACCTGCCTTCCGCCCAAGTGACACTCAAACCCAGTAAAGCCTCAGAGTGGTTATCTGATACACAGAGTGGTTTTCTGAGAGTGCTGCAGCTTCTTAGACAGTTCTAGCCGCATATGGTGAAGTGCAAAACATTCGAGGGAAGTAGAGGGGAAACCTTTGGGTAGCAAAGGCAAGTCAGCTGTTAATGGTTCTGCAATGAAACAATTTGAGATAAACTAATAAAGACTGAAAGCAATGAATGGCTATTTTGGCAGGAAGCACATCTTCCATCCAGCCTATCTCGTACCCTGACTATGTCAGCCAGTGGTACTCTGCTGATACGGGGATAATTTGAAATGAAACCCTAGGCCTGTAGCTTATTTGACTTAACAGAGGTCGCAGGAGGAATGAATAGGCAAAGTCTCACCTTATCTACAAAGCCGAGTCAGCTGAGTCAGGGGGTGAAAAGGGGACAGGATGGGACTCAGCTTGGCAGGCGGAGGAAAGCAGTGACACCTGTGCCAGGTCAGCTTGTTCAGAAGGGCTTTAAACAGCAAGCGATAACACCTGTATTTGTGTCAGCTCTTCCTGAGCTTGATAACAGACTGAGGTAAAAGGGAGAGAAGAGTGCATAGATTTTATTTTTTTAAATGTGAAGCAAAGAACGTGAATATATTCTTTGAGCATATTCAAAGAGAGAATAGTTAATGAGAGAGAGCTGTTAAATATTAAGTGTATACATTTTCAAGTCAGCCTCAAAAGGCAAAGACTTTTGTGATAAGGCTAAAAGCAGCAGAAAACTCAGAAGAAAACAAAAAATCTGCAACGTGTTGAGGTTGAAATACTTGCTGTTAGACCTTGGCCTACTGCATGGGAATGACAGGGAAATTAATTCTTGAGGGTACTGATGTTGTCAAATGTGCCACGTCACAGTGGGAGTGAAAATTCCTGAAGGGGAAAACTCGTGGCATGCATACTCGATTATTGTTGAGACAGCTCAGACCTTTAAATCTTAGTGCTGCAAAGAACAAGAGATTTTAAGACATTATTGTGATAAGATCTAACTTTCTTCTCTTTTCTTTCTTTTACACAGTGCCCACGTATCACAAGTCAGTAGCAACATTCCTGCTACAGAAGAGTAAGTGGCTTTTACAATTTTGTAGCTACATTTCTTGTATATTGAAGCTTTTTAAAATTTTGCTGGTTATTCTTTGATTTCTCTTTAACAGTTGTTCTTACATAAACAAAAAAAGGGGCAGTGTTTCCCAGCAATTCATCTGCAATGATAATAAATAACTTCCTTCTGAAAATTTCTCAGGCCCTGGGTTCTTTGCTCACACTGTGCCTGTAGTATTTTCCTTAGGCAGAACTTGCATGTTTAGAGAAGCTGTTTGCACTGTGTCATCTTCTTGCTCTTGTTTGTGCCTTCTTGCATCCTCGCAGAGGATGTGACTTGACCCCACTGTCGTAAGTGGGAGCAGCAGAGCTAAGGAGCTGGCTCCTTTGCCGGAGCTAGAAATTCCCAATGGGTGATGGGTTTGCAGAACAGATTCTTGTCAATAGTGAGATACAGACTAGGTACTTGCCTAGTCAAACCATATGAGGTTTTGTAGTTGCTAAGGTCTTTTGACTTTTCCGAGAACTGCAGTCTCAGCAGACTTCCAAGTATAGCAACTTAGCACAGCTTTTGTAAAGGACAAATCAGCCCAAGTCCAGGTTCCCATACTGTAGCTACTCAGTTGAAAATTAACCAGCAAATCCTGAAAGAACATCTTAATTGTGGAAAAATCGGTAGAAGCTGTACATAGACTTTTGGACACGTATGTTTTGAAAAAACTATTCTTCAGCAGACTGCTTAAAACATTGCAAGAAACAGAGATGGGATGGGGATATATACAAAAATGTGTTTCTATATGAACTCTTCACCAAAAAAAAACCCCTATTTTTCCCATAAAAGCTTCCTCTGATGAAGGAAGGGAATATTACAAGAAAATGTCAGTATCAAATGAAGGAGATATGGTTGTGTTGAAAGTTCAGGTAGCCCCACATCTTTAACCCACGCAACTGCAGAGGCTCCCTTGTGGTGGCTTCTGTGGAAGCCCTCTTACTACCAGTGGGTGTGATGCTGGTCTCACACCAAAGTGTCAGGGGTGGCTGTGGATACATTTCTGGCACAAACCCAGCATGATCTCAGAACAAAAACCACGCCTGGTCACAGTGTTAAGCGTGTGAGGAGGTTGTAGTGAGCTACTGTTTGCATACTGTCATCCTTCCGTGAGACAGCAGTGAATCATCTTGCAGGTGATCCATTGCCTTATTGCCATTGCCATTGCTTGTATTGCACAACAGACTTGACCAGTGTCAGCATGGCTGGGTATCAAATGCAATTTTATCAGGGCAAGGACTTTTAAAGTGCAGAGCGAAAGTTAAGCACCAATGTTTGCAGTTGCAGTAAATAAAATTGGCTGTTTTACTGAAGGTTCAAGCATCTCGAGAAATAAAGAGCAATAGTAATTGGGAAGGCTCAGCTATTCTGAGGAACTTGAACTGCAGGGTATCTGAAGATTTTAGCTTTGCTCTTTGCATATGTCGTACCGCTAGAACATTCTGTGCTGCTTTGCCGTCATAAGAAAACATAACATAACCCACAGATACCCTTGTTTTATTTATTGTTGCAGAGAGGGAGCTCCACAAAGTCTTTGAGCTCAATTGACCTTATTTTTCGGCTTGACAGGTATTTAGAGAAGACAATCCGCTCAGCCGTGGAGCAGCATCTCTTTGATGTTCATGGCTCAGGCGGCCAGAGTTCAGAGGACTCTGAATCGGGAACGTCTTCAGCCTCTTCTAATGTGTCTGCCAGGCAGAGGAGGCGACACCACAAAGAGCAGGAGGAAGCCCGGAGAAACAAAGACATGTATGAGCCTGATTTCTTTGTTTTGGAAACTATATTTGACTAAGTCTGCCCTAGTCATGTCCTCTTACCAAGGCAATGCTACGTTCTGTTATGAAATGCACTGACCTTTGCCCTGAGTTGAAAGTGCAAAGCAGACTGCAGTGCCAGTGCAGAGCTCCATTGCATCAGTTAGAGCTGGGAAATTCAGAATTTATTAGAGATCATGTAGTGGGGCAAACCGTGATAAGAATCTAGGGGGTTTATGCAGTCAAGTTTTTAATGACAGTATTTGGAATTGGTTACTTACAGTATTTGTTGCGTTAGTGGAAATTCCCAAGCAGTTGGCTCTGTTGCCTGTAACTTCTTTTAGATGAAAACATTGGGCTTAGCTGCTTCTCTGAATTCAGAATGTCTTCAAAAATGAGATTAAGTTCCTCTTTTGTGTGTGGAAGCACAGCTTGTGTTTGGGTTTAGTGAGGAGACTTGGGAGTTTTTCTGGAATTAGAAAACTCTTCCTTTTGATTAATCAGAATTTAAGGGTTTTTTTTTTTAATCTACCCTATTACACAAAGCTTAAACATGATTTAGTGGTGAATTTCTTTAAATGTCTGTCAAAGATGAAAGATAATACCTATTTTTCCATTCATACTCCTCTACTGTTACATGTATTGTGTGATACAAATGTATTACCACCACAGCCGTAACAAGCACTTGTTGCACATGGCATAGCTGTATTTGAGGAACTGTAACTACAGACTTTGCAAGGCCACATTCTAGTCAGTGCTTACCCATATGTCTGGCTTTAACACAGCATTAGTTCTTGTAAAGAATGTGTACACTTCGCTGTACTATAGGATTGCTAGGATTTGAAGTTAGATAAACATCTCGTCTCCTGTTTTTGTTTCCTGGATGCTGAATTCCCCAAATCCTATTGGATTTGTACCTTTCTATATGAACTCTCTTTTATACAGTGCATAGCCATCAATACCTTGTGTTAATATTGCAGCCGTGGTGTTTCCCAAAATATGTCAATGCTACTGAGGTAAAAAAACAAACCAAAAAAACCGCCATTTTCATAGGGAATGAAAATACACTGTAAAGATGGCCTGGGAAATTAGCACTTGCAAGTCACCAAAGTATCTGGCAGCAGCCCTAAAGTAGTTTTTCTTGTTAAGTAGCCCTGCTGACAGGCTTCTCAGGTAAGTAGGTCAGAGACTGGCTAGTGTACGTGTTTGGAAGCATATAGTATTGCGGGGCTCTTTTTCAACACTGCGTTACAGAGCTGCCTCTAGATATGATTGACACAGTTATTCAGGCTCAGTCCGTAAAGCTGGGTCAAGGATTTAAAGCACATTGGAAGTTTTGAGTTCTGGCTAGGCTTCAAATTGTTTTGCCTGCTTCCCTTAGGTCACATTGCTGGGACTCCTCTGGGTAAATTATCAAAACTGGGAATTCCTTTCAAAAGTTCTTTCTGTTGTTGTTTTGATTGTCAGTGACTTCATCTCTTTGCCTTGTGATGGATCACAAGAGGATTTGTAATGTCACAAAATGGGACTACAGGC
This sequence comes from Atrichornis clamosus, assembly GCA_013400975.1. Classification (NCBI taxonomy): domain Eukaryota; kingdom Metazoa; phylum Chordata; class Aves; order Passeriformes; family Menuridae; genus Atrichornis; species Atrichornis clamosus. The sequence continues at coordinate 87,400 of WBMZ01014242.1, read as the reverse complement.
AGGAAGAGTGTTTATCACAAAATCACATAGGTGAACTCCCAGTCTTTGAAGATTACATAATCTACAGGCTCTGTATGTGTAATTGGTCTGCTCAGGGGTTTGTAAAAACCTCCACAAAGGCAATTCTGTTTAGAAGTTAATCAGAGATTTATAATACCTCTTTGTATCTCTTTTCCACCAACAAATCATGATCTGGAAAGTCACTGGAACCTTCTGGTTTTGTTTTTGGTCTAAATACTTGTCATGCTGGCACTGTCCAGATACCGCACGGTAACTGGTTTCTTGTCACACCAGTGCATGTCCAGATGAATTCTAGACAGCCACATGTACAAGAGTTAGCAGATGTTCCAGTTCCAGTGTCAAGTGTAAGCAAAGCTGCCTTTAGTCTCTGGCGGGGTAATACGGTGACGAATGAGGCACACGGTGTTTCTCCTGTTCCCACAGTGTAGTGATGTGCATCTTCACTGTTGGACAGAGCACAGGGAAGACAACGAAACAAGTTGTAAATGGAAAACTGCCTGTTGGAGGAGCCAGCGAGGCAAGATGCGTGCCAGGCTTCTAGAAAACATGCACAAACCCCAGAGAGTCCCAGTTAGTGCATCACGTGATGACTTAAGGCTAGCTGTCCCACTCACTTCCCAACATAGCAAAACAGTCCTCTGCCCTAGCTGTTGTGTTGCCATTGCAGAGATACATTCCCTTTTATGTTTTGTGCAATTCCCAAGTAGAGATCAAGCATTTGGCTAAAGCACCACAGTCCTGCTCTGGCATTTGAGAGTATGACTAAGAGGGCCAATTATGCGGTGTCATGCACCAAGGAGATCCTCGGACCACAGCTGTGAATCACTTTTCTAAATTAAAAGCACGTGTCTCAGAGGAAAATATGCTACATACTCTCTATAAAAATGCCACAGACAGCCAGAGGCTAGTCTAGCTTCCATGTGAAGGCTTCTGTGTGTTGGGTTTAGTGGGAAGTGAATCAAATGCCAAATGTTGATCCTCACAGCTTTCTCACCTGAGGTGTATGCACTTGGCTTTCACTCCTCAGTGGGATTTAACATTGCACGGTGTGTGTTTTTTGCTGCATTGGAAAGAACCAGAGGTACTGGTTTCATGGGGCATAGAAGACGTTGCCAGAACTGCACCAGTCAGCATAATGTAGTTCTCTATTGCTACTATAAATGTAGCAAGAGAGTGTTTTAAACAACCTCTTGTTGTAATGTCCCTTTTGTTTCTAGGGAAGTTGTCAACAAAGAAAACATTCCCTCTGGATTCAGCAGTCTTGAAGATTGTATTCTAGCTGCTCAAGAAGTAGAAAAATTACAAGACACCAGCTCTGGATACCTTAGTGAAAGGAATAAATCAAAACGGCAGAAATCCAGCACCAAGCTTTCAGAGCTTAATGACAACCAGGACAGTCCTGTGGTAAGCCAGCATGCTGTACTCTTTGAGGCCTGTTACTAGGATGGGAAAAACTTCTTTATTTCAGTGCACATCTGGTTCCTTTAGGTAGCCATTTGTGCCTGCAATACAGGCATAAGTACCTATTTTGAGCTATGGGAAACACTGGATCCCACACTTGTAACCTTTGTGATGAGGCAACTGAGAAACCGTGTTTCTGCTATGATCCTCTTACTCCACATATAGTCATTTTCTCTTCCTACGACTTTTTGCTCTTTTCATTTGCATTCAGTGAAGCATTTTGGAAAGCAAAAAAAGGAAATAGGTCTTTTTCCCAGTCTTTCAAAAGCCTTGCAAGGAGTTTGGAAGCTTAGATGTAGGTTGTCATGTTCAGGTCAAGTTTATTTTTTTATTCCTGCCAAGTTCTGAAACTAGATTTCAAATGGTTGCTTGATAATGAGATGACAAAAGTGTTTCGTGCCTTTTCCCTAAAGTCTGTGTTTTACTGTGGTGTTTGCAAGTTGCAAAGCACTTTGGAGTGTGTTGGTCCAAAAGGTGATCCCTCTAGCTTCCTTTTACTGAAGATGTGAATGACTTTGGTGTAACATTGTAAAAATCTGGAATACTGTAGAACTTTCCCAGCATATTCTTGTAGAATCTTCACAGTAGAAGACAGTTTCCCAACTTTTACAAACTGTAGAATAAAACTGGTGCACCCTTCTTCCCTCTCAGCCAAAGCAAACACTGATTGGAGTGTCAGCAGTTGAGGAACCACACCGTGCTTCAGCACAGGGTCTGTGTGCAGTGGCAGAAGTGCTCTGTGTCCCAGTCCCTGCACCAAGCATGCATTGCACGGTTAACAGCAAATGGTAACAGCAAAAGCTGTGTGAAAACACTGTCCTAAGCTATAGAGCATCTCTTTCAGTTGTGCTTGATGAAGCTTTAGAGCCCGCTGTGAGGAAGTGGGTTCTTAACGTGACATTGTGTTTGGACTCATTTTGTTTAGATCACAAAATTGCAGTGATCTGATGCTCTTACCCTGTGCAGAGATTCTAGAGAGAGGTGGATTTGGCTTATCTTTGTGATAAAAAGAAGGCAAGATGCCAAAAATTGTACACTGTGCTCAATATAGTAACTTAGATTTAGTGTCCAATATCAGTAATCTTCTCATGTGATACTTCATGAAAGCAGAGTGAGATAGACACATTCACACTTCTGTGTTGCTTGTAGCAATGCACTTTAAGATAGGCAAAGGTCTAGTGCTTACACTCTTTTCAGCACCTCTTCTCTGTGCCTGTGGAGTGTAAAGCAGCTTAAATGTAAATGAGAATTTTTCTCAAGATTTAGAAAAGGAAAGACTGACAGAAGTATCCACTTCTGCTGTGGACCTGAAAAACATTCATGAAATCTTAAAATGTGCCCAGAAGAAATGTTCTCAAACTTAGCTGTGTCCACTGGATTTTATGCTGCCCCTTATATTTGGATCTCTTGAAGGGCAAACGCTGAAAGGAATATAAAATGAACTAACCTTGTACTAAAAGCACTTCGACTAAGATGACCTACAGTGTGGTTCTTGCTTGCTCTGCTATAGGAAATGTCACAGTGGGATGGTCAACTGTGAGTATCGTTATGAAACATCTTGCAGAGAGCACGGTGCTATTGTTTTGGAAGAGCAGAAGCTGCTTTTTAAGTTTTAATGAGTATGCTTATTACATACTGCATTTCAGAGTCTGCCCGAATGATGTGTGGTGGTTTAGCTTTCTTTTGTCTACACCTGTACATGCCAAATAATAACCCCAATTAGACTACCTACTTGGAGTGTAACATAACATGCACCTGAGCATTTACTAATAGGCCTTTGTCATGTAAACAAATTTGTGACGTTGTATCTCCTTAAACACCCTTTTCTGAGAATTCCTTTTTTTTCAAAGCCTGAAAGAGTATGTAGGACAGTGTGTGGAAGCTTTCCTCTCAGCTGTCTGATTGCATCTGGCTCAAAAGCACAAGTCAGCAGTGCAAAAACTGTCAGTTCCACTTACACTCCCCAGCAAACCAACCACAAAGCATTAAAAGCTTGTAACTGCGTTTCAGATACATGGCAGCCAGGTACCAGTAGGACTTGAAGAATCAAATTAGGCAAGGCTGGAATGACTGACCTGTGTCACCTCATGAGGCTGGAGGTGTAGCAGGTGAGAGAGGGCTGTGTCTGCTCTAAGACGTCTGTGCACATAGTTTCCAGGGCAGGCACCACACTTCCTCCTGTGTAAGAAGGACTTGCCCAAAAGCCAGGGTAGAAAGCCTCCTGGATATGTGCTTGAAGTAGCAACATGGCTTGTCCTCACAGTACTCAATAGTGTTAATGTTCCAAATGGTAGCCAAGTCAAATCTCAGAGGAAGCGGTCATAACCAGTTGGATTACTTGCCCTGCATTCATATTAGCACAACATCACGTCTGTGCAGTCTCTTTGCATTCCTATGGCTGTTCAAAAAGAAACTAAGGAAGGGTTTATCTGAGAAGTAGAGTGTTTTCTAAGATGAGCATAAGGAGTTCTGCTGAGAGGATGCTGTGGATTTTGCCACCTGCTATTGCAGGAGTTGCACAGACCACAGGACTGCTCCCAAGCTTGGGCTGTCTGTCAGTCTGTAAAATGGGAACTGGTGGGGCACCATGCAGCAGTATTCTGTTTTGACATTTTGAGGTCATCTGATGAAAGAGACGAAGCAGTGAGCAGTTGGGGTTTTCTGCAGTTCATGGGCAGTAAAGTGTGGGGTTTGTTTTGTGCAGCAGGCTGTAGTCTGACTGTGGTCTTGCTCCTAGAAGTCCTGTTGGATATTTCTCTATTTGATCTGTTTAATGGCCTGCATCTTGAATCTGGTTGTCACATATATATGTATATATATCTCTTAACTGCTTTAACAATTTACTGTATTGCAGAGTATGGAAAGCTTTAGCTCATCCAAGCCTATAGACAGAACAGGACCTGATGACATGGAAATTTTATCTGAAGAAAGGTAATTTTTATTTTTATATATGTTTTCCTTTCTCTGTGGTTGTAGTACAGCCTGAGAGATCTTCCACCAGAGACTGTGAGGGTGACATTTAGTTATGCTGCAGAACAGATTATCCACCATGTTAACATCAAAGTTGAACTTCATGGAGGCACTGTGTGTGTTGTGTGGGCTTTGCCCTGCAGCATATGCCACCATATCTTTTCCCAACCTGTTAGGAATGTCACTGATGTGCTGATGGTGCAGACTTGAAAGGAAATCAGCTGTGAAGCACCTGAACCAACATGGGACTGCAGGGCCTGTCGTACCTGGCCTCTGGGTTGGGAATCCAGCCCTTTCCTTTGTGCTTCACTCTTCTGCAAGAGCTGTGCAATTTCACTCTGCTCACTTGAGATGACAGTTTCTCTCAACAGTTATATTTGTTGGGAGAGTTGTATTGATTTGGATTAAGGGCACTGGAATTAAATGACGTATTAATTATTGTTTAGAAATAGCTCCTGAGAGGAAGCAAAAAATCCATAGTTTAGCAGCTTGAAGTGCTGCAGCCCAGACTATCCCTTTATTTACTGTGTGAATTACAGGAGTACCAAGAACATAAAAGCCTGTGTGTGCCAAAGTCCTGCTTGTTTTTGTTACAAGGCAAATCTGGTTTTATGTTTATAATATGTTGGTTTCTTTTTGTTTTTGTTTTTGTTTTTTATAGCAAAGAAAGTGAAAACGATGAGGTTTTTTTCAGGCATTCTCAGGTTGGTATTTTTTTTGTTTTTGTGTTTCAGTTTTGTGATCTCCAAATGAGCATTTTATTGAGTAGAAGCAAGTAGTCATGCATATAGTTTTGTTTTTCACATAGAGAAATGGAGTTAGCATGTACTTTTTCTTTCCCTTACCTCTCCTTTTTATTTGCATAGTTTAGGGAGCCTCTCAACTATTGGAGAATCCGAAAGCTTTTGCTTTGGTCCGTTTAATCCCTTCTTGCCAAAAAGGGAAGGATCACTGAAGTCAGCACTTTGGTTTAAGTGATGCAAAGTTCCCTTATTAATCATGGCAAACAGGGCATCTGGCTGCTTTCCTGCCAGAGTAGCAAGGTCAGCTTGTCTCTCTTGATTTCTCTAAAATCATTTGGTCTTTTATTTATCGTTTCCTAATGCAGCCTGTTGCTGTTGAACATAAGTGTCTGTAATCCATTTATCTTAGAAAACCGAATCACCTCCTGCTTCTTTCTAAGAGTTGGTGGCTGGGATGGATGGCAGGAGGGAACATGTGACATTGATGGCAACAGTTTTTCCCCCAACTTTCCACTTCTCTCCCACACATACGCACACTCCTCCTGTATCAGCTTTATGGTGTTTTTCATCTGTTCAGCAAATCAAAGATTGGGATTGGGTTCGGGTGAACCCCTTCGCAGTCACTGGTTCATTTGCTTGAAACACCTCTAGACAGCTAAGCATTTAAAATATTGGGGAGAGTTATCTGAGGCACCTCTCCCTCAGCTGTGCACCCATTTTAGAGCAGCACGGTGAAACAGTTGTAGCCACTGTATGATTTCTCTGGCTGTCTGGAGTTAACTGGAGATTGGTAGTATTTTTAAACTAGACTCCCCTTTTTTAGGTTTTTTTGGTTTTTTTTGTTAATTACCTTTGAAAGACTTGATTTCTGGTAGGAGTTATTTCATCTAGCAGTTATCCCCAGTGATCCCGCACTTGCTCATGCACTGTTGCATTTTCTGGAGCCTGGATTTTGTAACACCTTGTTCCTCACATACCCATTTACATGTGGAGAAGGTGCTGTTGCTGCCATGCCACACAATACTCCCATTAAGCTTTTAAATTAGCCTGGTGGAGGTATATTTGAATAAGAAATCACAATCTAAAAATAAATCTCGCTTTAGGAAAAATTTTAAAATTTAGAATTTTAACTGCGGGAGTGGATGTAGCCTTAACCCAGAGATTGTATTATATAGGAATTACAAGGTCAAGAAAATGTTACATTCCTGCAGAGTTGTTTTACATTCCTTGCCCCTTATAAGCCTTTTGCTTAGGGCAGCTTAACAGACATATGTTTTATAACAAACAACTCATTCAGGATGAGAACGGGACAGGGACTTTCTTACTCTGTTTTCCTCACCTTGTGTCCAGTCTGAAGATATTAGGAAAAGTATTTGGAATTTGCCATAGCTACCAGTTGTGCTGACTTGGGACTCCATGAGACTGTAAAGATACCTTGAAACACAAGCCCTGAATGAATTTTCAGTGGTTTTGTAACCTTCATAATCTGCCCTTGGAAGCAGCTAAGCTCCAGGATGAAAAGCACAGGTTTCTAATACCCAGGTTTTGATAAGGGAAATGTTCACACCAATCTGGCAACAAGTGTAGAGGGGGGTTGGCATGGCTCAGGAAGGAGCAAGGCAGCAGAATCTCTGTGTTCTTGCATCAGGTTGTATTACTAAGATGTGCTTAAAGATGCTTGTGGCTGTAAGGGAAGATGAGGTGTGGGAGAAGCAAGCCTTTTATATAAAGTTGATTTGAATCCACATATAATTGAACAGGACACAACTTTCTGATCAGAATTTAAGAGTCTTTCTGCTGCCATTTTTCTTTCTGTTTGAGCTACTCTTTATGTGGAATTTGCACTGGAGCAGGGAGAATGAATGCAGCTGCCTTATCCCCAGGTTACTTAGATCTGTAGTTACTGGTGCCCGCAAAGCATGGCTGCAGGAGCAGCTTCTAAAAAGCAAAATTCAAGTACCTGCTTTGAAGATTTTTTTTTTTAATTTTTTTTTTGTGGTGGTCATTTATGTAATGTCTGCAGTGAACTGTGACTGTCGACTGCCAAGATCGTCAACTTGTTGTCTCCTTGGTTTATAAGAAGTTACAGCACATCCATACCTAAAGCAAAGTAGTTCTCCCTTACTTGGTTTTTTTCCTAGAGGTTGGCAGCTGGCGGCATCAGGAAATCAAAAAGGAAAATAAGTGATGGGAATACTGAATTATCTACCACTCTGTGGGTTTGGAGCATTAATGCAAAGGAAGTTAAACATCTGCTTTCTTGAGTCTCTTGGGTTTGTACCACCATTGTCCTTCAGAACACCTAATGATTTATTCATTGTATTAGAGCCTACATCAGTGAGCAAGGAACGGAGAGTAACTGGCTGCAGGCAGAGCACAGGCCTGTTTTTAAACAGCTTTTAAATATTCCCAACTGAAGTGACTTTAGGAGGAAGGAGACATCAATATGATCTTTCTAATATATCTGTAATAGAAATGTTTGCCCATCTGGGAAGTTCTTTTATATCTGCTACAGATATCTTTTAAGAGTCTTAATAAGTCAGGAGATTGTACATTCCACATAGAAGGACATTTGTCTCTAATTAGTATGAGCAGTAGTGATGAGATGGTATTTTCAGGTGGCTCCCTTTGAAATTGTTAAAATCTAGATAAGTTGTTCACACTTCATTATGTTATTAAAAATAGCACCTATTTTGAAACTTAGTGTTTTATTTCTTTCCTTGCCTTAAAATACTGTGCTGCAATTTACATGCAGTTTATCAAGCGGTACAGTTGGCCACTGACCAGTCTTTGTTTGTAAGGTACACTGACTCTTTAGATCCTTAGATCAGGAAATTTGTCACTGGACCTTAAAGAAATATTTAAGTCCTCCCAACCTGGAAGCAGCTTAAGAGATATTGAATGGTGAATTAGCATTTTTCCATGTACAGCTCTCACAATAAACACATTTGTAATCAGATTTAGCGTCAAGCTGTAGGAGTTATTAGTGCTTGGCAAACTGTCATCTAGTGTTTCTTTTGGTTATAATGTTTCAAAAAGGCCATTTATTGAAATGAACAGGAAATACACACCTTGTATAAAAACAATGCAGAACACTCTTTACAAATAGCAGGGTATTCATCACCCAGATTTTTAGAACCACAGAACAGTCCAGGTTGAAAGGGACCTCTAAAGATCACCTGATCCAACCTTTTGTGGGAAAGGAAGCCTAGATGAGATTATTTAGCACCCTGTTCAGTTATAGGGATTGATGGAATTGAATCCAGATAAAAGCATTTATTCATATGATTTGTCTACTGGGCAAGTTTTCCCTCTTCATGAAACTTACTTTTTCTCTGCTCAAAAGGGGAAAAACCTCCAAACACATCATTAGCTTTATGCAGATAAAGTAAATGTGGCTTAGTGGCATATACTAAGGACATTGAAGCATTTGGCCTTGCTTCTGGATTCACAAGGAAAATACATCTAAACATACCAGTTATTTTCTTTTAGCCCTTTTTCTTCATGTATCAGCATATGCAGATTGCTTACTAGATTTTCAAATACCTGCAGGGGAAGATCTGCATGCTGACTACCTGCTAGACTGTATTGGAGAGAATTTTGCCTAAGCTGTTCTTAACAAATCCAAATAGTTTATCTAGTAACGTAATCCTGTCTGTTCAGGTAGCTCCGTGTTTGTTGGTGGATTTATACATATCACACTACATGTTCACGTACATGCAGTACACTTCCTTTTCCCTACTGCCCTCTGTGAGGCATTACAGCTAATTTATTTTGGAGTGACAGAAGTGCTCATCTCACCAGGCACTGTCACAGACACGCGCACTGTGTGCCTGGATTGTGGGAATGGCAGGGATTTCTGCATAAATGCACCCGACGTGCGGTATGTGCAGGGGGGGACAGCGGTGAGACAAACAGCAGTTGCTTCTAGGTAGTACTAGCTGATAAATCATTTACTTGACAGCATTCTGCTTTTTTGGTTTTTTCTTCCTAAGTCATTGGATGCTTGTGTGAATTTTTTGGCTTTTTCCCAGAGTCCACACTGCTTCCAGCTGGGATGCCAAGCCCTACTGCCGTTTGGATTTGCGCAACACTGCTTTAATACCCAGAGCTCCTCCATAAATAGTTCTGCTCTCCCCACGCCCAGCTAGAAAACAACCACAGGAAATCGGGGAATGTGCAGCCAGCACAGCTTAGCTGGCACTAATTGATCTGAGCCAGCACAGCCTGCATGAGAGCATTTATGTACGTAGCCTGTGCTGCTGGCTGCCTGCGGCTGCTACCTCAGGAGCTCGGTGCCTGCTTTTTAGAAGGCACCATATTGCTACAGCCTCACAACAGCAGCAGCAGCAGCGTTTTTTTGTTGCTCGAAGGAGTTACGCTCCTGTAGGAAGTGTACGCAGCCACCCCCTCCCTCTCCCTTTCTCCCTGCCTCCCTCCCATTTCATCCCAATCCATTACTGGAGGCTTTTTCAGCTGCATGCAGTTGTCAGGGCAGGCAATTTCAGGAACTTGCAGTGGCTTTCTAAAGAAGGAAAAATTCAAGGAAGGCAGATGGACGGATGTTTTTACTGGTGTGAGTGAGCAATTAGTACATAGGGGTCACCAGGCAAGGGATTTGGAGCTGGAAGCATCAGGGTCTGTTTAGATCTTTTTAGCTGAAGGCATGAGCTTACTACTGCTGTGACTGCAGGGGTTTTTTCCCCTCCTCTGCATCCTGAAACATTTTTTTTTCTTTCTGTCTCATTTCTTTGGGTGTATGGGAACATAGCTGACTTCAAGTATGAAGATCCAAGAGCATCCAAGCATGCCTGAAAACAAGTTGCAAAGGAATCAAGATGCTGATGAACAGGAAAACAGCTTTGTATCTGAAGTGCCTCGGCTGGATTTAACATCACTGTGTGATGACAACAACTGGGAAGGTAGGATTGTGTGATGGCTGGTTGTGTGAGTGAAATGGGAGAGAGGGAAACCTGAGTGGGCTGGGTGTATCTTTATGTGATCATGTTCTCTTGCTAAAAACAACAGTAAAGCAATTTTGTCCTGAATGTAGAACTGAAAGTTTGGAGAAACTGGAAGCAAATACTGAATAGTACTATCTCTAATTGTCACTTAGAGGGAGAAAATTGATTGTTTTATTCTTAAAGTTACTTTCATGTTCTGTTTAGTACTGTTAAGTGTCTGAGTGTTTCAAGATATATTATTTCTTGGTGATTGATCACTGGAGAATTAAGCTAGACTGCCCTAAAATTCAAAGCAACTGGGTATTTCACAGTCTAGAAGGGACTTTTCTTCCTCTTCAATCACTATTTGGAAATAAATGATTTGGACCTGAAAAGCACAGCTGGAAAAAAAGGCTGTGTGTCTGTTACTTTGTCTTACAAACAACATTTTTTTGGTGTAGGCTGTGAAGGAATTCTGATCACCAGCTGAAATGGCAGTGTTAGATAGATTGTATGTCATTTAAATTACTTTAATACTATTTCTTAGCTCTCATTTCCAGAGTGCATGCTTGGTTGGGTACTTGCACTTATTTAAGAGTGGGAATCTGGGCAAACTCTGTCAGTGCCACAAGCCTCAATTTCATTTGAAATTGAGATGAAATGAAGGTGTCCAGCAGTTTTGGGATCAAACCCTTTTCCAGTTACAGAGTATGTCTCTGTGTACAAATAAGAATTCTTCTGTTAGTTTATGCTTTAGGAGTGAAAGACGGGTTTTGACGGGGAAGAAACAGGAAAACACAAGTGTGGTGTTTTAATAGAGCAAGAGAGGGAAAATGTGCAGCTAATTCATTGCTCTAAAATCACAATCTCTGAGGAAAACTGAGAAGTGAAGTTCCCTGCTCCTGCCTCCACAGTGTACGTGACCTAGTATGTTTTGCCTTTCCCTCTAGGAGGGGAGTAGTTATGACACTTCAGGCGTGAGTAAAGAAAACCCGCAGCCATGGCTGCCTTTGATTCAGCCAGGCAAGCGGTCACCATGCACAGGAGGGAATTTTTCCATTTGCTTGCTAGGTGGGGATTCCCTGGGTGGAATCACCACACGTGCAGCAGGGCTGATCAAAGCGCCAGGAAGGGCTCCCAGGCGGCCCTGGCTGCTGGATGTTTACCGAGATGCCAATTAGCAGAGCCCTGCAGGGTCTTGAGCCAGGGTGAGCACGTCTGTGTTCTCAGAGGTGATGTGTGGCTTCAGCTGTTCTGTGAACCTTTGGAAATAATGACTTTCTTTTTTTTTTTTTTTTCCTTCCTGCATTACTAATAGCAGTCATACGAATGCATGAAGGGGGGAACACAGCTCCTTTCCCATTGTATGAAATAAGTTGCTTCTTTGGTACAACTCCCTCTTAGTAGGCATGCTCTTATGTTTGGATTCTGGCTTTCTTGCCCTGCAAATATGAAACAGGATTATGGGCACATGTGACTGTGCTTCTCCTGATTCCGCCTTCCTCCCTTCTGTTCACGTGTATTTCACAAGAGGAGGAGGTGGGCAGTTGCAAAAGAATCAGCTGTCTGGGGTGAGAGAGACATCATCTTCTGAAATGCGTGCCTTCCAGAATCACCATTTTGTTGGCATGGGTGCAACAGAAGCAAAATGGTGCCTTCTGTGTCTCACAGCTGGGAGAGGTTGAGTCTTTCCTAGCTATGGATGTGAAATCAAGCTTGCAGCAGCCAGGAAGGGAAATACCTTAACATCAGCTCTCAGACTGCTTCTGTAGCTAACCGCAGAGTCTGTTGTTGAGACTGGCTTTGCAGGGCAGGGTTGTCCCACCCATCCACAGCTCTAGCAGCCAGGACATCCTCCTTTCCCCTGCCAGCCAACCTGTGTCACTCAAACCTTCACACATCTCTTCAGCATCCATGCACAGCCCTGGTTGCATCCCCAGCAAGAAGTAGAAAGGGGTGTGCCTTCAAATGTCGTAACACTTGAGTTGTTTATTGCTTTGCTCTAGCTAATTTGTTAGGTCTCTTGGGAAGAGCTGTCCATCTCTTGGGAAATGACCCATTCTTTTAGGACATAGTTGAGCTGATTTTTGGGGTCAAGATGCTCTATATCACTCTGCAGGAAATACAGAGTATCTAGTGACCAGGGCAACTGCTGGGACTTTCACAAGTTACGTGTGAGAACAATTGCAGGTTGAGGGGTTGCCTGCAGTTGTAGCTGACCCTACCTCCAGTCAAATGTTAGGAATGAGCCTTGAAGAATGGGCACAAAGTTACACAAGACCACCTTGTTCATTGACTAGCTTTTATTTGTCACTCAGGCAGACTCTCCATTGTGTTAAGAGTCTTAAAAACCCTCATTCAGGGGCACAGAACTCTGATGCTGCCAGGTGAGCTGGCAGGGAGGGCCCTGTGCCTTTTATGTTACACTGGAAGTAATTTCTACCAGATTTTTTTTTTCCCCTGTGAGGTTTACCCCATAGTTAAATCTGTTCACAAGAGGAGAGATTTGTTGTACTTCTCCAGGCTGTGTTGCCTTTACCTTAAGCTGAGCAGAGGACAGAAACTTTCTTCCTCGCTCCTGCAATGCATAGCCTCACACTTTGCCATGTGCCCGCCTTCTGCATCCCCCTCACCTGCTAAGTATAGAGGCATGTGTGTAGGAATCAGCAGGCTGTTGACGTCGCACCCAGGCCGTGAGCAGTGCCCCAGCAAAATTCAAGTGCTGAACCCCTCCTTGCCTAGGTGCATTTCCCATGGGCCAGGAGAAGTATTTTCCTGGTGTGCGTTTGGCAGGTGTGAATCTGATAGCTTTATTATCTCGCTAGGTGTGGACAGAGCTGTCCTTGTGAACTGGAATGTCTGACTGCTGGGTTTGCCTGCTAAGCTGGTCAGTCAGTGCCAGCTGAGATGGCTTTGGGAGCAAGCATTTTCAGAGCTGCTTCCATAGCTAAGGTTTCTAATTGTTGTGGATTACGTTAGAATTGAGTGCAGTGACTGAGGAGGACAGAGTGTTCTCTCACAGTCCAGCACTGTTGTGCAGATTTCTCACCAAATGTTTCTAATTCAAGCCCAGAACTTGCTATCCTGTCCTCAAGGAAAATCTGGAAGTAAGTTGCTCTCCATAGGAGCGGCCGGCCCTGTCAGCAGACTGGGCTGAGCAGGCAATTCAGGAAATCAATACAATGTGTGTGATTGCTGCCGGTGTCGCCCGATTACTGACACTTTTTAAAAGTTCTGTAGATTTCTGTAGGTCTCAGGCAGAGTTTGCGGTAACAGGCACTTATGAAACGATCAGACATTTTTCTTCAAGCTCTCAAGCTTAAAAAAATATAAATAAATAAAATTAGAAGTTAAAAACACAATTTGAGTTCAAGTATTGCAGCACTTGAGACCCTGAGGGTGAAGCTGATCTACAAATAGTTTCCACATTGTCTTAATTGATACTTTCCCATGGAAAAAAACCCTAAGTAATGCCAAAAAATCCAAATGGTGTAGCAGAAGAGAAGCTACATTTAGTTTTCTTTTTTTCAACACTATGGACATAGACTGATCAGTGCATTTGTGTGTTAACACTCTTTAGCATAAAAAAATCAAAAGGTGATGAAACGCATTCTATTTTTATTACTAAGTGTAGAAAAAAATTAATTGCATTGTTTACTGAATAGCATCAATATATTAAAATTGTGGGTTTGATTGTTATGACATGTTATAAACAAAATGCAGAGTTTGCTTGCTAGCTGAGAGATGTGTCATCTTAGTAAGTGAAAAGGCGTGGCAGCGCCGTATTTGGGCCTTTCTTTTGATCTATATAAGAAGAATGCTTCCTGATGTATTCAAACAAGGATATTTTCATAAAGTTATTTATAAGATGAAGAAAATAGGTTGTTACTGAGCTAGTGAGTGCTTTGGATGGGGTTTTAAATTGCTTTATTCATTTCATTATGAGAAGTCTTTCTGGATTCTTTCAAGTGGCGTTTGATACTAGCACCTCAGGTGTTGTAATGAGTTTAGACTTTTTAATCCCTCTGGACCTACTTCAATTTACAGTAACTAAGATTTGGCCTCGTTTGTTTGACAGATGGGTGTGTGTAAAAGCAGTGTTAGCAGCATGTATCAGCTGTGTGGCTGCAGAGAGGGAAACAGGAGATGCCTGTGGCATTTTGCTGGCTGCACCTCAAGTGGTATTTGTGTGTAGAGACCCCCGTGTTGGCCCTGCAGCCCCCAGTAACCCTGTGGCAAATATACAGTGTAATGCTTAAAAAAATCAGGTTTTGTCAGCAAGATGGCTTGGAGTTCACAAATAATACACCAGTTTGATACAATAAATCTTTCTTCTTGTGTGAAGGACTTAATAGCTCAGGTTTAATAAAACCTTCAGCCCTCTATGCAGCAGGTTGACAGAGAGATTGTATTGCCATAGGCAATTCTCTGTGTGCCTGTGGAGTTCTGCAGAGCCACACCTGGCAGACAGCTGACAGCTTTGCTGACAGATGAGCTGGTTGTGGGATTTTGAGAGGGAGTGCAGCACTTCTGAAGGACTGCAGGCTCAATACCAGCACACAGATCACTGCTTCTGCACCAGCTTAGAAAAGGCATACCTGAAAGAAATGCCTAGAAGTCTGACCAAGACATAGAAAATTTTTTCACCCTTTCTCTGCACTGGCACAGCCATGGTGACTAAATATTACTTCCCCCTTTTTTTTTTGTTTTCACAAAAAGTGTTGTAATGGAAAATGGGGGAAAACATAGTACACAGAAAGAATGTGGAGGTGAGTAGAAAACCGAGAATTTTCCCTGAGCAAGAGAATTCTGTGCAGGGCAGAAGAGTAGTAAGATTAACTGCTGTGCAAGTCCATGGCAAAGAAAAGATGAAACATTTACATTCTTTACTGAGATTTTATTCTTCAATTAGCAGAAAGGGGAAAGGGTGAGAGCATTAATCATGATAGCAGATATTTCAAACCTGGACTTCACAGCAGATATTTCAAACCTGGACTTCATAGCAGATACTTCAAACCTGAACCATTAAGTCCAGGAATTTAGCAGCCTTCAGAAAAGGCTCAAAGCTTTGATAGCTGTCTTGGATAAATGAATAACTAAAGGTATTACACATCCTGTTAAACAGGAGTTAATTGATTGTGCACTGTCAGAAAAAGCAGCAGCTTACCCATACCGGATTCGTGTACATTCGTGTGATCCAGCAACTCCAGTGCTTCCGACTGAAACGCCTGGCACCTGGCCAGCAGGAGAGAGAAGGCAGTTGGACTGCAGCTCTGGTCCACTTAGTGAGCTGATGTAGATAAAATCCGTAATTCTACATATCTAAATATGGTCCTTGATGAATTGCTGTGTTGCTCTCAGGGGTCTAGCCATTTTGTGTCTAGATGAGGTTTTGTCTTCTAAATACGTATAGTCAGCAAGGGAAGCAAAATTACCCAGAGAGTCAGGCCTTCCAGGAGCAAGAGTTATAGAAAGCTGATTTTCTGTAGCAGCCATTTCTTCTGTAAAGTTTCAAATTTGATTTTTCCTTGTAGGACTTTCTTCTCCTTTTTAACACTGTGTCCTTTGGAATGAGAGTTTGTTTTGGGGGAGTATTTTGAAATCAACAAAATAGAAAGTATACATACCTCAGACTTAATTAGATTACATAAAGTGCTTTGCTGTTTTTTGGGGTTTGATCAGAGGCTCTTTGAGCCATTGCAATTCCCTGAATGTTGCATGCTATCTGGTTTTAAATCCACGTTGGACAAAGTCACATGCATCACGCATGATTAATAATGGCTTTGTTAGCTGGTGTGGTAGGAGCTTAATTTAGATACTGCTAAATATGCTGCTGATTTTTTTGTAAGTTTATTCCATCTATGTAAATTCCATGGAGGTGTTATTTTCCAGTTTCCAAAAGCAAATTATCTTTGGGGGTGAGAGGGTATTCAAAAAATCAGAAGTGAGAGTTGTCTGGAAGAATCTCATGCATCATTTAACTCTTGTTTCTGCTAGTCAAATGTATTCTTTTTTTTCCTTTTGTGTTACCCTTTCTTTTGCTACTAAAGATTTTGCGAGATCATTCCTAAAATCAGGAGAGATTCAGGGAAGTGAACGCAAAATATTTCAGATATTAGAAACTGCCAAGGTTGAGCAGATCTTAGAAAAACTCTTTTTGCAGAAGTTAAGTGAAGGAAGTACAGGCTGCACAAGCTTCCTTATCCATGGCTAAACAGCCTACAGGCACTTGGGACTTGTGCAGCCCAAGCTCTGTGACCCAGGCTTGTATGTGCTTCTCTTACCACAACACCTTGAGAGGCTCTTACGGAAAAGCCTTGTGCAAAAACCTCCTTCCATCCCTTTCAGGGTAATGTGAAGCACCAGCCTTAAAGCAGAGGCATGCCAGTTATATCCATGTGCTAAGGAAGAAGGAAAAAGGAAGAGAGCATCATTTGAAGATGTGTACAGACAAAATAGCCCTGAGCCCGTCATTACTGCATTGATGATGATCTCGCACTGCCCGGGTTGTACAGAGGGGGAATACTAAACAGCAGAGAGGTTCTGTAGGGGAATCCTCATGCAATCCACTCTGAGTATGGAAATCTTAACCTTGTTCAGCAAAAGGAAATACTGCTTTTTATTCATACGTTGATAACTTCAAAAGCCCTTTCTCTTTATGAGTAAAGAATAGACACACCAGGCACAGGAAACAATTAGTCCACAGCTCTGCGACTGGTCTGGGAGCTTTCTATAACGTTTTTGTTTTGTTACTTGACTCTAGAACTATTTGTTAGATTTATAAGTTCAAAGCCTGGCTCTTAGCACCACAGGATTAGACAGTTTAAGTAGGAACATGCAAATCAGCTTAGTAAACTATCTGAACACAAAATGTTAGACTCCTTATGGCATCTGGAGGGAGTGATCACAAGATTGAGGCGATTGCTTTCCGTGGGCTCTATTATGCTAATCAGCAATGCTAAATTGGGTTTCCCTTTTTCTCCCACTCTACCACCTCCCTGTACAACATTGCTTTTACTTCTAGCTGGTTGGGTCATCCAAGGGGCTGAAGATTTCCTCACTTTTCTACCGTGGTGTAGGCAGCAGGATTGCATGTGAAAGAGAAAAGGGGAAACTTGGACCATATTACCATAATTGTTAATTTATGGGCTAGGTACCCTGTGGAAAAGGTAGCAATGTGGTACACCTTTTACTTGCAGATTGGGAGAACCTATACTTACTCCTAGGCTTTGAATTTCCAATAGCAAGTGACAGGGTGCATGAAGTAGCCAATGGGGGCTACAGGAGGACCATTAATATACTTTTCATTTACAGCATTTGTTCATCCTGAAACTGAAAAAAAATTCCTTCTGTAATCCAGCTGCCTCTTCTATATACCATGTGCCAATAATTCTTTCTGTCCAGCATAACTTTTTCCTCAAAGGTGCTAGCTAGCCGGTGATTGCCTGGTTTGGTGCCAGTCTTTGGTAATTCCTGGTCAGCTTTTGAGTACAGTTTTCTGTTGCACCTAAGAGATGACTTCTGTTTGTGTAGGTTACCTGCTGTGTCCAGGCAGTGCTTGTATTGCTTTGCACACAGGGCAGATGTGAGTAGTGACCAGAGAATGCCTGGTGACAAGAGTCACGGTCCGGGACAAGCAGGCCAAGCTTCATTAGAAAAGTTACCTGGAGTCTGTCTTATGTGTAAAACAAACTCGATAAAACCAGCCTTTGTCTTACTGTTCCCAGAGCCCATCCCTGCTCTTTCCTCATGGCAGCGAGACGGCTTAGACTCAGACGAGGCTCGCCTTTCCCCGCAGGCCGGGCGCTTAATTCGCCAGCTTCTGGATGAGGACAGCGATCCTATGCTGTCCCCTCGCTTCTATGCCTATGGACAGAGCCAACAGTACCTGGATGATACAGAAGTGCCTCCTTCTCCTCCCAATTCTCATTCCTTCATGAGGTGGGTTGGGATTTGCCTGTGCTGACACTCGCACCCAGCTGCAAAGGGTTTGCGCAGTTATATCAAGCAGTGTCTCTTTGGATCATGTATGTCAGATAGCTGTGCTGCCTTGTTCCTACTCACAGGAAACTGATATTTTTATAAATGTCCTTGGTAGCTAGTAATGTCTGTGTTTGTAAATTAATATCTAGGGACTTGCTGTTGCTGAAAGAGGCTGTTAGAGCATCTTTTGCTATCTGTCATTACAGAGTAGCAACGTAGCATTTTCACTTTTATGGGATTTGCCTTTATTTACACGAAGTTCAAGTGGCCTTCTTGGCATCAAGATGTACTGTGGCTGTTTGGATAAGCTCTTTATGCAATCTCTGCTCTTGGTAGGAGACGGAGTTCATCTTTAGGCTCTTACGAAGATGACAGAGAAGACCTTACCCCTGCGCAACTCACCCGGAGAATTCAGGGACTGAAGAAAAAGATCAGGAGATTTGAGGACAAATTTGAAGAGGAGAGAAAATACAGAGTGAGTCTCTAGGAGTTAAGCATTTATGTGCAGATGCATGCATTAACAAAGGGAAGCGACACCAGGGAAGTGGGTCAAACATACAGAGGGCTTGGAAGCTTTTCTAAGGAGGGGGAAAAAAAAGAACCAAAAACCTGCTGCACTCCCAAAATGTGTATCCACACCAAGCAAATTACATTTCCAGGCATTATGTACTATTCATGCAGCACAAGAGAGGGAGGCTAATAAATTCATAGGACTTTGACCACTGCTTAAGACAGTGTGTAGGAATAGCTGTGTTAAACTTCTGTTTGTTTGTTTATTGAAGTTCAGCTTGTGGGAAGCACAATTGCACATCTCATTTGCATGATGATAATCCCAGCACACTGGTGCATTGCAGAGGGGAGAGAGCAGCTGCCTTCATGCCTGAGCAAGGAACCACAGTCAAGTGCTGCTGAGCAGTAGCAGTGTAGTGGACTCTTAATTGTTCCTGACATGCCCTTCCGATGCACAGAAAGCTTTTTAAGGAACTAAAGCTTGGCACGTGTGCATCTTTGGCTATCTAAATGGCAAATAATTGTACTGAAAAGGTCTTGACTGCAGTAGGAAAGGCTGAAGGAATTGCTCAGAGCTTGCTGTAGCCCAGCATTTGGGTTATTTTGATGTCTTTGGATGTAAGGCAGCCTCTCGTGTGGATATATGCGTCCTAACACTTCTCAAACTGTTCGTGCTAGGTTTCATCTATTTTGGAGGTACCCTCTTGCTAGGAAACACTAGGCACAAGGATTCCAGTGTGCGTCTGGCCCTCTGAGCCATGCCAACAACTTAATCATTGCTATCAAATGTTTTGTGTTTTCTAAAAAGAAAATCCATGTCATGATGCCCCTAAGACACTGTGTTGTGACAGGCAGGAGCAATTAGAGCTGGTCAGAGGTGGGCAGCTGCCAGTCAGAAACCAGTGCCCGTGCTCTGTGCTGGCTTTAAATTCCGTTATATCTCTTTGTGCCCCATGCTTGCTTCAGTGAGGGTCTCCTGCTGGTTTAACACAGATTCAGCATGGCTCTTCTTTCCTCCCAGCCTTCTCACAGTGACAAAGCAGCCAACCCTGAAGTGCTCAAATGGACGAATGATTTGGCCAAATTCCGAAAGCAACTTAAAGGTGAGCAGCCACCACTGTTGCACCTTTGGAGGGGCAGCTCGACTCTGCCTCATTTAGATTTGATGTGAGGCAGTAGTCCTGTCATTGTCACATTTTAAAAATCAAAAATTACTCATCTTCCCCTGAACTTCTCTGTTTAGAGTCAAAACTGAAAATATCAGAGGAAGACCTTGGCCCTGTTGTGCGTCAGCGCAGCAACACGCTCCCCAAGAGCTTCGGCTCTCAGCTGGAAAAGGATGATGACAAGAAGCAGGACCTCTCAGATAAATCTGCCAAGCCTGCTGTGGAAGTGACCCTTGACTCCATCCAAAAGAAGCTTCAAGAGAAACGAGCAGAGACAAACCGACCTGAAGACATTAAGGTACAATGTAAATAGGTCAGATTTAGGCCTCTAAGTGCAAGTAGGTAACTTGTGGCTGCACAGTCACTTGTGAAGGCACTATGGTTTTCTACATTTTGTTAAAAAGTTGACAATCTTTAGTCCAGGCTCACTTGCTATAGTTTCTTTCCCTCTGCCTTTAGTATCTTGATTTTTTTCCAGAGCTCAGTTTTTGTAGTATGTCATCGTGTCTGACCCTTGTATATTCCAAGTAAAGTTTCTGAAGTATTGCTGTACTTTCTGCCCTGTATTTGGCTATTTCTGTTGTTACATCCGAAGGCTTTTGGCAAATTCTGAGTCTTCAAGTGATTCTAGAGATTGTGTCATCTGTTTGCTTCTAGTTCACTCCAAAGCTGAACATTATTCTCTCAGGGTGTGTTATCACTACCCTTCAGAATTTCACACTGAGCTCTGTTAGCTGCTGTAATCTCTGAGGGTTATCAGCAGGGAGGTCTTCATGTCTGATGTTGTGAGCTCATGAGCCTTATAAATTAAGTCCTTGAGTCTGCTAACGTGTACATCGTGCAGTGCTGTATAAGCGTGAGGCAGACAGCATTATCTTTATTTGCTAGATCTGCAAAACAAAAACATGCAGCATGTGTTTTGACTATTTTCTGACTGTAGCAAGAATCCACAGCCATTTGCAGAGAGCCTGTATGTGGTGCTGTGGTAGGGAGAGAAGGCTTGATGTCGGGCAAGTTCAGTGGGGGAACTCTGTCCAACTTAGAGAAATCTTCTCTAAGTGTCTGCCTGGTTTTTTTGGTCTTTCTCCCCTCTGTCTGACACAGTTTTTCGCTCCATAGCAGAACTGGCAGAAAGAGATGGTCTGACTGTGCTTCAGTTCTTGGTAAAGTGTGTTTTTGACACTCAAAGCAAAGGTGTCAAGCTTTACAAGAGGTACTGGAGCTGGTCTCAGATTTGGAGAAAAAGAAAGGACGTGTTCTGTTGTAGAATTTTCACTTCAGATCTTAACTGAAGAAGAGCACCATCATTAAAACTTGCATGGCATTGTTTTTTCAAAGCACACTTATAATCAATAAATCTCCCTTATTATATAAAATACCTTCCTATGCAAAGTTCATATGTGTTTTATCTGCCTGCATTATGCATGGGGTTCTGCTTACATTAACAGTGTCTTTGGCAATATAGCTGGGAGAAGAGAACTGGAAGGTAGAGATGAATCTTCAAAACATTAATGACAATATGACATGATTTTGGTTATACCACAAATCAGTATTTTTTGGGTCCAGTAATCTGACTTTTTATTTTCTTCCTCCCCTCTCTCTGTGGCACTTTTCATAGGACATGACAAGAGATCAGATAGCAGCTGAAAAAGTGGCTCTTCAAAAAGCTTTGCTGTATTATGAAGGCATTCACGGCAGACCGGTATGTACTGCAGCATTTCATTCAAAACACATCTTTCTATGTCCTTGTCTGTGGTAAATGATGCCCCTAAAGCTCCTCTGAGGTCACTAGAACTTCTCGCTCTCCAAACCACACGTGCATCCCTAATCCACTTCCCTGATCCTTCACTTCCGCAGCTGCTGAGCAGTCTGTTCTAGGCAGGGTGATGTCCTCACGCAGCACTGGGCTGGACAGACACCTGTAGGACAGAGCCTACAGGCCAAATGGGCAGTGTTTTGGCATTGTACTCACCAGGTTCCACAGACACCCAGTTTGTGGCCCAGCAGACAGTCTGCATGGGAATAGTTGTGTGTGGTCCCTCATCCAACCAGGAAGTCTGCAGTTTTCTGGTATTAATGGCTAACTGGGAAGGCGTGTGTACTTACATTGTACCTTTTAGAGGAGCTGCAGCATGTGTCACCTTGTACCCTTCTGTTTGCACAACCTCATGTGCCAAAGGATTCCTGAAAAAGTTTGTCTCCTCAGCATCATAGATTAAGTTGACAGAAGATCCAGTTCTTCTCCTGAGAAACAGATGGGTTTTATACATGTGCTAGGGAAAGACAATGGCATAAGGGTCTTGTACATTTGATCTTAACAAGGGCAAATTATTTGTGAAGACAGAGAATTAAGTATTTTCTTCTGTTGATCCCTGCTGTGGCAGAAACACAGTGGCTTCCAGGCCACCAAGTTGGCTCTGTATGAGTCCTTCCTTCTCTTTCACTGATGACATTATAATCTTTGCTACCAGCTGTATAGGTAAAGTAACTTAATTTCAGAGTGCTGCTAATCCCTTGAGCAGTGGCTTGGGAGCAGCAAATTACTGCTTATAAGGAGCTCTTGATTAGTGCAGCTCACAAATCTGTCATTCTGCTGCTGCATGGGATTTCTGATCTTTTCCTTCCTTTCGCTTCTGAATTATTTCTTCTTTATCCGTTGTTTCAAAAAAGTCTCACTAATGTATTCAAATGCCTTCATGAAGTGCTAATATTGTACACTCACATATACTAGCAACTGAAAATGGCACAGTTATATGAGAGGACAGGCAGATTTATTCTTGTGTAAAACAGCTAAAGGGCAGCACAAGGGAAGCCACTTGACCTTCCCCATGTCCTCCGTGAGACCAAGTCTTTTTTTGCTGCTTTTACAATCATATAAATCAACAGTTGGCATCTTACTGAAGTGAACTCACTTAAATCTATTTAAACAGATAACAACCCCAGAGCCTATCTTGTGAGCGTACCTTTTCCCCCCCCTACCCTTTCCGATGCTTCATTTAGACAGCTGCTTTTTAATTTGTTTGTTTTTAAGTAAGCAACCTATACCTAGCAACACTGAACTGCATGGCAAGGAAGACTGCAGCTGATCAGCTTTTGCTGTTCCCAGCTCCTGGCAGTGCAGCAGTGGAAAAGTACTGAGAGCTTGAGGAGAATGGGGATAGTTAAGCCAAGTTTTTTTTTTTTCTTAAAGATATTTAACTAAACAGGAAAAACAATGGAGCTCAGATTTATTGTGCAACTGGGTCTTTCTGCACCAGTGATAGATGAACCTGCAAAGGTGGTACTGAACTGTTTTATTTAAGCCAAAAGTCTGTCTCTGTAGAAATTCTTGAGCTGCTCTAACAATGCAAGGAATGGTCTGTTCTCAGCTGCTACCCTTTTGCCATGTGGAGTGTGCCCCAGAGTTGTGTCAAAAGCTCCATTATTTCAGCAGTCTCTTTGCATTTTGATGTTCTCCCAAAATATACTCAGGTTTTGCTGGTCTTACTTATGTTTACCTAACGAGACAGTGTGCCCATATGCTAAACATTTACTTTCAGAATCTACTTTCTGTAAAGTTTGCTGGTGTAAGTCTGCAGGGCAGACTCAAACTCCATACACTTAATTTCCAGTGCCTAAATTAATTATCTGTGTTGTTCTTCCACACTGATATTTAGACACTGAAGGATATTGTTAATCTTTTTCCATTCTTTAGCATACCTAAGGACTTTTTGCCCATTCCAAGGCTTATGTTTATTTTTTTGTACAGAACAGTACTGTTAATCAACTTGGAAATGTTGTTAATTGAAGGTTTGGTTCTCAACTTCCACATAAGACTCAACATAAAAAACCTTGGTGGGTTTTATAAATAACAGAGACTGTCTGAGCCAACAGAAGTGCTGTACCTCCTTTTCCATAAAATGCTAATCTTGTAAAGCTAGGAATAATATTATATATATATAGGTTGCCCAGTTTTTCCAGTTGTATTCTTGATTGGTTATAGAGAAATGTCCAAAGTTGGAGGCAACTTGCTGGCCAGTGCGATTGAGTGCAGACACATCAACACAAAACTCAACACAAAGAGGGCTGAGTGAATTGTTTGATGCTGCTCACATCCCTCTAATCCATGTGAGCTGCTTACTCAACGAGCAGGCAGCTTGAGGCTGTCGGTATCAGAGCCCTGCTGTGCTTTGGGGGTGTGGGACATTCAGGCCCCAGAGCTCAGACTGCCCATCTGTATCCCCCTTACCAGGCCTTGGGATGTCTGCTTTGAACCAGGAAAGGAATAAAGGTCTTCCTCCTTCTTCCTTCCTGTTCATCCACCCCCAACATAGGAAACAGGCTTGGTTATCAGAAGGCAGACAGTACCTCCAGATTCTTAGAGTTCATTCCTGCCATGCCACTCCTGGCAATACTTACAGCTCTTCTGCCCCTCACAAGCCAAAACCCTCTCCTTCTCTGGAGGGAGGGTGTAAAAGCTTTCACTCCCGTGAAAGTCAACTATAGACAAAATAAAAGGCAGTTAGTTCACTTTAAAATTTCCTGCCTGTCTCAAGCTGTATACCCTTTCCTCCTATTTCTCTTGTAGAAAGAGAGACTGACCAAGGCTCCTTAGGGATTTCACTGTTAATGTTGATTTTTATATGGCAGTTGTTCAGGTGCCCTGGTGATTAGCAGCAGTAGAAAGCCTTGAGGAAGATAGGCATGACATCAGTTAAAGCTTCCTCATAAGAGCTTTATAATCTAAAGTTAGACAAAAGATCTAATGGAAGGACACTTACAGGATGTGGGTCAGACAGTGCTGAATGATGATCAGGTCCTGCTGAGGATTTTGTTTGTTTCTTCTCTCACCTGTTGTAACAAAATGTTGAAGAAATAAAACCCAGCTTGAACCTGAAAGAAAACCAGAAATGAACACACTCAGTTTGTAATGCTCTCAGACTGAGGAGGAAGCACAACAAGCAGTTAGGAGGAGTGGAGTTAAGGACAGAGCAATGTAAGGAACACCTGAGGTGGGCATCACAGCACTATTTTGTCTTCTCTATGCCTCACAGCCTTGGCACTTTCATCTGTTCTGAGCATTGTGGTAAATTCTTCGCAGCAAAGTGGCTGGGAGGAGGGGTGGAGGGCAAGGTTAGGGGGTTAAAAAGATGAAAAAAGTCTGTCTTGGACAGGAAATTGGGAGGAATAGCAAAGCGAGAAGGTCAGCTTTTGTGAAATCTGTAGTTTACCCTACTCGATGGAAGTCTCCTTACACTGCAATATCCAGTGACTGCTGCTGCCTTCTCGTCATGGGTCATAAACATGGCTGCTGAGGGCCAGCCCCAAGAACAAGGATGGGAAACCTCATCTTGAGCTCACAGGGGCAGATGCAATTGCAAGCACAGACTGCTGCTTCTGTGGGTCATTTTGTGCTGTGGACATAGGATACATAATTGTTCATTTAAACCACCTGTCTCGTACAGCCCCTTTACAAGACACCCCACCCACAGCTTCAGCTGGCACTGGGCAAAGGAGATGCACAGGATTTACATTACCAGTTTCCAGGCTATTGCTGCTCATCTGTTGTCCCCATACAATTCCCATCAAGCCCCTCAGACTGAGGATGATCACAGACACATGAATTACAGAGTGAAGTATCTGCTGCAGGTTTCATGGGTCTTTCTTCTCTTCCCTTTTCAGGTTACCAAAAATGAACGGCAGGTGATGAAGCCATTGTATGACAGGTATCGCTTGGTCAAACAGATCCTCTCCAGAGCCAACACCATCCCTATTATTGTGAGTAGAGCATTCTTTTGGGGGCTCTTTCTTTGGTTTCAAGCTGAGGAAGCAGGAATCACCACACTTTTGCATACAACACGTTCTCTAAGGCTAAGTCCCAAGCTCCCTTATCACTCAAAGATCAAGCAAATGAGTGAATCAGTGACACACCTTATATTGAAGTTGGGCAAAGCTGGTCAAGGGACTCTAGTGGCCACCCATGAGCCATGGGGCACATCTCACCTTGTGTTGTTTCTTCTTTCCATTGGGCTGCTGCTGTTATTTCATCATCTTCTGTTTGGCTACAGCCTCACTTCTCTTTCCATACCAACCCACGCTGAGCTGTAGGTCTGTCACGCTGCTTGGTTACACAGGGTTGTATGGACAGGGTTCCTGTACACAGGAACACAGGCTTGCGTAGATCCCACAGGAGACACCAATGTCCTTGGCTGAAAGAAAGGGCCCACAGTCTTCTAACACTTAATTTGCACTAAAGAGGTCCTGCAGGTGGTGGATATTGCCTCATTCAAAGTGGTGCTTTGCCACCAGCAAGGAAGCCAGTGCACCCCTCTAAGGAGAAAATTCCCTGTCTCTAGTTTTAGACAACTTGTGTATTCCAGTTTGAAAAAATTATTTGATCTAAAAAAGCCACACAAAATGCTTTGAGCCTGTCTGTGGAAAGAGAATTCTTTTATCAGAGTTCCAGTTTACACTGTCTGTCATGTACGAACCTTTTTTTTTTGCTTTTCCTGAGCAGTGCTCATGTCCTGCTCACTTTCCATAGACTGCCAGTGAAGTGAACAGACTGGCACAGCATTGCTCAGTGCAGTGTCGCTGAGAAGTGGGGCTTTTATCTGCAAACAGTGGGAGTGTTCCTGGTCCTTCATTTAAAACAAAATAAAAAGCTGTTCCTGCTTGAATATGCAAAATATTCCCCAAAATGTGTGCTGGGAAGACAGTGCTGGCAATCAAGAAGGGAGATACCGTGCAGGTGTGTGTGGGCAGTTCGATGCAGAGTTCTCAAAAGAGAGCTTGGGTCCTGTTTAGACACAAACCTGAAATTTCACAGAGGCTAGCAGAGGAGAGAAAAGACTGGTTTTCCCCAGTCCTCTGAGTGAGAACAGTGAGAGGCTCGTAGAGAGACAGGATACATTTGAAAATCCATCTCTACATCAGTAGGCACTTCAGCGGGAAATCAGGCTCCTGGAAAGCAAGTGTGGAGAGTCCAGCTGAGCTTACCCTGTAGCTCTGGAGAGCCAGCCAAATGCTCTGTGTGTGTATGGGCCTCAGGCTGGGGTTTATTTTCTTGCAGCCTTTGCTTTATAGTTACTGCCCAGCATCCAGGCTTTTTTCTTACAAAAGATGGGCAGTGGTGTCCTTTGCTAAGCAACATCCTGAGAGAAAACAGCCCAAGGTTCAGGGGGTTTGCCAGGCATGTTTTTCTTCTTTAAGAAATATATTTCTCCTGGTGGTCCAGCGATGAGCTGAGAGTGAATGTGTGGGTGAGAATGCGCTGAGAGCAGGTGGTGGAGGAGAAAGGGGTTCACAATGTAACATACTTGTTAACACCTGTCACAGGGTTCCCCCTCCAGCAAGCGGAGAAGCCCTTTGCTGCAGCCAATTATCGAGGGCGAAACAGCTTCCTTCTTCAAGGAGATAAAGGTGAAGACCTCCAGCTGCTAACTAATTGCTCAGTTTGCATCAACTTTCCCCTTATACCAATGAAAGAGAATGGTTGATTGATTGATTTTTTTTTTATCAGTGTTGATTTTTTTGCAGTGTCCTCCTGAAAAATCAGTAGCTGCTTTAAGCCTCGCCAATTCCGATCTATTTCTTCCCTTGTTGTAGATAAGACTACAGTATTCCCTTGGCTTTGCATTCTTCCCCGTCCTTCTCCTTCCCCCTCCATCTGCACATATGTTTTATTTTGCTTTTAAAATACAAATATCACAATTACCCTCGTACCTTGCTTTTTTCCTTGCATTCCTCCTTTCCTTTAAATGACACTAACTTGTTTTGTGATACCTTCTCTCACTCCCAAGCTCTGTGGCTTGCACACAGCACCGTGGCAGGAATGAGCTCTCACAAAACTAACACTCGCACATGGAGCCAACCAGGGCACTTTATGGGATCCTTACCTGCTCCCATCCACTTATTTTATTCAGGCTCTTTTTCACCACCTTGTGCAGGGTATTTTAAACCAAATGACATGAGGATGGAAGTAAGAACAGCTTGGTTCTGCTAATTGATTCTTAGTCAGATTTGGATGGCAGGATTGTTGTGTTTCTTCTTGTGCTGCTGTGGAGTGGTAATTCTGGGTGGTGCAGATTGCTATGATATGCTTCTTCCCCCTGAAGACTGTAGTCCAACAGTAGACCAGGATGTGCAATGTGGAGCTGGGCCCTGGCTTGTTTTTGTTACCCTTGCAATGCAACAAGGGAGGAAAGTGCTTCAGCACATTTGGGTCATTTGTCTGTTACCCAGCCAGAGCTTGCTTAATAGTGTAAGGACTGCAGACTTAGAGATGCAAGGTGATTTGAGTACAGTAGATTGTCTGTTAATGGGACTATTCAAGGCACATATTCATTAATACCAGAGTGCAGACTGAAGATGTTAAGATGCTGTTTGGAGACTGGTTAATAATCACTGAGCTTCTGAATATTTTCTAGATAACCGCTGGATCAAATCTGCAGTAGTGGCCTGGTGGGGAGTATTTTTGTTTGCCTCTGGTTTTTTCTTTTAGTGTGTCCTGTGTTTTCCACCTGGGCTTGCACCCAGGGTGAAAACGCAGAGCTGTCAGTTATGGTGATCTCTGATGGCCAGCAGGGCTGGTGCTGTGCCAGGGCAGCACCAAACCAGTCCAGCGGTGTCCTGCGGGAATGCAAACCTGGAGAGGTTTCTGACTGAAGATCAGGATGACAACCTTAAACCTGTTAACACTTATGTGCCGATTAACACTTAAATGGGGCCCCGTGAAGCTACATCTGGCAGCTTTGTACTGAGCTACACTCAGAAGTAAAGAGAGGAAATCGCCTAAAGGCCCCAAAATTTAGCCCTTGCCTAGGTCCACTTCGAGAGGCCCCTGACTCTTTGAGAGTGTTTAAATGTCAAGTTGTTGGGTGTTTTTGTGTGGGTGGATGGGTTTTTCTTGAAGAATTTGAGAGAGTTGACTAAAAGCTTGAAAGGTGTTTTGAGGTGAAGCCTTACCAAACATTTCAATACAATATTTTGAATGTTGTGTTGAAAAAATCCTTGGGATTCTTGCTTTCTGGGAGTGCCAATGGTAGGATACTCCGGGGATTTTACATTTGTAACTCTGGAATGCCTCATGATTGCCTAACGATCTAAGCAGGTGCACACTAAATGAATCTACTTGATGAAGATCATTCTGGTTCGAAGTGTTAATGCTGGTGCAGGTTTCAAATGAAGTTCCTATGTGAGATTTGTTCAAAGGGAAGGCCTTAGAGGGCCTTTTCTGTTCAAGAAAAATTCACTCCTTTGTTTTTAAGAGCAAAATGTTTCAGGAGGTCTTGTGACAGCCAGATGCAGTGTTTGGGCTCTGAGGTCTAAACAAATGACATTTCTACACTTTCTTTTCCTCCCGTGGGCTTCCTGTGGCAGGAGGCTGGCTCCTGAGCTCCTTGCTGGCTTGGGCAGCGTGCTGGTGTCCTGCAGTGAGGCAAGATAGGCTCATGGGCATTTGTGAGGAAAACACCTTGCCTCTGCCCTCAGCAGCAGCTTGTCACACTGCTTATGGACATTGTCCCTTTGCTTTCTTTCCAGGAGCTCTCGCAGAAAAGGTCATGGGAGCTCCTCCTTTGTTGCCAGAGATTCCCCTAAAGCAAAGCACATCGTTTGTACTGCTTAGACTGACTTAGCAAATCCTTAGCAAATCAGTGTTCTCCTGCTGCAGCCCTTCCCAGTCCGGGCAGGAGGACACGCTTGGGGACTGGGAAATGGCAGTGAGCCATGGTCTCCCCTCCCCAGTTCAGCCTGGAGTTCTTGGCAGGGTTGAAGAGCAGTGTGTGGCTGTTGGTTTATGCCTTTTGTTTATACTGTACAATTTACATCTGGAGAAATGGGTCTTATCTAATCATATGCTAAATATTGCTTTAACTTTCACAAGTTCTCAGCAGATTTTCCTAAGATGCATTCAAACTTCTCTATATCTTTTATTGTTATTGATACTCAAAACTTCTTCCCAGATAATGTTTATTTCATCCTCAAGCCTCAGTCTTGGTTATAATTCTCAGCCTGTGGCTTTGCAATGACTGTCATGGCCTACAGCTTTAACTTAAAAAGAAAACTCTGGGCAAATGATAATTTAATTTAAATGTATGCATTTATAAAGGATTGACTTCGAGTATTTAATGGGACTAGGTCAGGTCCTGGTGTTACCTTCTCCCTTTTTGCTTGAAATGTAGGAGCATTCTCTTAGGAATAATTGAACTATTCACGAGGAATCACACACAAAAAAATCAAGAAAATGTCTTCTTTTGATCCCGGTGCTAAATTATATTTTTGTCTTGAAGACTTCAGCCCTCAAAGCTTTGAAGATATCCATGTGCTTAGATCCTAGAGTTACATGGCTGTAAAATAAATACTTAAACACATACATACATATTTAAGAGATTTACTTCCATGCTGGCATTGCTACCTTTCTGTAATGCCCATGCCTCATTCCTGAGATTAAGGTTGAAAAGCGCCTTCTAGAAATGTCTCCGTACGTAAGAGACTGGGCCTTGTTCCCTGATAATTAAAATTATTTCTGGACAGTGTCACAGGACAAGCCCTACTTTCGAGAACGCAGTGAATTGGTGAATACCAAGTGCAGCAGGGACTTCCAAATCTCACGTCTATAAATTTTGTAAAAAACTGGAACACAACCAATTCATCAGTGTGCCTTGGGGAAACTGGAAACTGCACTGTGCAGAGTTTAGACTTAGAGTTTCCACTCCAATTTTTAGTGTATTCCAGCTAAATGGTCAGAGGTGATTTAGGGAACATGTTAGCAACAACAGTCCTTTTACAGTCAATCATATCCCACATTTGGGTAATTGTAAGACTGATCTGAGCTCACTGGTATCACTGCAGAGAGTTTGAGGCCTTGGATTCAGCCATTAGAGAGAGCTGTTGAGCTGCATCCATTGAGAGAATATTCCCCATTTTAACCTGGCAGTCTCTATGCTGCCAGGTGTGTTTGCAGGGGAACACAGAGGATATGCTGTATATCTGGTATGCTGTGGACAGTATGCATAATGACTTTAAGTGGGTTTATTTGCATCAGGATGCATAAATTAAACAAAGCAACAGGTTGCTTTGAACTCCAGGTATTTTTTTCACTCAGCTGTGTTGCCCTGGGTCTCCTTAACCAGTCTGAGTTGGTGGTGGCAGTTTTTCTGTCGTGCTTTGGTTCTAGGGTGTCTTACTGATGGTCTTCTGGTGTCCTGTGTATTGCTTGGCAATTAAAATGTTTGCTCTGCCTTTCCACTTCTTTTCATACCTGTTCCCCAGTGCATGTGGTGAAAGGAGGAACCTGTTTCTGAGAAGGGAAGCAATAACTTGTCCTGTTGTGGGGATGCTCTGTCCCTCTGTGTAGGAGGAAGAGGAGGGGTCCGAGGAGGACAGCAATGTGAAGCCAGATTTCACCATTACCATGAAAACAGATTTCAGCGTGCGCAGCTTCTTGGATCAACTAGAAGATGATGCTGACGGCTTTGTTTCCCCGGTGGATGATAAGATGCCATCTAGGAGCAGTCAGGATATGGGGCTTTCAAATCTTCATGAAGCGTCCATGTACGTTGAATTCACAGGCAACTTCAAAAAGTTATTTCTTGCTAAGATAGCATTTTATTTGTCAGAAAAATGTCTAGATTTTTTTCTATTTATGATCTGAGCCAGAAGTTTTCATGCTTTGTTTTCAAGTGCAGTAGACCCTTGTATGAAATGGTTTGGGAAGAAACTACTTTGTCCTGATGCTGATACTTAGCTGCTGCATCTTTGGATTCCAGCACTTAGTAGCTCTGCTTCACCAGTGGCAAACCTTCATGAAAACCCTGCACTCTACAAGGTTTTTCAGGTTTTGGAGAGGTCAAGTGGAAGTAGCTTTGCTAGTTTCAAGCAGCTAAGTCTGATGCAAACCCATGTGAGTGGGAGCCCTAAGTTTTGGCCATTGAATCTTGATCCTGTAAAAGTCACCAAACCCACACCCATCTGCAGCAAGTAAGTTTCATAGAAGTTAGTGGTGAATTGTGAAATGCACACTTGACCTCCTTGGAGGCTTCAGCTTAATAGTGTGATCATTTTGCTGAACTAAATTCAGAAGGCTTTTTGTTTCAAGTAACATGAGACTGCCAGAACTACTTGCAGGAGCAGCTCCATTGCTTGGCATACGTACAACTAAACATCTGTAGGATTATTGTATGTTTCCTGTTATAATTGTGTACATATGGATAATCCCATTTATCTTTACACCAAACAGCCCTGAACTGTTAGAGCAGCTCCAAGAAGTCAGGGAAGAGAAAAAGCGAATCAGAAAAAAATTGAGAGACTTTGAAGATAACTTTTTCCGACAAAATGGAAGGTAATAATTTCTCAGCAACCTCTCTGTTCTTCAGCTGCTCTCAATCTGTTTTGTATCTACAAAGAGCTCCAGTATGGAAAGTTACCTGAATTCACTATTATGTATTTCTTCTTTGCAATCATTATCATTGCTTTACCCACATTCATTGCAGTTGCCTGTTAAAATTAATTACTTCCCCCTGCACACCCGCTCACACTGGCCAAAGAAGGGACCACAGCTTCTTGGAAAATTTTGTCTTAGGACAAGCAGAGGGAAGCAAAAGTACAGATGGTGAAAATCCAGCTGTCTCTAGCACAGCTGACAGGAATGGTGGAAAAGTTATTCAGTGATAAAATTATTGGGGTTTTTTCCTAATTATATATGTTTAGCTTTCTGTTCTATTCTTGCTTCTCTGCGAGGTATTCAGACACTAGTTTAACAGGTATTTCTGCTCTAGAGTAACTGGTTTTATTCAGAAATGGCTCTCATTAATGAGTGCATGGAATGTTTTCATGTATTTATACTCTTAAATTATCTTGTCTGTTTCTTGCCACCAGCCATCATCCTTAGGGGTTTTTGTAAAATCACAGAACTTACCATTTTCCTGTAAGCTAAGAGCAATCTGATCACATACCATCTTTCATTTCAAAAGTGTGCCTGTTCATGTAAGTGCAGTGGTGCCAAGCCAGGGCAGGCTGTATTTTATTTTGCCATGCTTGCAGGCTGGCACTCAGATGGCTCCTGAAGTGTTTTCCAGCTGTTGCGTAGCGACTGGGGATTTCAGAACAGGGCATGTTTCAAGTAAGATTTTGCACTTGGAACTGTGGGCTTGTGCTCTGCCTCAATACACGAGTGTCCCACACTTGGTCGGAGCAGTTTGTTTGCCCCTCTTTTTTGGTTTTGTTTTTTTTCTCTCAAAGGATAAATATTTTGGTCTTGCTCCCTGATGAGTGAAGGAGAGGAGCTGCTTTGTAGGTCCTGGGGGATGGAGGGAGGCTGCTGAGGGGGGAACATCCTGTTACAGAAATCTTCATGATCTGCTTTCATTCCCACTAGGAATGTGCAGAAAGAAGACCGCACTCCCATGGCTGAAGAATACAATGAATACAAGCAGATTAAGGCCAAGCTGAGGCTGCTGGAAGTCCTGATCAGTAAAAGAGATATTAGCTCCAAGATCATGTAAAGGAGGAGATTGTTTTTGCCAATAAACAAAGAGGAGAGAGCACCAAATGGACAAATGCATGAAGTGGATGCAGCGGGAGCCTGACTGGGGAGAGCTGAGAAGCTCCCTGGGAACTGAAGGGCCATTCCCAGAGGTGGGAGAGGGAAGAAAGGTGGATTTCTGTCACTCTCTACATTTGCTGTTGCCCACTCTTTCTCCAGGCCTGATGCCCAAAATGGAGTTTGCCAGTGTAGGAGACACAACAACTGCGCTCAGTGACTGCACTGAAGGGATCCTTCTGTACTGATTTGCTTACACATCCTGTAATATTTAGAATATCAAAGCCAGCGATGCTATTGGGTTTTTTTTGCCCCAGGATATTATAGCAAGAGGCAAAATAGGATGAATAGTAATTAAATCATCAAATAGCTTCTACTTTTTTGTAACAGACAAGTGCCCTGACTGATCTCACATGAAGGCACAGGCCAGACAGCGCCAAGACTGTTCTCTTATAGCTACAGTAAAGATTTGCTCAGACTTTTGACCTGACTGTTTGGAGTCCAGCATCTTCTGTTGCTCTAGAGAAATGCTGTAAGAATCTCCTGGTCATCACCCAGAGCTGGTGTGAGTTGCAGTTTTGCCCAGGCTTGAGTTGGGTTTTCTTCCTGCTTTCTGGATGGCCAATTCAACTGAAGTAGAAGGAAGTACCTGCATGTGTTGGGATAGTAAAGAAAATGAACCATGCAGCAAGGTTCTTACCAGCTTGTTCTGCTTGGAAGGTGATCCTGTGCCATTATGACCATGTTTGGGCAACACGGAAGAGAAGAGGTTTTAAAAGCTTTAAGACAGAATCCCTTGGGATTTTGGTAGTTGGTTAAAGATCTGGTGATAGGTATCTAGCAGATATGTGGAAGACCCACCCCATTAGTACGTGTGTTTCATCATGATCCAAACACCTGAGTCTCAGCTGAACAGTCCATGTGGTTGTTCCACAAACTCACTCACCTAAATTTTGTTCTTCTGTGCACATCAGCACTGTGTGGCTGCAGCAGCAACACTGATGGCAGCAACAGAGGATGGGCTCTTCTTCCCAGTATGGGAGGTCTAGCAGCACAGAGGATACTGCAGGGAACTGAAGGCATGGAGCCATGCTCTGCCTGTGAAAAGGGCCCCTGTCTCAGGTGCAAGTTTTGACAAATCAGTGTTTTCAAATTCACTTACGACGTTCAGAAAAGAAAGTCCTGGGACACACGATTCAGGTGCTCGTGTCAAACAGGTGCTGCCTGAGGGGGAGACAGGCAGCAAGTTCAGGGACACGCCTCGTCACTAAGGGCTCCCGGTTCTGCAGCCCTGGGCCACCTGCGCTTGCTCTCCCACTCCAGAGGCTCCTGAGCACCCCTTGGTCTGCCCAGAGCCGGGGCTCAACCCTGATATCCAAAGGGGGGCACTTCTGTAATGCTTTCTTCAGCTCCCCAGGTGATCATTGCCAGTGTGCAGAAGCCAGATAGCGGAGATGAAATCCAGTGTTGGTTGTAGCCAGGCCTCATGCCTGTCACACCAGAGGAGCCAAGAGGACTCTGGCAACTTCTCCCCCTTCCTTCTTTATTAAGGGCAAGTAGGCTCACAAGTAGTTGTATCAGGGTTGCGGTACTTAGATTTACCCCCTTTCACTTGCCACGTGTGCTGTGTGTGTTCTTGCCAAAACCGCTGCTGTTTTGGTCTCCTCCAGATCCCCTGAACTCTTCAAAAGGCGGCCACAGGCTACACATGCCTGTTGCTGATCGGGGTGGGTGAGGCAGTGATGTGTGTTAGTGAAAGCACTTAGGACGGGGACTCACGGCTTGGTTTGGTTTTTTTACTGATTGCAGAATTGCCTATTCTATATAAAACCAGTGAAGACTGAATTTCATATTTCCAAAGAGTCTGGAGGACTTGCGTGCTGATCTGGGGCTTGGCTTTTCAGAGGTGCTGAGTTCCCATCGTCTGAGAGATGTGGGGCTCTTCCTCTGCAGAACTGATCCTTTGGGGGTGTTAACTGGGCTGACAGATTGGCTCAAAGAGTGCTTTTGAGGTGTTTGACTGGAAGAGAAGCCTGACCAGGGTAAACCCCTGTCCCAGCACAGGGAGCCAGAGCTGTGCCTTTGCCTGCTTGTGCGGGCTCTTCCTCTCGCCGTCAGCTCTCCCTAGTTATTTTAGGGAAAGCAGCTGAGCCAAGCTGGCTACTGGAAGTGTGGGATGAGAAAGAATGTTGGGTTACCAAAAGGTCCTTAGCACTGGCTTATTTTTATATTGGTCAGGCCCAGTTCAGCAAAACAAAAGCCTGGATGGGGGAGCATGTGCCTCAAGGTGGTCTGCTTTTGGGATTTTGCTGAATTACAATGCACTTGAAGCATGGGGGCTTCACTGAATCTGGGCCTGGACAGCTTTAAATGGACAAGAGAAGCGATTTCTAACCTTTTTCATAATCATGCATTTTTTTCAGTGGGCCAAGGCTTCCCAGGAGTATGTTTTCTCTGCTTATTTTTAAAAGCCTGTTTGCACTGTGTACTGATAAATTATCTGTTTTGCTGGGTTTTTCCCCTGACAAATCTTGATAAATGATACGTAGGGAACAGTCCATTTTATTTTTAAACTGATGAGATTGTAGCATTTTCTGAGGCTTAGTTACTGCTGTTTACATGGTATATTGCTAGAATTTCAGATAGTTTCTATGAAATATAAGTACAGTTATGCACTTTAGAGAGTTTATATTTTTGAACTTTGAAAACAAAAAGCAACAAAATCTATTAACTGAGATTGTACATTTAAAAAAAAAACACACCTAGCCATCTCTCTTTTTAAACTGTTCTTTCCAAGTCCTTCCCCATGGCAAAAAGAAAGCAAAACTTCAACTGCCTGGTTGTGAAGGGAACTGCTAGAAAAGATTATGAGAGATAAGTGAATTTTAAAATTCCAGTCCTGGAAAGACACATACAAATGCTGAACTTTGTCCTGGGTTTGCAGATGCTGTGACTCCCCTCTCCCAAACATGCACAGGAGGAGGACTCCTGAGCATTAAAATGTTGTGTTTGTATCCCCCACAGATGATTTGACTTCCCACTGACCACAAATAGCCAGAAATTATGTTTGACCCACCACACTAAGTCAATCCAAGCAACAGCTGTGCGTTTTGCTTGATGATTTGTCTGTGCCAATGTCAATGACTATTGACTGGAAAACATTAAATACAAGACTGTGCTTTTTAAAAGGTGTGAAGTACTGTACAAAAATGTACTTTTTGTGATATAAATAAGCTTTTTAGTGTAAGACAACCTGTTTCCATGTCACTAGGACAAGCTGTCTGCTGTAGGATGGCAGTAGGGTCTGCTGGACTTCCCATCCATGGGGGCCATCTCAGACACGTGTCTGTGTTACCACATCGTGGTATAATAAATCATTAAAATGTAAATGTTGACCATGAATGGGTTGTGCACAAAATAAGATTGCAAGAGTTAGTGGGAAAACTTGTCATTCTTACAAGTTGCATTTAGTTTTGTTCTGTTTACTCCTGAGTAAACAGTTGAATAATGAATGTTTCTGTTAAAGGCGGTGAAATTAAAGCATCTTTTAATCATTCTGTTGATACATCGCTTGTTATTCCTGGTGTGTGAAGTTGCAGAGGGTTGGTGCTGCCAGACGTCCTCCAGCCTGAGAAGCCCTTTGGAGCAGTTTGCAGAGGGTGACTGAGCACTGCCGAGGTGAGAGCGGGGCCGCAGAGCTGCGTTAATGGTAAAGGTGATGNAGACACGTGTCTGTGTTACCACATCGTGGTATAATAAATCATTAAAATGTAAATGTTGACCATGAATGGGTTGTGCACAAAATAAGATTGCAAGAGTTAGTGGGAAAACTTGTCATTCTTACAAGTTGCATTTAGTTTTGTTCTGTTTACTCCTGAGTAAACAGTTGAATAATGAATGTTTCTGTTAAAGGCGGTGAAATTAAAGCATCTTTTAATCATTCTGTTGATACATCGCTTGTTATTCCTGGTGTGTGAAGTTGCAGAGGGTTGGTGCTGCCAGACGTCCTCCAGCCTGAGAAGCCCTTTGGAGCAGTTTGCAGAGGGTGACTGAGCACTGCCGAGGTGAGAGCGGGGCCGCAGAGCTGCGTTAATGGTAAAGGTGATGACATCCTGCTACACGGAGTCTGTGGGGTGCAGGGCCAGAGGAGATCGAGTCCTGCAGGGCCTTTCTCTTGCAAACATTTAAATAATGCATTAAATAACTTTTCCAGCCATAAAGTGATAAATTCAGAGTGCCACTTCTGAAAAAGCTTGGCAGCTTGTTCTGTGTAGGGCAGAGGGTGAAAGCTAGGCCTTACTGAAAGCAGGTGCTTTCGCAATGGTGTTCAAATGCACTTCAGCATTTACTTTTCTTTAAAGAAAAGTAATGAAGTTCCCTCAGCCTCAGCTCGCTAAGATGAACAACTGGTCTTCCTTGCCACTTTTTGGGAAAAAAGCCCCCCAAACTAGACCAAAATTGTTACAGATTGAGTAAAAAAAAGTTTTTGCAGTGCTCCAATACCTGGGGACATACAAAGTAACCCACAGCTGGTAGAAGGGGACTAAGTGTAGCACAATTAATTTTGCTAATAGTCAGAACCTGCAACAGTGACAGCACAGAGGGACACACAAGGAGTGAAGCCAGGCTGAGGGCTGAGCAAGATTTCCTGGGCTCATCCTGTTTCTCCCCAGGGCTCGCTATGGTTTTGTTGCCTGGGCGTCAGAGGCCCTTACCATGGGCTCCAAGACACATAAATTGGCTCCGAGGGTCCAGAGGTGAACAGCCCACCCCACACACCCACCTGCTGCGTGTCGGTGCCCCACATTTAGAAGATGCATGGAAACCTTGCAAAAAGCTCTTGCCCTTGGAGAGGGGACTGGGTTGCCGTCTCCAGCTATTGGAGGGGGGAGTCAAGTCTCACCACCCTGCACGGTCACTCGAGTGCTGAAGCCTTGCTGGACCTTGTATGGTCACAGTGATCCTTGTGCCTCCCTTCGGCCACCTGCATGCAGGGAATCATCTCCTAGAATACGGATATGTGTATACATCAAACTATAGATTTTACAAATAGCCTGGTGTGTAGCAAATATTTGGGTTGGCTGGAGTGCAGAAGCCAGTATCAGGGTGGGTGTGGGTGCCTGACTGAAAAAAATTGTTAATAATCACTTTTCTGTACAAAATCAATGTGGAAATGCTGTCATGCAGCCAAGTACATTCCACAGCTAATGACACCTCAGTGACTCTGGGCTCGGGTCTCTGTTTACATGATTTATGTAAGCAAGTTTAAATTGAATCTGTGGTGTCCTTTTTAACATAAATTGATTGGAAAGCATTGTGTGTACACTTTGTATAAAACAAGAAAATACAACTATTTTGACTGCAGGTGTTTGGAGACAGCTTCTGTTGTGTGGGGGATGCTGCCAAGGGTGGCTCAGCTCAATACACAAGTGGCTCACAAAGTCCTCAACAGCCCTGCTGCCTCCTCCTCCTCCTCCTCCTCAACTGAACAGGGCTGACACCTGCTACTGGAAAAGAAAGATGTGTGTGTGATGTATAAATATGAATCTACACACATTTTGCATTTATATATTATATAAAACATACACTGACTATAGTATAATACACTATATACAAGGTATAGACTGTAGGCACTATTATACAATAGTACTTAGACCTTACACAATTACACAATACAGATGACAGTAATGTGCACACATTATATTGTGTTTATAGAGGGTATGTGCACAGTCCTGTGTGTACATATGATCAGTCTATAAAGATGTGCCATGTATGTGTCTGGCTATATATATACACACACACACACACACACACACATATATATATATATATATATATATATGCATTTGTATTTACCACGGAGACTAGAAGGTATTTTACTTTGTTCTTAATTCAACTTTCGAATAAAAAATTCTTCTTCACAGGTAGCATTTGAGCTACTACATTAGTTACATTTACATGCACTTACTGTCCCACAGTGCTGGGGAGCCAGGCAAGCACCACCAGGCCCCATCGCTGCTGGCTGAGCCCCTGGGCTGCAGCTCCCAGCACCTGCACGTGGGTGCTGAGCACTCCCTCACGGGGCCCCTTCTGGGGTGAGGTGGGCACGGCTCCCTGAGCAATGCTGGAGCCTTCCTGAGGGAGCCACAGCTGGAGAGGTCTTGGTGACCTTCACTGCCATGGGGAGAGGAACCCTGCCCACTCTGCTGCCTGCGAGGGGGAGGAAGGAGGAGAAACAGAGGGGTGGAATGACTCACATCTCGTCTCAAGTCCATGCTCTTCCACAGGGGTTTTGCCTGACTTTGTCTGAGAGAGGACAGGGGGAGAAGCAGTGTCAGTGCCTGGAGCACCCAATCCTTTACTTCCCCACACGAAAAGGCAGCCATGCCATCAGAATTAAACATCAAATTTATTGCATAATACTGTACTATGTACACACACATCGAAAATAAACATTTGATATAATTGTATATTTGTCTTCAATGCTGCATTAGAAAGAGGCTGGAGGGCTCTCCATGTAGCCCACAGCTTGTCTTTAAAAAAAACAAAACAAAAACCCAGAAGCCTAAAACCTTTTGTTACGAGGTGCAAAGTTCAATACTGTAAATTGAACATGGTGCATAAATACTATATCCTAATAACAAGTCAATGTCAAAACCACCCTAGGCTTAAAATGAGATTTACATCAAGACCTGAAAAATGGGGGGGGAGGGAGGAAAAGGGGAGGGGAAAAAAAAAATCATTCAAACTTCGCTTGAGGGAGTGTTGAGACAGGAAAAGAGGACAGAGACTCTCCAATCATACATGATAGATTCAGGTAGTGATTTTTCAGCATTTTCAGTCTTAATTCATACAGCTTGTCCTTCAGGGCCCTTGACAACACAGCTGTCAAGTGAGAGGGCTGCTCTCAAACAGCAAAATAAAGTAACCAAACCAATCTCCAAGCAGAAGGCTATTGCTCACACGGGCATCTCACACTCCCTTCTTCGACCTGGCCTGATCAGACTGGAGAGACTGTACACACCTCCTACACTCACACCCCTGCACACGCACACCCACACGCACCTGACTCCTCTGGACGAAGGTGGCAGCGGGAAAAGCAGCCACCTCCCTTTGGAATAACGGGGCAGTTCAGATGGAAAACCAGGGCTGCCCACCCATGGGGTCTGTAGACTTGCCAAGACAGAAATACAACACGAGAGAGGCAATTTGAGAAACCTGCTATTACTGGTAGGGTTTGTCCTTCCACAAGCCTGAGCACAAACGCTGTTCCAGAGGCCTCTGAGGCTTCTTTAAGAAGACATTGCTTGAAAACAAAATTCAAGAGAAGTGAGGAAAAACAAGCCCTGTAAATCACCGTATCTTCCACGAGACATCCGGGTGCAAAAGGACAGAGCACCACTAATGCACCACTCTGGGGGTCACAAAAGACATCCCAGCCCAGTACCGCCAACTACCAAAGGGCAGAGGAGATATTTCCATTCAAAGCAAGCAAGAACCAGCTTGCATTTAAAAAGGGAAGAAAAAGAAGGGTGGAGGGAAGTCACAGCTTCTCAAAGAGGAGATCACTATTTCATCCTCATTTGCCACCATTCCCTAAATGCAAGGAACATAAAAATATTTTAACTGGATTAATAGGAGAGGTAAATGTGTGTGTGTATGGGGGCAATAAAAGCAAAACAAACTACAAGGAATTGTTGGGAGGGCAGTGATGTCAAGTTGGAGGGGAAACAACAGAAATGGCCACTGAACTGGTTTTGTTGAGTTGATGAGAAAATTCAAAGCAGTAGCCTCTCCCTGCTGAAGCCCCATAAAATGCTGGCAGCATCAGGCTGTGACTGCATCATCTCTATTATTATTTATATTAAAAAAAAAAAAAAAAAAAAGAAAGTTCAGATCTATTCCCTTACAAAAATAAAGCCAAAGCCCGTCGTTCTCTCGCTCAGCACCCAAGTGTCTGTGCCCGTGGGTGGGGTCAGGCCAGGCTGAAGCCCTCGTAGTGGTCGATGGCCTGCACGAGGCGGGCGCTGAGGATCTCCTTGCTGCTGTACTTGGGCAGGTCCAGCAGGTTGTAGCAGGTGTGTGCCACGGGCAGGTACTGCTCCCCGCTGGGCGTGGACTGGATGATGATGCGCAGGCTGGACATGCCGTAGATGGGAATGCGGTCGCTGCCTGTCAGGAACACT
The DNA here is from genome assembly GCA_013400975.1 of Atrichornis clamosus. NCBI lineage: Eukaryota > Metazoa > Chordata > Aves > Passeriformes > Menuridae > Atrichornis > Atrichornis clamosus. The sequence goes on along the minus strand of WBMZ01014242.1, from coordinate 45,895 downwards.
GGGAGAGGCACAGGGAAGGGCGGGCAGTTGGGAAGGGTGACTGAGCTCCCACACAGGGCTGCACCCACTGGCCAGGAGGGACTGCAACCCTGAGCATACTCCTACAGGTATCACCCAGTGATTCTGAGGGTAAAAATGGACTCAAAAGAACAGAGGGAAAATCCAGATCTGAACAGCAGATAACTCAGGAGAGAGCCATTCACGCTGGATCACCCACTTAATCACCCCACTTAATGCAATGAAGCTCTGCAGACGCTCCCACCTGAGTCTCCAATTGCAGGAGACACCCTGCACCCCTGCAAGATACTTACAAAGAAATTTCTTCTTCTTTTCCAAGGGAAATGCATGGAAGGTCTCCCAGAACATTCTCACAGTTGGGTGTGTGGCAGTATAGTCTCCCTTATAGACAGCGCTCTATTAAAAACCAAAACATCGCATCATTTCACACAGAGAAAGCAAAGACTAAGCAGAACCCAGCCCTGATCTCTTCTAGTGTCTGACATCAGCTCGATGCCTGACAGCTGGAACACAGGATGGGTGATGGGCAATGGCACTGCTCAAAGCTGAACTCATGAACAGGATCACATGTTCTGAACTATAACTTGCTGGTCTATGCATTTCGGGAGGATACAACCCTTGCTGGGTGTCCAGACTCCCCTTTGAACCCTTGGCTGTGTACTTTTTGTCCTTGTGCAATGGAGTTTTACTACAGGTGAAGTCCCTTTGTCTCCTCATTTCAGTCTTAGATTTCATCCCTAAAAACACCACATTGAAGTCCCTCTCTTCCTGAATTTTCTCCCTGAGCTTTATCAGTAGCAGGACAGCCCAGTAAGAAACTTTTCATGTGAATGACAGCAAGGTGTACAAGGAGCATTAAAAAAGAAAATGCATCCGTGGGTCATCATATCTCATGACACAGACTAATGACACATCTCATGCAGCTGCACGATCCTGGCACTTGTGAAAAAGAAGAAAGTGCAAGAGGGAAGCTTTACCTCCTCCAGTTCCTCCCAGTTGTAGTTACTGTTTCCAACTATCATGGCCCTGAGCTCTGTGGGCTGGAAGAGTTCCAGGACTTTCCCACCACACACTTTCAGGAAGCCAGTAGAAAAGGCCGTGTACCACTCTTCGATGGAGAGGTTGAAGATGTAATTTACGTAGGCTTCAACAAATTCTTCCCTAATGCATTGAGAGAAAGCAAGCAGAGGAAAGCACTGTTAATCATATGCCTAGGCAGCAGCACTGCCAAGTTTTCCTGTTTCTGCCTGTAAGGTGTTTTGCAAACGTGAGCCTCCAACAGGCTCAACCCACTGCCCTCCCCTCACTGAGTCACTGCAACACAGACAAAGTGGTCAGCAGCAAGTACCACCATGTGTCTGCTTATTCCCTGGCAGGGGTGGCATGGGAGGTCCCCCAGGTTCTCTACCACCCGTAAACCTGAGGAGGTTTCAACTGAAAGAAGTACTTTGGCCTTCTGGTGGAGGAATTCTCAACACACAGACTCTGCAAAAGCAGTGAGGGACAGGTAAGAAAGTCAAAAAGAAGTAAGAAAGCAGACTAACAAAAATGAAAACTTGGAATATGAAATCATATACCAAAGGGGGAGTTATTTTCCAGTGCATTTGTTTTATTGTCATTTTCCCAATGGTCACCTGAGCATTAGGGAAATCCAAGCTGATTAAGCACTTAACTGTTGCTTAATACCTCTCCGGCTGTTACGGTCATGAACCCTCTACCAAGAGCATTTTATGAACTCCAAAGGAGAAAGGGAAAACTCAGGCACTTCCTACTTTGCATTTTTCAGTTCCAGCAATCCTGTGCATTCTCCAGTTCCCAATGGACCTTCCTCACACGGGAAGGGCAGTGCCCACAGACAGGCACGTAGCAAACTACTCAGGCCACGAGGGCAGCAAATTGGTCCCTGGCCTCTAAATGTAGAGGTAGAGGAAGTCATTAAGCACTGCAAGGTAAATTGACAGCCATGTCTAGACTTGGATTTAGAGGTTAGCTTGAGTTCAGAACTCCAGTCAGGATGAAGCAATTGAATTTCGGAATGTTAAGCCGGTGGAACTACACGCTAGCCTTTCTCCTTAAGGATTTTCTCCCCTTGTTTCCTATCCTGACTTAACAAATAGCTTCAGTACTCTTCCCAAGGTGCTCTTTCCAAATATTTTCCCTGATAAAATCTTTGTTCCTTTGTATTGTTTGGCATACAGTAAAAAAATGGCTGGTTTCCTTTTGAATGTACATGCCCAACCTAAAAACCTAAGGGTACTATGACAGGCATTTTCATCTTTCCTTCACTGTTGCAAGGGCAGATTAAACTCTCCTCTATTTACCTGAAGCCCATCTTCTCTTTATAGGGAGACAGAATTACCCTGCTCCACCTCCATGTGGGTTTTGCATGGAGGCAGCTCTTTAGCTGTGCAATTGCACCATTTTGGGCAGTAGTAAAGTCGGTAAGAAAGCAACACAGACAAAGCTTTTGCTATAGCAATGGCTTTGGACACAATCAAAACCCTTTAAAATAATCAGATTAATAGGAAATTACTTCATCTCCAGGCTTGCCAGCAAGGTCTTCAGCAATGCTAGCACAAGTCCCCAACCATGCTGCTGAGTAGTCACTGGATCACAATGTTTTGCCAGCAGAGAAAGAATGTGAATGCTGCTTCAAGTAATAAAGGCATTTGTAGAAATCCAATTACAGGATTATGAGAATAGTTCAGCAGCTGGACAAAAAAACAAGGAGGGGGAATGGTAGTTGTGCTAGTAATAACTCTGGGGTGTTCAGTCAAACGGAACGGGATCCGAGTACAGCAGGTCCTCACGGCTGTAATCAGGGATGGGGGTCACGCCGTACTCAAAGGGAAGTGTTTCCGGCTCCAGAATAGGAGCACAAACAAGTTTGCCAGGCTCAGTTTTGTTGGTCATGAACAGTTCCTCTCTGAGCCATGAGGGATATGAACCTTCAAGGGCCAAAATCATGCTGCAATCTCTACTTAAAATGAGAAAACTGCCAAGGGTCTTTTATAGGAAAGATATCAATCCAAGTGCGTGGGACATTTTCCAAACAGTGGTGGAGAGATGACGTAAACTTGCTTTTTCTTCAAGTGCCGTTAGTGCCCAGTAACTTTTGAATAACTGGTCTTAGCATTTGTTCATAGTGGTTTCTAATTCTCTCCCACATTTTCCCTCAGCCAGGTTCTCTGTGGCATTGCACCTGACTTCACCACAAACATGAGTCCATCCCCACGTGTTCCCCACTTGCCTGTTGTCCTTCTGCACCAGGATTTTATCTCCATCTTCAATCAGGTTCTTCTGCTCTGTAACGCCATAGCTTTCCCTGCAGATCTGTACAAAACCAGGAAATTCATTTTACCAGAAGTACTTTCCAGGGCACGTGCCTAGAGAAAGATAGAGAGTCCTCTTTTCACAGCTGATGATTGGTATGTAAAGGGTGGGCCAGAGAAAACAGTATGAGCAGAAACTTCTGTTCTCTGCTCCTACTTCACTTACGTTTCACCACCCTCTATCACTTATATTTGCTGTAGGACTGCTACTAAGTTTAAATGTGAACTCAGAATTGAAAAAAAAAATTATTTTAGGTAAATTTTCTGGGGGAAAAAACCCATGAGATTGATAACTAAAAATCTGGTTTTAACTAAGCACACATGCTCTGGCAATAAAAAGGACTCCCTTTTTATAATAGAAGCTCAGTAGGTTAATTCATCTTCTCTCACTGGAAGATGACATGACCATAGACACCCTCCTCCTTTTGCCTGGCCTAGGATGGCACCAGTACAAACCAATATTCTGTACACTAACTGGTTACCTGAAAAAAACGCAAAAGGGCCAATTTTCAAGTTGCCATACACACAAGAGGCTCAGATGTTGACATGCAAGATGAGTTATTAATGTCAAGGTTTGAGATATCAGTTACTTATTCATGTCAAAGTTCTAGCAGATACATCTATATGTCTATATATATTACACAGTATATAATGCAAGAAAGAGAGTAAGAATGCCCTTTTGTGTGAGAAAGAATTTGGAGAAAAGTCTCTTGTGTTACTTTAAAGGTATCCTTTTTTTTACACAGTCTGCATTATCATCGCTATGGCTTCATTATCTCATCCCAAATTACAGCTCTGTCCTGCAGGAGACAGTCAGATGCAGGCCTGACTCACTCCAGAGAGAAGTGTGATTTGAGAGAGTTTAAGCGCTCTCATTCATGAAACAAGGAAATGGGCACCGTTCTCCTCGCTCACCTAAGCTTTTCACAGTGAGGAGCAGTTTTATGGTACCTTGTTTTTAGCCCAGGGCAGGCCCTGGACAGAGTCAAGAAATAATCAAGCTGAAGATGAACCCATCACTCACAACCTCTTAGAGCATTAGGTCTTTAAGGCAAAGGCATTGAAACATGGAAGCCCTTACTCTGCCCGAGTCAGAGGAAAACTGCTGGAGAACAACAGTGCCATTCCTTTGTGAGGTTCTAAATGTTGGCACATGTTGAGGGCTGTCCCTCATATTACAATGTATATCAAGATAGAACTCTTAACTTCCGGGAATCTCCAGTGGGTAATAGCAACTATTGCATCTAGGTTACTAGCTACAAAAAAGAATTCCTTTACTGTTGTAGCAGCACAGGAAGGCTGACTACCTCAACATGTCTCCTAGCAACAGCCTCCAGCATTTGGTTTCTGAGGAAATCTGACCAAGTGCACCCACTACAAACTTTCAAGTTAAAAAATATTAATATTAGGACACTAAGGGAATTCTAAATTGTGTTAACATTTCAAGAATTGACCTAGTGATATCAAAACTTAACTTCCATTTTCAAGAAGAATCTACCTGTCACTATGTAGCATCAGAAATTACCCACTGGCATTTAACCCACACACCACAGTGAAAACAAGGCTATTTTGAAAACCACTTAATCTACTTACTACCTCAGTTTTCAGGACCGTATACATTAAAAAAAAAACCCCAAGGGAGTTGACAGCAAAGAACATTTTGACATTAACACAGGCTATGTGCTATAGGCATATGGAACAACCCACAAAACACAAGAATAAAACTATGGGCTTCAACTGTACCATTAAAATCAGAGAGTTGGTATGTTAAACGTGTCTTACTGTAAAATTCAAACAGAATGTCTCTTCTACATCTTCCCCAGGGTAATCTAAAAGTTGCTGAAGACTCCTAAATAACAAGTAGGGCGAGAAATGAGAAAGAAGTATAATCAGGGATTTAAAAAGCCATATATCTAACAGGGAAAACAAATTCAGCTGAAGTAAATAGCATCATACATCTGGGTAGCAGGATTGCAAGAGAGAGAATGTGAGTCACCTGAAGCAGTAAGAAAGAAATACACCTCAAATAAAGAGATGCCTTATTAGAAGTAGGATAAATGCCTGTCCACAGAAAATTATCAATACAGTCCATGCCTACCTAGTTCATGGATTACCTTTAATGATCCTGGCTTTTGAAAAGAATTGCATTTCTAGTTCTTGAGTTCTAGTTCTATGTCATCACCATACAAAGGTTTGAGGGAGTGGAGGAAGAGACAGTGGACTCTATCTGTATCCCCATCATATAGAAAATACTCTTCTACCCCTCAAAATCCTGCTGCTGTCTTCCTGGCATTTTACCTCATTTTTGTTAAATACAGCTGACACTTTGTGTACATAAATCAGATGGCAACTCAGAAGCAGAAGTGAGGCAGCAGTCAGACAGTGGGATCTTAACTTCCCAGTGTCAGGGGGAACCAATATCCCCATGCAATTAGGCAGAAAAGATTCAACACACCACTTAGAAAAAGTTATTCTTTTACTCCATTCAACTTCCTCCTGGCCTGGCGGCAGGTCAGAGCTGGCCAGGTTCAGGGATGGGAGGATTCACAATGCTACACACAGTTCCCACCTGGGGCTACATCATGAGACACACAGCAGAGCTGCTTGCCAGCCCGAGCCCGGCTTGAGGGGCAAGGCTGAGGCTGGGATCTGGGATCAGGCATGCCACCACACAGTGCAGGAACAGGCTCCCACCCCTGTGCTCAAAGCAGGGTGAGGTAGGTGTCTTTTGGCTGTATTGGTGCCTAGTTTCTGGGGGTCAGGAGGGTGGGAGCCTAAGCAGATGGATCCAATAGCCTGTGGGAGAAAAGTCTTACATGAAATTCACCACCAGCTCATATGCTTTGCTAGTATCAGTTACCCAAATTAACCAGTCACTCAAAAGGATCAGGAGGTGTTTTATTGATCAGCTTTTACCTAGTTTGACATTTCTTGTTCTCAGGTGGATGGTCTACCTTCCCAGAAAAGCTGCAAATTTTTTCATACCTTCCTTCCGTAGGGGATAGCTCCTTCAAATCCTCTAGGCAGGGCTTCACGTTCAAGAGCTTTTTGTACAGAGCCAAGGGAAAGTGAAGGTCTACCACTGTGAAATTGTATATTGCAAGACCACATATGATGCCAATCAAGTGAAACCAGTTGTGTTCTACAAAACACTGCAAAACCACACAGAGAAATCCTGATGAGACACGCTGTCACTGATGCACGCACAGTATCCTTTCCTCCATGCACTAAGAAGCCAGACCCTGCTTTTCCAAATGGGACAAAGTCAGAGAGCTCCCATCAGGTTCCACTTTGGTTGTAAATTCCTTGCTGGCGTGTGGCACAGAAATGAAGATTCAGAAACTACGCTCTATTACTTTTGTAAGCCATGATTAGCTGTGGGAACAGCAGCTTTCCACCTTGCCTGCCTTTTATTTCCTTTTTACACACCTCTGCATTAGCACTAACAACACTTCCATGTCTCCTTCTGTGTACTACAAGAAAATGTGTTAACAATTCTCCTTCTATCACCCATCCTATTTTCTATTAAAAGCTTTTGCATAATCCCAGTGCCACCCAGGCAAATATACCAGCAAAGGTGTCAGCACAGGCCTTCATTTCTTTGTATATCTATTCTCACACTGCTGTGTCAGTCACAGACTGGCTGTTTATATTTGCTAAATGTTCCAGATATGTGACTCATTTTCAGTCCTTGCACGGTCATCACTCAGTGTCAAAAGATTTGTTTTATAGCACTAACATTAGGAGTGAATGCTCTGTAGCACTGTTTACAAGTTACAGAAGGTACTGTGCAATTTTCTTCCTTGTAAAATGTAATTAATAAATTAAACAGAAATCCCCACCAGGACACCTTAAGGGAAGACTGGCAACATCACTTCCCATCTTGCTACCCAGGAAGGTGAAGACAAGGCCATAAACCACTATTTCCAGCTATCTGACAGGTACAGACAGATCTTACTCTCCCAAAACCAAGCACCTTCCATTCCAAGCCATGTTTCCTGCTGTTTAAGACAGATCTTACTCTCCCAAAACCAAGCACCTTCCATTCCAAGCCATGTTTCCTGCTGTTTAAGACAGATCTTACTCTCCCAAAACCAAGCACCTTCCATTCCAAGCCATGTTTCCTGCTGTTTAAGAGCTTCCTCACATAGAGCATTAACAACTTTAGATCCTGAAGGCGATAGTGATGCATGACTAAGTGGATTGATTGCAATTATGTCAGCAGCAAGGGGGGCACAGAATTCTAATGCCACAGCCACCTAAACCTTGCGTTCTGTAAAACAGCATGTGACCATCACATTCATGATAATAAAGAGTTCTATGACCTGTCATCTGACCCTTAATACAAGTTTTATTATGGGATAAGAACAAAGAGAAAGAGCCAGCTCCCTAACAGGCACAACCATCACCATTCTACTGAGGTTAATGGACCTGTTTACACTAACTGAAAATAGAGTTCACATTGTCTCATGGGTAGAAAATGAGAGGAAGAACATTTCTTTCCCACAGTTTGCCACTAACTTCCTTGTCATTTCAATAGCACAGTATTCCAACCTGCATGTATAGAGAGCGAGGGCTTACCGTGTCTGAAAACCACAGCAGGTTTGACTCTGGGTAGTAAGTGAACATGCCATAGATAGGGTTGAGTAGCTCTTTTAACAACAGGAGGAAAAATTCCTTTGTCACTCCTCCAGCATCAACAGCTTCCTCACCATCAAAGATGACCTGTAGAAAAAGCAGGTCAGTGACAGGGATGCAGAGCTGAGACTGAGTCAGTCAGACATCTCTCTAATTGGGAGCCATGCAAAGCAATTTGTCCAACATGCCCAAACTCACGGCAACCCATGAGCTCATTTCAGTGCTCTGCCTGCAGGGACAGAAAGGGAACAGGGCTGGCAAAGCAGATATTTTGAGAACGTTTAACTTCTTTTGCAAATCACAATTAACCACCTGTCATCCCATTAACCAAACCAGCAACAGGACAGCAGCTACTGAACATTGTAGCAATCTCTACACACACATTCAATTGTAAATAGACTCTGCCTGAAGACAGAGACTGCCTAACATCATAACATGCTTCCTCCTCTGGTTCTTGTACACATGACACACTGAGAGAAGAGAGTAAACCCTCTGCTTGCCTTCTTGTAAATTATCCACTGCCAAAACACTCCAGGAGTGAGAAAAAAGACAACCCTTGCACTGATTAGATCAAGTGTTCCTGTGTGCTGTACCTATAGAGAAGCTGCTGAACACTGGTGAAGTGGTAACGTGAATGGCTGAAAGGCTGCAGAAATGTTTGCTGGATGAGAGGGTGCTTAAGATAAGAGGGAAACTTACTTTAAGAGGCTTTTTCAAATCAATGTCTGAATGGATGCTCAACTCTCTTAAAGCATCACCAACTAAGTTACTCCTGCGAACATGAAGTACCAGGAAAGGGCTTCTGGCCAGCAGAGGCTCCAGGGTGAGAAGCATGAAGACATTCTGCAAATTTGCACCATTTATTGCAACCTGTAAATAAAAGAGGGGTGAGAAGAAGCCACTGCTCAGCTTCTTTTTTCCTGTGAATGGAAAACAGTTAGCAACTAAATGCCCAGTGTCCCTTTCTGCCTTATGCTTTTATTTTGGTTTTCCCAGGATTCAGGAACCACATGCTCACTCTGTACAAGTGTGTGTGCTGCATGCTGCCTGTTTCCCCACCACTTCCCACACCAACACTTTTCAGTCCACTGATCAATTCGCCAAATTTGAGCAGAGATCAAATTCCTGAACATTTCTTTTTACATTAGGCAGGTGGATGGGGAGAAGAGGCATTATTCATACTCTTACTGAGTCAAGAAACTAGTTGTGAACACACTCTGATAAGAGAGAGAGAATTCATGAGGGAAAATAGTGTTACAAGTAAGTCAAGCAAGGAGCCAGTTGACAACTGCATTTGGCAAGGCATGAGGGAACCCATCACATACAATTCAAAGCCCTCCTCCACACGGATTTTCTGGAGTTGGGCAAGGCACAAAGTCAAAGCTTTTACCACACACAGTTTATTTCTTCTCATGTGCTGTCCATAGTACATGGCAAATTCACATTTGAAAATTCAGTTTAAGAGTCAGTTAAACCCAAAATTCACTGGGAACCGGGCTTCTTCCTCTGTTCTAGCACTCACAGAATTACTGGTAACTTTGGCCTCTAAGTGGTTGTCTTCCTAAAGATCCTATCTCTCAGGACAACAAAACCTTTATCAGTCTGTCATTCTTCCAAGACAAAGTCAATACCCTCCTCTCAGCAGTGCACTGCCCACAAACTGGGCAGCTGAAGACATGCAAGAGGGTGACAAAATGAGAGCAGGAGAAGGTGACTGCAGGCTGTGTGCTCAAGCAGCCATAGGAAAGCTAGGAGATAGGCATTACATGGAGCTAGCACCATGGCCACAAGTGACACTGACGAGTTTTCCACCCTGAAGGAACCTGACAACCAAGGACCTCAGCAAACTTATTTTAGAGAGCGTGGGACTAGTCCCAGACCCAGCTGCAGTGGATGAAGGGTCGGTGCCCAACGCTTTGCCTCTCTCAGGAGGCACCTGTGTGAGCAATGCCCGGCACTGGGACATTTACACGGGCACAGAGGCCAGCTGTCCTGGTCACAGCCTGGCTGTGAGCTGGCTTGGCTGCCACCTACAGGGTGCTGGAGCTGGACACCAGCTGTCAGCACAGTCCTGGAGGGCCTTGGGGCTGTGCCTCTGTTTTTGGAAACAACTGTCCACTTATCTGAACGTTTGTCTACTTATCCAGTCTTACAGCTCCTCTAACAGAGACCTCACCTTATTCCTTATCCTTGGACTATCATAACTGCATCACTACTCCTTCCCTAAACAGCTTAAATTTCCACCACGTGCACATCTGGCAGTTCTGATGTTGCCAAACAAACATTTTGAAGTAAAAGACACCAAGCACTGCCTCTGCAGGACATCCAGGACAAAGAGGTTCTCCAGCTACACTGTTCTCCTGTATCGTATCACACAACTCCCAGCTGACATCCTTTTCACACAGGCACCATTGCAGAAGGCAGAGAAAAAGAAATGTAGCAGGAAAACGGGGGGAGAGAGAATAATTACCTGCATCTGTAATTCTGCATCTGTCTGCAACATCTTGGTCTTAGCCTGAGCATCGAAGATGAAAGGATAAGAGCAGAGAGTCACAGCATCCTGCAAGAAAGGCAGGCAGATTGGTTCTTATCCACAGCTTCCAGAGCACTTCTTTAAACAAGAGTCTTGAAAAACAATTTTCTTACCTGCATGATAGATGGCCTTACTTTCTGTGAAAGAAAAAGAGAAACATGAAAATCTTTTTCTCTTTGTGTGTCTTGTGGTTTTTTTGGACAGGCTAGTTCAAAGGTGACCCAAAGTAAATCTTTCTCCTCTGGGATCAACAACACATTTTCTTTCCTCTTAACGAAAAACATAGGAGCTTCCTTCTCAAGAAAATGCACAGGTCTAATTCAAAACATGAACATCAAACATTACTAAGAGGACTAACTGGCACAGAAGCCTGTGTTAGGCTGCCACGGGTGAAACTTGCTCTTATGAAGAATGACAAAAAAACTACCCCCTGAGGCAGAAACCATACAAAACAACGGGAGGGACCATAAGGCCACAACATGGTGATACAAGAACACCCCTGGAATGCAAATTACTTGTCATTAGCCATATTGACACATTTTTAACTATCCCTTACATAAATTTAGGTCAGTACTTTATTGTTCTGCTCACTAAAAGTAAGCACACAGCAGCACTGTTTAAATGATGGAAAGCAGGGGATGGGGAACACAGCACACACAACATTTAGAAAGCCCATGAAAACACACACAAAAGTTATCACTACAGTCAGGTTTTACTCTTGCAGCATCCCTTGGCAGATGTTTTCTGGTGTTTTTTCACAGTTGGGATTCCTCTCCTTGCTATAATTAAATAATCTCACTGTGTTCCCACATAGCATATTCCAGCCCTCAGTTTAGTTCTCTGCTTTCTTACAGATGAGAAAGTGAGACATAAAAGAGGTGAAGGGTCTTACCCAAGATCACCCAGCAGGTTACTGGAAGAGCCAGGAATAGAACCCACATTCTTGAGGCTTGGTTCAGTCCCCTAGCCAGAACGCCACACTGCCTCCTCTTACAGAGCAACATTTTAACATCACTGGCTACATTATTCACAATACCTGCCTAAACAGCAGAAGTAAAGGGCAAAAATTATAATTTTAGAATGCAGGACTTGGCTCCTGAGGTCTCGATTACATTACAAGGATCCAGTGACTGAATTAATCCCCTTGTGCAAGGATTGAATGAAACTCACATGAATAATCACAGAGACTGTTGCAAGCTTTAGTTAAATATTGTTAGTTCCAACTCTTTTGATAGCCTTATTTTTACATCAGTTTTGTCAATACTCAAATCTGAGAGACTTAACATACAGATGCTCCTATACTGAATACATTACACCCTCATTAAGGATATTGAAAATACAGATCTACCACCAGAGACACAAACATGGACAGCTATTTCATGACTATACGTAAAACCTCTTACCATTCCAGCCTGGTGCAAGAACCACATGAGATAATCCTCCTGAATGTCCACCAAGCTGGAAATCTCAGGGATATAAAACTTATCATATTCCACATGTTTAACCTTCTGATTTACCTAGGGAAGAAAACAGATGGACATATTCCACATATTTTGAGTGTTTAAGACAGGACTAGACAATCTTCAAGAACTGTGGGTTCAGGAAATCCACTGACATCTTTCCCATGTGGTTTCTTGGTGGACAGTGACACAGCTCACAGGTGGCAAAGGGCAGACAAGACTGAATCTTCTTGAGCCAACACATGCCCAGGCTTTCCTCTTACCTTGTGGAGTTTCTCCAGAAGCCTGAGAGCAGCTGTAATGTAGCTGCTGAACAGGACTGGGATCAACAGCGTCTTCCTTCCACTGAGGAGGTAAACCACTGCACCTTTATAGAGGTCCACGAGCCTGAGGAAGTATCTTGGGCACACCTGAGACCACCAGTTATCTGCAAAGCAGAGGACATCAGTATAAATCGGAATTAAAGGCTAGAGTAACCCCTAAAAAAGGGGTTACAGCTGAAAAAAGGGAAATACACCTGAAGACCCATTCAAAAATCTTCCCTATTCCTGCCCTAGCCATAGCAACTGGAAAGGGAGGCAGAGTCGTCTAAATACCGGAAACTCAAAAATCTCCTCCCTTTCCACTCTCATCCAACCACGCCAGCCACTACCCAGCCCAATCCCTAATCAGTGTGAGAGCCTGAATTTGAGGCATTTCAACCTTCAATTCAAGACACTGCTTCAAGTACCTGGCATTCAGGATACTGTGATCTTGTGGGCAAACAGCCGTCTCTCAGCAGTGACAAGAGTTGCCTGGGCAATTCTCTGTAGTACCGCAAAGTTTTCTAGCAGATATCAGAGCCTGTCTCCTGGTACATCAGCACTAAAGGATGAACTTCCTCCCGTTAGAGAGGCTGATTTCTTTCTTGCCAAGGACAGGTAACCCTCACCTCTCCTCTGAACTATGAACTCCTGACTATTACCTTCTTTCCTAAAACCAATCACCTGCAAAATAGAAGCTGGAGCTTAGGAAACCATCCTGTCACGTTAGAAACAAACACCAATTTATCCTCTCAAGTGTCAACACAACAACAGATTCTGACAGGCAAAGTCTGAGAATCCTCTACATTTCTGCATGCTTAAAAATCACAGAGGACTACTCTGAGTAGAGGAGGAAACTTGGATACAAGGCCTCCTTGAATAATTAAAAAATAATTTTAAAAAATCACTAAACCTCAGAATAAATTTGAAATTAAAAGACTAGAAATTAAAAGACTCAGAAGTGGGAGAAGAGTTGAAGTGTTCATCTTGGTCACAGACTATGACCAGGTTTTTCCACACCTTATATAAAGGACAAAATAATTTAATATTATATTTAGTATATTCTTTTATTTACGTATATAGACAGGATATTCTAAAGTAAACAATACCTGGTTAAATTGAAGAAAATAAGATGATTTAATCGTCATGATATACAAAAATCTATGTTCCCCCAGAGGATAGGAAATTTGTCTGGAACTGAGTCTCTGAATGTAAGTAAACTAGAAAGGGTACATTAGATTAACCTCCTTAGTAAGTGTTCTCTGAAATTATGTTTAACTTCTAAATTAAAACAATTCTTAACCCAAATTTTCTTTCTCACTTATCATCCACATCACCATAAATGTTATATATTTTACATTAATGTAACTAACTTCCCATGGCACATTCTTCATTTCTTCATGCTTAAAATTCAAATTTTATGTTTTTAATTCTTTTACATGGGAACATAGGTTTTGTGGGTGAGGAATCCTTGAGTCTTTTTGCTTCCCAGCTGCTTTTGAGAGGAGACTGCTTCATAACAACACTTATCACAAATTACACTCAAATGCAGCTGTTGCAACAGCATAGAGAAGTTAACCTAACACAAACACATGGCTGAAAAACCTGAAGGCAAGACCCTGTGTGCCAGTGGAGACAGCAGTGCATGTTAAATGACACTCTTACCAAGCACTTTGCTGGGGTTGGTATCCAGACGCAGAATAGCCATTGCTAGAGGAAGCGTCAGAGAGATGTAATACTTGGAGTCTTGGAAGGGGGGGAATTCGGGGAGAATCAGGTAGATCCTCATTGCCTCAACATCTGGTGGCGAGCTGGACAGCTGAGGAATCAAAAAGCTTTCAAAGCTCTTCAGTATCTAGAGGGAAGGCAAAACAAAAAAGACAACTTATCCCGGGTGATAGAACACCTACAATGCAGGTGATGTTTAAGAATTGATGAAATGGTCAAACCTTGTTTTAAAAGTCAAACCCAGAGAGAAAAAACCCAAAGCTATAAATATTATAGCTAAAAGTGGCAAGGGAACATGTATGCTTTTATCCCACAGCTGTACTTGTGAAAGAAATTCTCTAAGTTAAAATAAATTATACAACCATAAAGTACTCAACTCGTGATAGACATAGTAATTATTTACAAATATAACATATACAGAATTAACTTTAGCAGACATTCAAGTGTTAAATGCCATGAGATAAAACTTTTTTTAAATCAAGTCTTGGGAGACACATTCTGAGGTCAAAATCAGTCCAGGTCAATGGAGAAGTATCCACTGTGTCTGGCTGGAAGTATCCATGAAGTGTCTGGCTTTTAGGTTTGCCATACAACCCTTCCCCAAAAATGCTGCTGGTACTTGCATGTTAGAGAGGGACAAAGCCTTAATCTCCCCTCTGAATACCCAAATCTCAGAAGTGCAATACCTGATCTAGGAGAATGGAGTGCTGAGAGTTCATCAGCTTCTCAAACAGCACTCTTGTGGAGTTCAGATCAATCCCTGGGATCTTTGGACTGGTTTTAAAATGTTCATCAATGCTTTAAAAAAGAAATCACAGACAGACAGGCATAAGCTTAAGGAAGAGACACCATTACCTGTGTATTGACACAGGCTCAGAGCAAGCAATAGAGAAATGGCCACTAGGGAATTCGTAAGATTAGAAAAAAAGACTCTCCCTTCTGAATTCCTCCAGGCCTTGGTTAGGGCCTGGAGAAATTCTCTTGCAGAGAAGCACTTCAAAGTCTTTGGTTTCCCCAGGACTCCTTCACTGGCTTAAGAGCCTGCCTAGATAGGCTAGACTGCTTAAAAACCTATACAATAGGTATCTATCATATGTACCAGCGTCCTCTGTGTTGTCTTCATACACACTATTATTACATCCCATCACACCCAGAAAGAAAGGAACTGTCACACAAGAGGACCTCAGATCAGGGTTTTCAGAAGGAAACAGGAAGATACTCAAAGTAGCTTTTTGGCAATTCCACTCTCAAACTTTCTCAAACGAAACAATGACCACAATCAAAGCACAACACAATTGAGGACAGTCTTTGCACGGCCTTTAGCTGAACTAAAGGTGCTATCCCTTCTGAACATAAACCCTTGTAGTTGCTGGTCTAAAAAGGTCATTGGTACAATTCCACTGACCTCAATGACTTCCTAAGTGTGTCACTACTCACCTGAGGCAACACTGGATGAGACACTCTGAGGGAAAAGGTAGCTATTAGAGATGGGATGCATTTGTCAGTTTGATGGTGTGACTGTAACAGCATGAGGAGCTAAACATAGCCTGCTGTAGTAAATGGCTATTTCCATAACAGCACAGGCACAGGTTGGAAATAGCTCCTCAGAGGCACGCCGCGGTACGGAGCACACCAGGCTGTGATGTGCAAAGGGAGTGCTCAGCCACACAGCCAGGGAAAAGCTGCTCTCCCCTCTAATCCTGTGCACCACAGTGCTGCAGTGTAAACAGGACTGGGGCATTCTATCAAGTGCATCGTGACATAAGGCTTCATGTATAAAGGTACATGGTGAAATACTGCCTCAGTTCAGTGCATGGAGGCTTCACAACTTGCCATTCATTCGGTCAAAACTTTTCTGCAAAAGCTAAGTCCTGCACTAGCCAAGACATTGCTAAAGTAGAAGAAAACTGCATTGGGGTAATGAAGTCAAACTCCACTCATTTCCACATTCAAAGGAGATGTGAGACTATTTAAAGTGACTCGACAACTTGGATACCTCAAAAAGCGTTTTAAACTAACGTGACACAACTCTCCTGATGCAATAACATGTCACAACACTAGAGAAGAAAACACTGGACAAGCAGAAAAACACAAGAATGAATAAACTGTTTTCTTTTTCAAGTTGCTCTTAGAACATATTACACAAAGATTACTCAGAGTAACTAAGCTTTTCTTCACGTACTTATAGGTCATTTACTCATCACATCCCCATAAAAATTTCTCCTCTTCCTCATCTTATGCTGTCACCTCCTCAACATTTACAGCCACAGCCACAGCCAACACAAACCTTCCCAACCCACAGCTTTTGACTCAGCTATGTGCATTGCATCCTTGTCACCACCTATTTATTGTTGGTTATATCCATGTGAAATTCCTCCTTTTGTAAGCAGGAGCACAAAGCTTCCCACATGTGATGTCACCTAAAAGGAAAGTGCTTCCATGCTGCCCAGACGTATTTTCAAGAGCAGCCTGTATGGGAGTATATTTTCACATGCACCAGCCCCCACCAGCTAGCTCAGCTGGGTAAGAGACTATTCAGATACCTAGCATCCCTAATTTCCCTTAGTGTCATATTCCTATCCCTCTCTTTTAAAGATGTTGGTATTTATTTTGTAAGGAAGAGTAACAGTTGTGACAACTCCAAGAAATCTGTGCCACTTACAGTACACTCACCATGCACCTTCTCAGACCATTTGCCTTCCCTACCCAGCTTTGACCACCCACCTCTTTAGGGGACACTCTCTGCCTCATCTCCTGTCTGATCAGAAAAATCAAATCCCACTGCAGCAGTGAGTGAAGTAAATGGATTCCAGTCTGTTCTCAAAGGAAAGCCACACTTTTGGAAATTTGCCACTTACTTCTTCTCCAAGAAGCTTCCATTCCAGCAGGCAGCTGAGGACAGTATCTGAACAACATTACTGTTTGCAGCAGGAAGACAAAAGAAACCAGAGATACAGGTTATGAACGGATGTCCCAGTAAATCTCTTCAGCTCTCTTCCCTTCCTTCCATGGGAAACAATGTCAGAATAACCCCTTTAGAGGCACAGAGGGCAAGAAGTTCATTCAGGATCATGTAAGGTCCCTCTTTGAAAGGGGGAATTAGTGCCACCTTTCCAGCTATTCTGCCTTTCTCATGGCAGGCACACTGGGGAAGGAACTTAATCAATCTGTTCACAAAGTTCTTGCTGTTTTTTATAAACTCTAAGCACACAGTGCAGGACAACTTTAAAATCCATTTCCCACCCGCCATCTGCAATGCTGAGGCAGCCTCAAATTCCTCTGGTTTTGCTCAGAAGCTCTCACCTGGCAGTCTTGTGACTGGCAACTCCTCCCCTTGGAAAAGACCAAGAACCACACTTGAAAAGGTTGCTAAATTTCAAGTGAAAGCATGGCACGGAAGCCAATAGAATTATTTAAATAGAACTTTCAACAAAAGGCTTGTCCAGTGCCACAATACCTACTTGACAGAATTAGAACTGTTCTTTTCTAAAAGCTTTTGCCTCCAGACATCTATAGTTTCATCATTTATTAAACAGGTGTAACGTGTTTCATTTATGGTCCGGAAATCATCAGCAGGCAAGGAATTCTGTGAGAAGATACAGATTTCAGCAAAGACAAGGCTTGTAAAACAATTCCTTCCTATCCTTAATCTGTTTCAATATATAACTGATACCTTCCTTAGTGTGGTCTCTGAAAAGGTTTGGTTAGGAAGGTGTGGTATTGCTAAGAAGTCCAAAAGGAAAGGGATAAAAAAGTATGGGAAAAAAAAGATCCTCAAATACACTTTAAAAAGAGGAAAATAAAAAAAAATCAAAATGTAATTTCTTAGATGTACAAAAGCCCTCTTAAATACTGTCATATAGGCTTAGTACATTTATTCTAGACCTATTTCCATGCCTCAAAAGTGTTATGCCAACTTCTTGAAAGAAAAAAGACAACAGAAGCAGAAAATTCAGCATTCAGCCCTTCATCCAGCACATCCTGACAAAATCCCAGTGAATGTGGCTGGTGGCCCTACACACCAACCATGCAGACCCCAGTGCCACAGGTGGAAAGCAGCTCTTCACTTCCTGTCTGCAAAGACTGGACTCCCCTCCCTGCTGATCAAACTGAAATCTTCCCAATGGCTTTGATGCGCCTCTAAAGGAAGGCACCTTTCAGCCACTCCTGAAGAGTTGTAAATCCCTGTAACCACTGTCACAGCTGGTAAGGTTTGTAAGGCAGAATGAACTCCAAAGCAACACCTCCATTTCAGAGGATTTTAGCAAAAACAGAAGATGTGTTGTGAATGCTGGGACAAGGGAGCAGACTTGAAGAGATACTTCATTTGGTTTACCTCGTATTTGGAGCAAAGCACAAATGTTTGGTCTCCTCCAGAGAAGATATGTTTAACAATGTGATATTTACAGGCATCTGTTGAAGAAAGACATAGTTGTGTTAAAAGCTGATGAATGCAGGTCCCTACTGGTGCTTTTTCCCTCCCCATTTGCACTGCAAGTACAACCACAAGGAGCACCTGGGTCCTTTGAAGGCCAGGCTAAAATCAGCTGGAACTCAAGCACTGTAGAGCTTTCGTGGGAGAGACACAGGAGGGGAAAGCTGTCATTTTAAAACTGCAATAGGTGCTTTAAAGAGAGAACAAAGCCTTTGGAACTCAGTATTAGTATAATTCATGAAGTCTCAAGATTGCCAAGAGCCAAGAGCTCAAGCTGAGCTCTGCCATGAAAAGAGAAGGGGAGATGGCACATATTAACAGAGAGAGCAAAAGGTCACCCAGTAATTACCGCAGTGCATTTGGGACAACAGGATTTGTTTCTTTTGCTATTTTCAGAAATTTCACTGAACAGTATTAAGAGGTCTTTAGACAGCCATGGGTGAAGTTATTTATGCCCATTTGCTATTTCAAGTCGAGCACAGTACATACCAGGTTTCCCTGAGAGTTGCCCATTATGAGCTGCCCAGTGACCCTTGACAGGAGAGGGACACTTAACATTGCAAGTGTGCCCTGTTCCCAGCTGGCCTCTTGTTCCACAGCCAAATGCATAGATCATTCCTGAAGAAGGCACAAAGGCTAAAGTGTGATGTCTGTAAGAGATGGGTACAAAGTTTGGGCCTTGTCTAACAATAAATACATTTTTAAAAAAAAAGCCACCCAAAAAGACAAAAATACCCCAAACCAAATGCAGCCTAAAACTTATTCTCAGTTCTCCTAGGCCAGAAGCTGGTGCCAAGCAGCACCTTTACACAAGCACCAATGCTCAGTTTTTGCCACCTGATGGCACCAGTTTATGGGATGGAGCTCTTTAGGTAGAAGGGACAAAGAGCAGCTTGTGCCAACATGCAGCTGGTATCAGGCTGACAGTATCAGCTTAGTCATCTGCAAAGCCTGTACATAGTGAAAGGCAACAACACAGCACCAGTGTTACTGACTCGCTTTTCATGAAAGGGGCTGGAAACTTGTGAGCAAAGGGGCTTCTGCTCTAAAATCTTGCTGAATTATTAAGATGGGAAGGCATCTTTTATGGGTTACAGCACAGGGCGCAACCCCAGTTAAAAAACAATCTCCTTTAGAGGGCCTTAAAATTCTCATGGAAATTAAAATTTAAATTAATTTAGTTTTGATACACAGAATGCAGAAGCAAGACTATACCCCTCTATTTACGTGACTCAGCATCAGCACTAATCCCCACCAAAGAAAGTTTTTGACTGTACACAGGACTCACCTGCCACAAGCTATCTGGGATACTTCACTGCCCATGAGCTCAAGAACTCTTCGGGGGTTCACCTCATCATTCATGGAGTCATGTCCCAGTTGCCCGCAGGAACCTGCACCGAAGGTGAACACCCCTCCACTCTGTTAGCAAATCAAACAGCAGAGTCTCCATTTAGGGACCCATAACCCATCAGGATCTCTCTGACTCCAGTTTCAGTATGAGCCCAAGCTTAGACAGAAATTTCTGGGGATTTTCAAAGGATTCAGAAAAGAAACTTGGGTTCTGCTAACACAGCTTCCAAATAAGCTACCTTGCCACCCATCAGAAACTAACAGAATTATCTTCAGGTATGTCTACATTAGACAAGCTTCTACAGAACTAGTTTTCTACAATGGTACTTTTTCCCACAGGAATCCCAAAGTCAGTTGTTTAATTCATTTTACAGTGGAAAACACTGAGGCACCACAACAGGAAGCAACACCTACAAAGTGGCACAGGCAAGGCCAGAACTGAGCAGTTATCTTTCAAATCCTAGCCCTGTCCTCTGGCCACTAAAATGTACACCACTTGGAAGCAGCAGGTGTGGAACTGAAAACGTCTTGTAAATGCTGTGACTACTAATGTTTAATTTAAACTCTCATTCATTTTGGCTGCCATGTTATTCTGATGCACAGTATCACTATTTTCCAACAAAATGCTATTTTTCACCCCTTTGGATGTGTGTTTGTTAATTCTTTTTTCTTAAAGATAATTTCTTCAAGGGATTCTTCTGAGTTTTGCTATTCATTGCTGTGGATTATTAATATCTTCATCTTCAAAACCAGCAAAGGATCGTGTTGGCAGTTAGAATCAATAACTAGGCTATATTTTCACTTAGATACTTTTACTGGGGTCGGAATACAGTAAGTCAATCTGTTCTTTTCTGCCTTTACCCAGGAAACTACTGTGAAACCATCAGGCAGATGAGACACTGGCCAAGGTTTCCAGGTCAGCATTTTTACCTTTGTCAGGACTGCTGTGTGTTCCTCTCCACAGCTGATGTAAACAACCTTCTGAGACCGCAACAGCTTCACATGACACGGCGACTCTCGGTCTGCATTGAAGACAAAGAAAATAAAGGAGCAGTTTCATAAACACAGATCTGCATGTCCAAGAAAACCACTGGCAGTCTGATTTTGAGACGTGATCTGTGAGCACAGGGAAACTTTAACAACTGTGGTGAAAAAGCCCACGTCCTTGAGTACTTCACTGCTGCTTTTCCCCGCCAATTCTTAAAAGACTTGACTGACACTAAATTGTCCAAAGCAAGAATGCAAATGTTGTATAAACTCAACATGCACTTGCTGTTTGGGAGATACAGTGAGTGCAGCCCAGATACACCCACCCTCAGCTTCATGCTCCCTTTCAGACTCCTCAGTGTTGACAGCAAACATTTGTTTCCAAAACCTTGCTTAGACCTTTTCGTACAGAGCAACCCTGACACGTGGGAGACACTTGTGCAAGACACATGACAAGCTGAATCTCAATGTGTATTTAAATACCTAGCTTTCCTTCTGTTGTCATCCTTTAAGCAGAAGATCTCCTACTTGCAAAGGCTAATCACTACCAACCATTAAGTGATGCTTTTCTGCTTCCCTCTGACACTCCTAATCATTTAAAGTCTGTCTCCCGGGGATGAATACAGTAAAAATAAAAGTTAAGCATTCAAGGAGCAGCAGGCACACCAAAACAGTTAGATATTAAGGGAAGCATCTGCTTTCTTCATACCAACAAAAATCAAGTTCGTACCTATCGAAGTTGTCAATTTTTTAAGATTCTCACCTAAGGATTTGCAAGGTGCTTTTTTCTGGGCAGTGAAAGGAAAATGGTCACATTTCCATGAATTTACAACTGATAATATATTTTTCATTTACTTTGTTCTGTATTTTAGCACTCTGATCTTTCTTTTGACGGGAATGACACTTCTTATCTCTACAGCATAATTGTTTAAATAATAGTGCTGCACAACACCCAAGTTTGTAGACCTTGCCGTTCATGTTTGCTACGTATAATTCACACTGTCTTACCATGATCAACTTACCATAAATACCACATATTTACTACAGTGCCATGCACTGAGGGGGAGGAAGACTATGACCCCTGGCCAGCACTGAAGCAGCACAAGCAGATGCCTATTCTGTTCATTTAAGATTAGTCCCTGTGTCAAGGCAAGCCTCTCATACGTAAACTGCAGCTTTGTTGAAATTAGAAGCATTTATCTGCCAATCTACGTGGAAAGGACATTGCTGCTCTTATATTAGATCAGCTCTAATTTACAGACAGTAATCTGTGCATGCTAGGTATCACATCTACACTCAGTAGCTTGCCTAGATATTTAAAGCTACTCAGCAACTATGCAGAAAATGATAGACTGATTTGAAGCTCCAAAGAAAATCTTCCATTTGCTTGTTTTATTCCAAAGAGTTAAGTATGTGTGAACAACAAGCAGGGGAGATCTGGGCTTTTCAGACTAGCAGTCATGTCATATCTGCTCTTCAGCCTCATTTATAAACCCATCTTCAAGTCTGTTGATGGTGAGGCTTCATTGAACATGAGCACCTGAAAAAACTACCACTGACCCTGTGTGTCTGGTAGATTGTGCAACAAATAAACTAGACAACATTTTACAACACGGAGATATTCTGTGTTGCCATCATTTTGTAGCTCACCAGTCAAAAACGTGTTGACAAATGAGGGGATAGGTTCAGCCTGCTGTTCTGCAGGGAAGGCCTTTGCTCCACACCAACTTCAAACAAAATACGGACAAAATATTTTTGAGAGGAAGGAGAAAGAATACAAGCACTTCCTTTGATAATTGCATGTTGACACACTTGAAAGACCATCCTTTTTGACTCTCCTCACTTACACTAACATCCACCAGGGGCAAAAAACCTGTTTCTGTTTCTGCTAAGTATCAAAAGCCTTTAGAGACAGAGACTGTTTCTCAGCCATCTGGTCCCAGGAGGAGCTGCTGAGTGTTACATATCCACTCAGTAAAAATACACTGTCAATGCAAGAAGAGACACTAGGCCAAAGCAGTCTATCCTTCTTTCACCTGGCAGCATAACTTTCATACCTCGTTCATCACTTAGTCCCAGCTGTCCTGAGCTGTTCTTCCCCCAGCCAAACACAGCTCCTGAGAGAGAAAGGGCAAAGCTGTGGGCTCCACCTGCAGCAACCTGAGCCAAAGGGATCCCATCAAGAGACTTGACACGTTGTGGACTGGCTTGGGAGGGACATTCTTTGCCCAGGCCCAGCTGACCATAGCTGTTCTGTCCCCATGTGAAGAACTGGCCATCTGAAACAGGGAAAGAAAAGGAATGGTGAGCAAAAGCTAGACACAGAAAAGCAAGTTTGTCAAAATGAACAAGAAAGTGTTGAAGGCTTTGCTCCCACTCAAGCCTCATGATGAAAAGAAAAAAAAAAATCAAGCAAAACATTCTTTGCTCAAAAGAAAAAAGCACAGCCTGAAGCCACGAGGCAAATAAATACCCAAGGAAGTAAGAGCACAATACAACATACAACTGCTGTAATAAACAGTGCAACAAAGAACATTCCACATGTTGCACACAGAAGAGTAATAGCCAAGGATAATTTCCACACAAAGAAATTAATTACACACATTTTTCTAAATCAAGATGGAAAGCTTTTAAGTGTTCCTGCCATCATTCACCAGTGAAACAGTGGGTGGTCTGTGTGCCATGCTTTTCTTCTTGACAGTATTGGCAAAACTTTTCCTCGATATTTGTGGTACCTGATTGATTTTATAGCATCCCACTTGGCCTGAAGGCAGTCAGGATATGGGATGTCCTTGATGCACTATGCAGAAATATGCAGTCTTGGACTGCGCACAATAATAGCACAAATTTTGGTAATTAATAATGAATGTTACAGTACCTGCTGCCAGAGCCAGGCAATGCCAATTTCCACAGGAAACCTGCAGTATCGTCTGTTGGTTCAGTTTCTTTATCAACCTAAAGATGACAACACTATTTTAGAATGAGTGTCCACAAATACAGTACCACCTTAGATAAAAAATATGATTTCCACTCAGATATTTGTTTTATATATACACACAGCCTATGATTTTGATACTGAGGAACAGAGTCTTGAAGGCCATACAGATCCATACGTAATAGCTGCAAATCTGTGGAGACCTTGAGACACTTGACTATAAATTCGAATACATTTCATGCTATAATACTGAATCCAACCATCTGGAAATGGTGAAAATAGCTAGTTCGTGGTATCTCTCTCACTATTCTTTTTCAGGAACTGACATTTTTCGTGCTGTTAGGGGCCTAGCAGTTCCTATGAGTTACAGCACCAAACCCTCCTCAGAGCTTTGCACAGAGAATAGCATGTCAAAAGTTCAAGTTATTTCACAAAAACGTTATTTTTAAAATGGCACTATCACGTTGCTGTGCAAGCCTGTCTCTCTCTCTGTTAAATCAGAACCACATGCAAGCTAAGGACCGCCTTCCCACAGAGCCCTTCAGCTCAAATATTAATCTTTTGTAATTGAAACTCTTCCTTTAAATACTGTTTAAACAACAACAGCCATTCTAGAGAGATGTCCCCAACTTCTGCTCTGCACTGGATCTGCAGTGGCAGACCAAATGACAGACTGCATCTGTTAACACAGCATGATAAACCACCATGCAGTACAAAGGGACCAGTTACCATTATCATGGGGGTAAGCTGAGATCTATCACCTGTGAACTGCTTTGGATGGAGGAGTCTTGGTGTCTGCCACTGGCCTCTGCCCCTACCACCATCTATACATCCTTACACTTCAGCCTGTTAGTTCTCTGACAGGTAAGAGACATTAAATAAGTATATTAGTAAAACTGGGCACTATCCTGAAGTGTCTGTGCAAGGTTCACTATTCAGAATTGCAGAAGGCTGGTGTAGTACCTTTTCTGCTAATGGGTAACACTGCAGAAGAGTTTCAGAGCTGAAGTGCCATTTCATTCAGCCATGTAATTTTTTTTCCTGTTCTTGAAATTTCTCTCCTATCTTCCTAAGGACTCGAGCAGAGACAGGTCTCACACAGCACTTCTATTTTTGAGTCCTTCCTCATGCACCTCCTTTTTCTGTACAAAACGTCGCAGCGTTTTTCATTGAGGAAGACAAGCACGCTCCAATTTTCCTTTCCATATCTCAACCACCCACAGGCAGAAGATCTGTCCTGACCAAACCTCCAGAGTACTTGTCTGAGTCCTGGGGAGCTCAGGGAGCACCACAACAATGGCAAAGGAGAAGGAATCACCTTACACCCCTACACGAGAAGTGCGCTATTCACGCCACACTGAAAGAAAGCGGCCCTCCCCAGGAGAGCAACCTTCGGTGTATCACCCCCAAGGAGCTTCCCTGAGGAAAGCTGAACCTGTTAAACACTTACCTTGGTACTGTCACTGCATCTTCTATGGTGGTGAGCCCCAGCTGCCCGTCGCTGCCGGCGCCCCAGGAGAAGAGCTGGCCCTGGTCGCTGAGTGCCAGGCTGTGCGACTCCCCGCAGGCCACGTGCACGATGTGCTGCCCCGCCAGCGCCCCGATTTGCTCTGAGGGGAACAGAGGGAAAACCTCTCTGGTCACAGCATTCATCTCACAGTGACACCACGTCTGGGCAAATCTGCACGCAAAGGCATGCAGAGGAGTGCGCTGATCCCCGAGTTAGTTTTAAAACACCTCTTTACAGGAGAAAAAGCACCAGGTTTACTGAAAACGTGTCACCGCTGAGCTCTTCTGAAAGCCTCTGAAAATCATAGAAGGCAGGCAGCACATGCCACTAAGCACAATGACCGACTACACAAAGCCAGCCTCACAGACACAGGGAAACCTATCAGATTATCTAGGAACTAAAAGACAGCCCAGATTTGAGGTTTCCTCACTCAGTTTTGATTTACGGATCATCCAAGACCCAGAAGATGGCAGACCCTGTAAAATATGTTTGACTTCCCACAGCTCTCATCACGTCCAATGAAGATGAGTCATCCACGAAGCTGGATGTCATCCACAACCCATCCACCACACCTTGATTTATTGCTTGATGCGTATGTGTTACTACATTCTCCATGCTAATCTTGGAACAGGTTTGAACCTATCAACCCATTACTGGCACTCTCAAACACTCAAAAAAAGAGTCCCATAAAAAGGAAGCAAAGCAAGAAGACCTTGATGGAGGAATGAAAGATTTTTAAAAATTCATTACAGGTCCTCTGGAAGATAACCCACAATTGACTTTTCATCATTACATCACGTCAGGCAAGTGAAGCAGGTTTGACAACTACTCTTACAACATCTATAACCAAATCTTACTCATTACACAGCTTTTACAAATGGACATGAAAAAAAAGTCTTGTTTTACAATAAAACATTGGAAATACCACACAGCTAATGGAAAAGCTCCCTGCATGCCAGACAGAAGCAAACTTGCTTTGCTTTTTTCTTCCCTGAATAAATACAAGTATTCCAGGTGGATGAAGAAAGATTTCACCCTGTAAGCTACAAGGCAGTGATCAGTTTTAGTGAAGTTCCACTTGCCTGTGACGTGAGAGGAAAGGGTAGTTACGTGTCATCCTCTGAAAATGATACCCCACACCACAGCCATCCAGAAGTCATTAACACACGTAGCACCAAAACCTGCATACTAATTAATCTACGTGTCTTAAATGAGTGTAAAGGGAAGACACCCCTAGGAGGGCTTGCCTTCTAAGTCTGGGAGTAAAAAAATGAGGAAATAAGTCCCTAATGGATGCTATCGACAAAAAAGGTGACAATTATTTAAATATGTATTCTAGCAGAGGAAAATGCCACCTGAACATGTGCTTCATTTCACTCAAAATAATTAATGGCAATGGAGGTGCAGTTTAGAAGTACTAAGCACACAAACATTTAGGAGACCTGCCTGCTATCCAACTGTCCTTTAGCCCTGCCATTTAATAACACCCTTTGTCCTGCAGCTCTTTCCAGCAGCATTAATTTCACTGAGTCTCACTGCCAATGCCATGCAGAGACACAGACAGGTTTGAGGGTGGTAACTCAATTCACAGCTTCCACACTTGGGCCTGTAAGCACCTAACTATAGCACTGCTTGGTGGTCTGGTTTATGTTCATTTACATATATAAATGAGGGAGTCTATTTTTATCTGAGAGCTCTAAACAACCAGCAGCTGTAAGGGCTGGCCAAGGTCAATGACAAACAGCAGACAAGGAATCTCAACAGCACATGTGGCTCTGCTCTCTTCCTCTCAGACATTCAGCAAGACAAACAATACCTGCTGCAATGTGCCCAACACCCCACCCAAGTTCAGACAGGTGAGTTTCTGTACCGGGATCTGAAGGTCCAGAACTAAAGCTGCTGCTAAAGGGGATCACACCATCAAAAGGAGACAAAGATGAAGCCATCCACTTCTCCAAGGAAAACCCTCTGATTCATGAACCCATCATTTTGTCACTTCACCCTTGCTGGCAGAGTGCACTGAGAATTGGCTGTTATCCAGAGCACCTGAGCTCTTTAAAGTGCTGGCCCCCCTTCCAAAGCTGGTCTCTACACACTGCTAAACATGCCAGGGGACATCATGAGTCTGATAAAACAGCAAATGTGGACAATAGGGGCACCCACAACAGAGACTGTGTTTTGCTGCCTGCAGGCATGCAAAACTTCCCTGCGTGTAAAACCCCTCCCTGGGAAAGCAATATTTTCCACAGTAAGTATGCATGCCTTATTTGCTGTGGAAGGACTACCATGAGCTGACCCTGAACCACTGAAGCACCCTGGGGAGGCGACAGAAGACACCAGTGACCAAAGGTTAGCACCAGGAGCTGGAGGAGGCAGGACTCTGACCACAGTAATACTGCAAATAAAGAGTGCCCTGAGGTTTGAGGCTGAGGCAAGGACTTCACACAGTGGCACACAGAGAGGACATCCAATAGGTTTAGAAATCCAGGGTTGTTTCAGTCCCCACTGGCTCCATCTTAAGTTTAATTTGGCAACACAAATGTGACCTTGCTCTACGTGCCATTCCAAGGGACTAAAAAATACCAACTTGTTTTGAAAGGCTGCCCTGTGCCACTGAAAGCCTTTAGTGACTGCACTGCTCACCCATGAAACAGAGTACAGTCTCACCTGGACTCACTGGATAACCACAGAGAAAAAACATGCCTGAATTGCAGCTGAAGTTCTTTGCCTTTAGGAAGGTACATGTATGGCCCATCTCAGCACAACGCATTCCTAAGACCCTACCAGCAGCAGTTTGCCTGAGAAGTCATGAAGAAATGCAAATGTCAAACAGTCTAAGTTTTACACACTCACACACATTTCTTTCCAGAGATGGAAAAAAGCCAGCCTTCCCCTGGGATCACAGGCTGCCCAGGCAGTCCAACAAGAGTTCCAGTTCATTGTCAGGCTTGCCAAGTCACTGAATGTACCATCTACCAGCTTACATGGGATATCAAAAACATCTGACAACTACTTCTTTGTTGACCTCTCACCTCCTCCTCACATCAAAATATTAGATGTTTTAGTGGTTGGTAAACATTTGTTTTAATTTCCAAAGCATCACAACAGCATTATTAATTCCTTAGAAAAGATGTATCACCGAGCTGAGATGAAGAGCACAAAGGGTGCAGTTTATTCTTAGTATTGTGTCTTCAGTAATTGATGAATAAAACCAGTCAAGTGGAGCTTAACAGGCACAATTACATACAAAGCAAAGCACAACAAAACCCTGAAAGCAACAGGGAAGCACTGAAAGAATTATGCAATACAGTGTTTCAACACCTCATAAAACTTTCAAAAACCAAACAAAACCCCACAAGTTCCAAGAAGTAGCCACTGACGCAATCTTTTCTTTCTGAAGCTGTCAGCTGTGTCAAAACAACACCAATGCTCAGAAGTCATTTATCAGTTCTTCACATCTGGTGAAGTTCCAACTTTGATTTCTCTCTTCTGTCTACTTTAACCCACGGATCTCAACACAAATAGACATACCCAGGTTTGACTTTTTTTTGTTTTTAACCTTGTTAGATCTTTTCATTAAATACACTGGAGCAAAGAATGAGGCGAAACGCCTTCAGGACAGCCCATCTCTGAATGGTG
This sequence comes from Atrichornis clamosus, assembly GCA_013400975.1. NCBI lineage: Eukaryota > Metazoa > Chordata > Aves > Passeriformes > Menuridae > Atrichornis > Atrichornis clamosus. Next base: position 17,028 of record WBMZ01014242.1, on the reverse strand, counting down.
ACAGGCCTGCTTCCCAGGTCTGCTCATGTTTTCCTGGTTTGCAAGGACACTCCAGCAAAAGTTGAGAATAAGTGGTGTATGTTTCTACTACTCAACTTTACGACAATCAGTGCATTTAGCTTGAAGGTTTGGGAATAGCAATAAAGCTGGGCCAAGAATGAAACCCCCTGAAAAGCCCACCGTCAGTCCATAGTTTCACTATCTATAAAACAGGGCCTGTGCTTTTTCCCCCTAGCGCTGCAAAGCTATACAGGATCTTCAGTGTCTGCAACTGCTGGAAGCATAAAGCACTCACTTATACTGCTCTAATTAGAATGCAGAGGCAATGAATGATTAATTAGCTTCCCTACTCCTAGTAATTTTATCAGAGAGTTGCTACACCCTTTCTATGTATAGCTTCCAGCTGCTCACAAGACAGGCTTTTGCTAGAGGACGTGGCAAAATCCTTCAGCCGTATGTGCACCAGGATGTACAGGAACTGCACAGATGGCTTCTACTGCCTGGAAACGACAGAGAAACCATCAGCCCTGAGGTCACACCTTCAGTGGCAAAATCTGGATTTCTCTGCTGGTCAGAAGCTGTGTCTTGGAAGAGTTTCAAGTGATTTCAGCCTGCCTGGACACCTGGCCAAAACTCCTCATTGCCTCCCCCACAGCTTGACAATAAGCAACTCAGAGCATTTGCTCATCTTGGTTGTTGCTGTCTGCATGGAAGTTGCTCACAGATTCTCAAAAACAGGAATGTTACTAGCTTGCCCAGGTAAGAGACGGTGGCAGAAACACAGGGAAGAAACAGATACATCAGGTAAGAAATTCCTCTGATTTAATTGCTAGCAGCTTGCAAGTCTGAGAACAGGTGAGCCAATTTCTTTGCATTGCCATGCTTGTTAATATAGTCCACATCAGGATGTGTAAGCATTGTGCAATCCAGATCTAAAAAATCAAAAGTGTGAGATACAATGTTTTAATGCACAAGACAGCTGAATATTTAATCAGACAGTAACAGTGACCTAAATTTCACCTAAATAATCTTTCTGTTCTCTGAGTACTGAAAAGCCTTAATTTTTACAGAAAAGTAGCCGAGTTCTCTCCTGTCAGAGATGAATTGCACCAACACATTAAACCATCTAACAAGGTGACACTAATAGCATTAGCACTTAGGGAAGCCTGATTCAACAGCCAAAAACTCCACGAAAATCTGCAACAAGAACCACAAGAAAATGAGAAAAACGCTATGCTCCAAATGTATTGGTCACCAGCATTTTATTAAGGCACTGCACAAAATGCAAGTAAACAACAGTGCATCTATGAAATGTCTTGACAAGATTTTTATACAGTAAATAGTAAACTTCAGCTGACTGTTGATTCCCCAGTCACCAACAGCACATCCAGAGATGTTTCTGCATATGGATATCCTGGCTGTAATTCTAGGCTATGATGAGCTTTATGATTTCAGTCCTAATGAAGTCAGCTGAGCATTAAAACATGTCTGAGTGTTTTAATGAAACTGGAAAAAGAGAAAACCAAAGGGCAACAACCAGAGCTTGCAATTGAAAGTGCACTAAGAGAGAAATATGCCCAAGATACCTCCCTCTCCTTCTACTCACTCTTTTTACCAGTATTACCAGTAAAATACCAGTATTTAACCACCAGCAGCACAAAGACACTCACTAACCTTTCCAGAAAACATCATTCCCAGTGAAAGTGTGATTTTGCCACTTGGAAATTGATCATGTGGGAGGGGGGAATCATGCTGTTTGTCAAGGCCTTTTTGCCCCTTCTCTCCCTTACGGCTCCCAAGAACGACCCTCTGATTTCACTCTGCACACTTTCAGCTCTGACCACCTAGGCATCTCACACTCACAGCTGTCATGGGCAACATCTGGAGCCTGGGACTGGGACGAAGAAATCAGACTCTATAAACCACTTAAACAAAATACAGACTTTGCAAAGCTCTCATGTGCTTTTTGAAGACATAATCTAATCCAGTCAGCTAAAACTGCTCCTGTGGCTTCACTCACACCACCTCTGCAGGCTGCGGTTTGTCAGCAGTAAAATCAGAGGAGGGTTCACAGGGAGGAGCCAAGGGCTGTTGGACAGTTTCAAGAACACACCTCGGTGACTCTACACAGACTGTGGCATGGCCAGGCAGATGAGACACACAACACGTAGGCAGTTGGAACCGCCCTGCCTGACACCAGCTCCACAATTTCACCAACCTACCTTCCTGCTCCTTGCTGAGCCTCTCTACGAATCCATTACACGCTTGCTGCACCTTGTGTTCAGACTACGTGACACTATTGCACACAAGGGTGTGGGAAACACTGCTCTGCACCTGCACAGCACAAGAGTACACGAGCAAACCCCACAGGGAGACCACATCCCCACTGTATGACAGCTACCCTTGCTTTCTGCCTGCTGCTCTCATTCACATATGGCTGCACACCTTACGCTCAAACTTTTCTTAATATGGGGAAAAGCTCTGAAGTACGGACCAAGCAATGTTTACATCAACATATAACCTCCTCCAACTTTCAACTTGAAGTTTACTATATCCATTGAGGAGGTTGGGTTTCACAAGTCCAGTTTGCAAATCCTAAGGTCTTCCTTTCCTGAACTTCATGAATTGGTGCTACACTTGCAGCAGAAACCAAAGCAGTATCAAGAGAAACCTGATCAGAGAGACTGACAACAGCAGCACTGACGCTGATAAGACTGATAATTTGGTTACAAGGGAGGAAATGTAAACAGAGAGTAGACTCACTGAACAAAAAATAAAGCAGGGGAAAGACAGTGAAGGGCACACCAAAGCAGGTGACACTCTCCCACAACGCTGCTATCACAGGGGTGGGAACACAGTCCATAAGTCAAGCCTGAGAAATTTCACGTAACAAAGGATTCCGCAGTCCCCTTTCATCCAGAGACACTGGCAACACTTACCAAGATGATGGTTTACCTGCACAACACATATGGTACTGCTCATTAATTTATTAAGCATGGCTGCTTACACTCTTAAATCTGAGAGAGGATGGTTCAGTTATTAACACTGCCTTCACTTTATAAAGCTGCTTGTGGTCAAGGAAGGAACATAGGAACAAGAAGTGAGAGGCCACGGTGACATCCCAGGGTGTCACTTGACACACGCTTTGCCAGCTACTCCCCTCACAGCTGTGAGCACAGCCACCTACCCTGAGAAAGCACAGCCCTTCCTCAGACACAGACACAGAAAGCCTTCCCCACATCGCTGCCTTTGTCTAGAGGACACAGCCTCTCTGAGGAGCTACAGATACAGACTGGCATGGGCACAGCCAGCTGGAGAAGGCTCTTAGAAAGGGCTGGTCAGGCAGAGAGGGCTTCAGTCTGACAAGCATCAGCTGGCAAAGGGAAGAATCCACCTTAAGACCCTGGAGGTGAACTAGTAAGAATAGTTCCTGCAAAAAAGAAGCCACCAGGACTTGACAAAGAAACACAGGAAAAACTTATGTTCAGAAAACCCAGAGAGAGCCTGTTTTCCTTTTCAGGCTACTGCAGAGAGCTTTAAAGGTGGTCACTTGGCCAGCCTTGCTGGCCACTGGCAGCACAGAAACTGTGGCTGGGCCATGATTACTGGGAAACCCCCAAGGTCCACCCCAGCAAATACCACAGCTCCAAGGCAGCAAACCCTACATGGGCAGGATGCACTGGGCCTTGGCATGACGTGCTGAGGATGGACACCAGAAGTATAGGGGGGAATTAGGGAAATGGGTGCACAGGTGCTGGATTTGATGTGCTGGTACTACACACTGCAGAGCTGTGACAATTGACAGAGTCTCTCTTGTGGCAGCCCCAGCTTTGAATAAGTAATACGATTTTCAAAAGCACTTGGTTTGCTCCTCACTCTGTTCCCATTTATGTCAATCCTGTAGTGGTTTGTATGGGAGCAAGACAAAGCCACACATTCCTGAAAAGCCACACCTGCACAGTGCAGGCTCAATACAGCACCCTTGTCCTTGCTTTCAAGGGCATTCCCACTGGGTTCACAAATGCTGCTTGAAAATATGTTAGTGCAAAGAATCATGGTGACTGGAAAACGGGAGGTGATGAATGCAGGCCTATTAAACATTTAAAAATATTATTTATTAATTTTATCTACTGGGCATTCTGAGAACAGAAGATATAAGCATCTGCACATTCCTTTTAGATGAGTTTATATAGGCAGGCAGCTGTTTAAAAGGCAGGTGAGGTAAGGAAGAGAACAGGCATGTCTTCACAGCTCTTTTCAGCTAGCAAAAAATATTTGATTTCTAATAAGAAAAACAAGTTTCACACAGATCTTTGAGATAAATTCTTGTTTCCAATACAGCTTAAAGGGGAGCATCAGGCTGTCTAAACATAACCGAGTCAAACTGGAAATCATCACAGACACAGTTATGCATGTTCTGGAAGGTTTGACGTCCATAGACAGGCAGCTGAATCAAACTCAGTCTTCCTATGTAATAGTATACACTGAATAACTAGCCAGCCCCTTTTCCATCAGGAACATTTCCATCAGGGACGTTCACTCTGAAGACTGCACACACTTGTGAGCCTTGAAGAGCAAATCATACAAAATGTTTACATTCACCATCACCAAACTGAGATTTTGTTACCTTAGAACAGGTGCCTGCATGTTTTCATGCAGAGGAAACACAGGATGCTAAGGCAAGGAAAAAACCGTCCTTACTGAGAGAAAGCATCTGGGCTGCTTTACTGGGAGTGAGGATAGAAATTCTGGAGTTGGTAGGGAAAGATTTCTTATTTCAGATGTCTATTCAAAGACTCCCACCTATACAAAAGCTGTGCAATAACTTCCTATGATAATCTGTGGTTGTGTCACGTATCTTGAAGACAAGAAAAATCAACTTCCAGCATCCACAGCCACCAAACTACTAAATCTCCCCTAGAAGCTGTGACTCTCAGCCGTACTTACACACTCAGCTTAATGAAGTCATCACTTTCATCCAGCATGGATAACTATTCTGACTACAAAAAGGTTGGGGCATAAAGAAAACTTGCGTCCATCATTTCCAGTTTCCTTCCTGCCTCTCCCTTTACCTCACTACACACACAGCTACACACCCATTTTATCCTGAGCGCATCTTTCAGCTTCAGCACTCTTGCAGGAAAGGGGCCAGTCATTAGCAACACACACCGTGCCAGGGTTTCATGCTCCCTCCAAGCCAGGCAGGCCGACAGCCTTCATTTCAGTTGCAGCCTTTATTTCTGCTGCACCTTCAGAAAGCCTCTGAACAGTACACATGATACAGGAATGACAAGTAACAAATGCTAAACTGCCCTACAAATCCCCAGTTGAAAGGCAAAAAGCTGGTCATTCCTACTGCATCTCTTTTGAGACAAGAAACATTAAAATTGTCCCCCATGTCCTCTGTAAAACAGACCATACTGGTTGTAAAAAGCTAGTATCTTGCTTACCTGGGCTCATTCTTGTTTTTACCTCTCAGCAAAATGAAATCTAGTGGTTCTAATAATACATGTGTCTTTAGAGACAGGACTTCAGAGTCATAGCTGAGAACACATTGCAGCCATTTCAGGCTTCGACTAAATTTCTTTACTGTCAAGAAACCAGATTTCTACTTGTTTAGGCTCTCCTAAAGAGCCTTCTTTCTCCTCAGTTTAGGCTCTCCTAATCCTACAGTCTCAGAGGGTACTGGCACAAGTCAGTTCTCAAGACCAATACCACACACATTTTAAAACAGCTCACTATAAATATCTGGTATATTCAGAGCCCTCAGCCAACCACTTCAACACAACACAGGCATATTTAAGATATCTACAGGAAACCACTTCCTCTATTTCTCATTCAAACATATACCTATTGTTCCTAAATTAAGTAAATTTTGAATTCTGTCTTCTAATTTTAAAATCATTCTGAAGCCCAAGTGGCATCAATTCATCTGAAACGAACACACCATAAAGCAAATCCACTGCAGCCACTAGTGGAGGCACAATAACCTCAAACAGCTTGGTCAGATCCTGTGATGGGTGAAAGAAACAAAAGGGATGAGTACAAATGAACACACCCAACTCGGCAAGGGGTGGCCAGTTTAATTACATATTCACTTCTTTACAAATAACATTTACAACGAGGGCTGAAACATAAACAGCTCCTTGCCTGGAACCTGCTCACAACAAACAGGAGCCCTGCCACCTCTCCTCCAGAGCAACCAGGGCCTCCTGACTGACTTCTGACCCACCAGGAAGAGGCTAAAAGAGGAATATCCACATAGACTGCCCTTCCAAGCAGGTGGCACATCTGAATTCTCAGCTGTTGCAGGGTTTATGATTAACAGCCATGCCACCCTGAACACAGAGCTCTCTGCTGCTGTAACCCTGTGCTCAAGCTCAGGCAAGCGGACTTACGTTTGAAAAGAAAGACCACTAAGCTCAGAAAAATCCTGAAGATCTGGATCACACAGGTTTTTGTTTGTTTGTTTTGGTGGTGTTTTTTCCTGCTTTTTGAAAGAGAATGGACATAACGATGATATTTCTAGCCCTGCAGCTATCAACAACAGATGGATTCCACAATGCACAGAAAGGCAATGGCCCCCTGTCTGTTGCATCCAGACAGGAAATTTTGTAAAAAAAAAGCATAGGTTTGTCTGCTGTACCTTACCAGACAAAAGGTTTAAGGTAAATTTGGCACCAGACACTTTTCTGTAACTCTCTTGAGACACTAATTACCAAAGACCAGGTTTCCTCACTAGCAAAAGTCAAATGAAGTCCAAATGAGTTGAAGAGAACAAACCTCTTGACCAGAAAGCAAGTTCCACGTCTCAGACTCAAGCATGTTTATAAAGCTTTACAAACTGCTAACAACCAGCTAGTTGTTTTACACTCCTCAGCCCAGATCCCAAAAGAGCCTTTACCTTAGGTACCTCGGCCTCTCTTCTGTTCTCCAGCATGCACGTTCAAATAAAACACTTATCTAAGTAACATCACAGGGAGCCAAGACATCATGTCAGATCTGAAGAAAATCAATCCAAGTGAAATTACAGGACTGAAAAAGGGGAAATTCAGATATAGTTATGGAGAATATTTTTTCCCCGAAAACTACTGCAGTACAAAATTATCATTTCCCATTAGAGACGTAATGTACATTAATATCTGATGAATTTCTGGAAGTTAATGCAAACTCAGACTAATTTTGCAAAACAGCAGCTTCAATACTTCACTACCAAAACTGCCAAGTTGCTTCTGCTAAGGCATTGTCAGACACTCTGGAGGCTTCAAGTGCATAACAACACAAGTGAAAATTAGGGCAGGTCAGACAGAAGTTTTATTAATCATGGTCATGGCGAGAGAAAGCTGGAACAGTATCTCCCCCTCTGCATCCCTGCCAATGAGTGATTGCAGAGACACAAACTACAGACAGGTTTTGGTGGAAAAAGAAAAAAGAGATGAGGAAAAACAATCATTTAAATATTAAAAAGCCAGATACACATCCCTAAGAGGGATGGACTCCTCAAGTACCTTGCTATTCACCACAATTCGAAGAAACAATGAATTAGGAAATAGTGTGACAATGTGGGAAGATGGCTTGTGGCAGAGCCCATAGGAATGGCACACCTGGTATTACCAAAAGTAGGAAGTTTGAAACAATCACAGACTGTTAACTTTTAGTCAAAAGGAACGTTCTTTTAGTTAGGATAAACCTCTTAGGCATCTTAAATATTAAAATTACCACTACAATGTAAAATCCAGAGGAAAGGGCACTTCAAGAAAATAAACCTCTACTGACTTACACTCTTTCAGTGGCATGCAGTCCCCCAGTAATTTCTGTTCCCTGTAGTGGAGAGGCGTAAGAATCACTTTGCCAGCTGCCACCCCTGTCTCCACATTACATCCACAAGGTCAGCAGATGTGACCATAAACACAGCTTTTAATTGACAAGTTTTCTCTCATTTCAAGAGCATTTCTCCAAGTGGAATTGCTGAAACAATTCTGTGCCACTGTTTGACATTTTTGTGAGTAGCATGAATGAGAAGCAAAATTGAATTGTGAGAAATAAAAGGGAGTTTCCTCCTAGGACACAGACCTAGGCAGCAGGAAGGAGATCACTCCATCCTTACCAAGTCATATAGCCTTCAAAAGGTTCAAAATCCCCTGTACATTTTCATGTCTTGGTGTTACTCTCCAACACAACCAAGGCACTCTGCAAGCTCTGGTAAGCATTTCTGAAGTCCAGAGGGGGCTCTCCAGGGGCTGCCTGAAGAGGACAAATCAGTATTATGTCAGGAGAGGCAGCTCCCTCCCAGAGCTGGGCAGAGGTCAGCCACTTCTAGCTGCCCTCACAGGCTCGGCAGGATCAAGACACAGGGCAGTAAAACCAAGAGGCCTCAGCCCACACTGCCCTCCCGGCAGAGGCTGGAGAGATGCAGCTGCAAGACTCCCAATTCCTGCCTTTTCTCCCATTCTCTACCTCAGACTATTCCTGACAGTCTTGCCTGTCATTTCCAACAGTTCAGGACCCTATGTCCCACATGGACATCTTCATCACCTATCAGACATGGCTTGAATCACAGGTCCACAACCATGGAAACAGAAAAGATTATCTTTGACAAGCCTGTCTACACACAAGGTGTAAACTTGTCTTTATCCCATGCAGGGGAAGTGGGGGTGAAAGAGGAAGGCTTGATTTTCCATGTTCCTATTTGCAAAAGAACACTAAGAAATTCAGTTCCCAGTGCTGCAAGACAAAGCAGACCCACACAAAGCAATGTGTGGGATGGGGCTCTCCCCCAGTTTACTGTTACCATAAAGACTGCTGTGACTGTTCACCATAAGCTAAAAAGAGAAGCTGTTCTATGCTTTACAGCACATCCCTCCCACCTGCCCCAGCCAGCAGAAATCCCATTACAGGCACAGTCAGCAGCACTGTGCTGGCAGAGAAACACGATTTCTCAGGGATGGCCACAGGCTCCTCAGGGAGCAGCACTGGAGAACCTTTTTCAGAATAAATTAAACCTGTAGGATAACTAGGAGTTGATTTCACATCTTGGTGACAGACCTTCAATTTAAGGGATAGAAGAAGGGCACTTGGGATCAAACACAGAGAACCTTTTATTTCTATTTCAAAATCTCAGACTGCTTCTCTTCTACAGGCCTGGCTAAAGGCAGGATTACCTAGCTGACAGAGGTCTACACTTCAGCATTTAGGATTCATGAGATCCATTTCCAGCTCTGATCTATTTGCTGTGATTCCTCCATTTTCCTCATCAGCTTACGGTTGCTTTATTTTAGGGGTAAAACAGCAGGCTAGCCCAAAGATGTTTCTCAGAGTATATATCTTTGCAGCACTCAAAACAGTACTGAATTTCTGGAGCCTCTGCATTAGTCTTGAGCTAGTTAGGTGATTTGTAGGATGATGTATCCTCACCAGTTTGAGCTGAATATTCACTAGGCCTGTTTCTTTCTACTAAGGATCTCATTTATTCTAGGGCCTAAATTTACAAGTCCTCAGAAAATGAATAGTCATTACACACAGAGAGGACTTTATCACTCCTGATATTCCCAACCTCTTTCAGCAATTGTCTAGAAAACACTTGTAGGAAAAGCAAGAGAGGACAGATTCAAGGTCAACTCCTCTAATCCAGCACCATGGTCATTCAGCACCCAACACCCACCAACTCATTTTGAGAGAAAAGAGACAAAAGACACTGACAGAAAAAAGAAGCAATAGAGCCAGTCAGGTCAGATCTGCACATCCTACACGGGGAACTGTGGCTATTTTGCACACACCTTAACTCTCTATTGTGCTAGAGAAGCTCCAAGCCCTACAGAGGGTAGCCTGCAGTTTGAGGAATTTTTGCTCTCATTACCCACAGCAGGATTTTTATTATAGGATGGAAACAGAAATACCTGCGTCTTTACCACGTGCCAAAACCAAGAAGTTAAAGGAAGGTAAATTGGAAGGCCAACATTCAAAAGAGTCACTAAGAAAGGCTTCAGGGTTTCCTCAAATAACAACTCACAATTAAACCACTCCTTCACCCTGGGAAGTACGAATAGGTGAAGGCACAAGTTGACAAGAGATTCTGAGAGGGCAGCACAAAATTTACAAATCCTCTTGGCCAAAACCAACTTTGTTCTCCACAACTATACTCAACCCAGACCCACTAGTACTCTTTGACGTAAATGAGAAAATTCCCAGCAACAGCTGAACAAGAGTACGAATAAGGATAAAGTGCAATTGGAAAGACAAAGCAGAAGACACTTGTGACTCATGGGGCTCTCTTCCTTTTTAGAAAGAGGCAACATAATGCCAAATAACAAAATCTGCCCTGAGACCATCTGCGCTCGCCTGTTTTGATGCATTTCCCAGACAAAGTGAGCAGACCTGTCTCCTCACCCGTGCTGCTCAGCTTTAGCTTTCCGGAGCCAGCTACTATTATTCAGCATCATTACTGCGTTACGTGACACGATTATCAGCTCTGCAAGCTGCTCCAGCTCTAGAGCAAGCAGCACAAAGCAGCTTCCATAATCTTCTCAGCCCACCAGCCTCAAGACAGTCTGAAGTGCATATAAAAAGCAGACTTACCTGGCTTGCTTCCTTCACAGTCATGCCCCAGCTGACCTTTGGTGTTCAAGCCACAGGTGTACACCTCCCCATCTTCCAACAAGAACACAGAGTGGTTTCCTCCACATGCCACCTCCTTGACATTTCTATCGTGAATGAATCCATACACCTGTGGTTCAGGAATAATGACCTGGAGGTTGCTACCTATCCCAGGTTGTCCAAAAGACGAGTAGCCCCAGCATAGCATTTTCTCTCTTTTCAGCAAGTCATGTATCCTTCCTGGGCAAGAGAAACAGGGGAATGAGTGTGAGTGAAGGAAGTACGCCACAAGTAATCCTGCAGAGATCCTGCTGCTCACGGCAGGAGGTGGAAACCAGAAAAGGCATTTCCTCTATGACTGTCAGGTTTGTGAACTGTCAGTAAACCATTACACAGACAGGGAGGAATGAAGACAGCTCAGCTCTGATACTGAATCAGCACCTTTATGCCTTGGCCATCTCCATCTGCAAGGCAGTAGAAATACTCTAAATCCCAGCAGACAGAGCTTTTACTTTGCAAAATTACTCTGCTTCAAACACCAAATATCAAACAACTCTCCAAACCAACAGTAAAGTTTTTTAGGCATTAACAGGTCCAAAACGGAACTTTTAGAGTTATGGCATCATATTTGAGACCATTTCTAAATCAATCTTTAAGAATTATCTTAAAGGTGGTTAGACTAGTCCTGAACGGACTGACATAGGTATTTGTGGTGTACTGGTCAATGCACAAACGTGTTATTTCTGACAAACACAGATTAAGAAGTACTTTGCTCAACTGAACACAGTTTTGCAACCCAAATTTTTACCTGTACACACACACCCCCTGAACTGCAGAAAGAATTTCCTAAGAAGCAGCAGTTTACACAGAGCAGCACACTGACAGCTTGGCCCTGACAGCAATGGGCAGGTAATTTTGATGCAACTTGCCAGCAGTCAGGTGTTATCTTTTGCACTGTGCTCAGTGAAAGTCAGGGATTTCAGAGTGGGGAACACGGGAAGGGGAAAAATAAAGCAATATAAAAGGTCCAAGGAATTACACAACATCAACTTGATAAAGACAACAGGATGCTAATGCACAAAAACTGGGGAAGAAAACAGCATTCCAAAAGAAGCACATGAAAGATTTTAGTAACACTCCCTTGTCATTCCTAATCTCAACAGGTTGGGGTTATTTGTTAAGCATGCTATACTAATAAGACATTGAGAACTCCTCTGATTGAACCAGAAACTAATTAAAACTTTCTCTTTTTTTTTTTTTTTTTGCAAAGGTAAGAAGAAAGAAGATTAGAAAATGAAAGATCTCAGACATTAAGTCTTAAGACACATCATGCCAAGTTTTAAGCTAAGGCACTTTGCAGCAGCAGCATTTTCTATCTTAGCTAGAAAAGCTAAAGGTAACCCCTGAAGTGGCAGATTCCTTCTCCCACTCTGAAATGATAGGAAATGCATTTGGTTTGTTTCTAAAACCTGGTACTAATTCAAGCTCTGGGTATTAGCAACAAAGCCCTTCCTAATCTAAGCCCTAAGCAATGGGTGTTCATCTCTTACCCTCTGCCTGTCAGCTGTGGTCACTTCCACAGAGACAGGACTCAGCTGGAAGAGGGAGGGAGAGAATTGGATTTTCCAGTTAGTACTTCATCAGTGGTGCAATTTCCTCCCACAAACTGTTTCCTAGGATCTCTTATTAGATGCTTTAAAGTAAGGCAGGATCCCGTTTATCTCTAACAGCCCTTCCTCCTCCATAACATAATTCAACTCATTCACACTCACATGTGCTTATCACTGGCCAGCTCCAAAGAACCCAGAGGAAAAAGCAGGAGGTTACAAGGCTCTGCCTGGTTAAATCAGTCATGGTGTACACTCTGTATTTGGTTGCCCTAAGCACAAAAGCCTGATGGAAGATACCCTCTATGCTGGCTACGCTAAGAATAGGAACGCCGTGGGACACAAGAAAATGGAAGTGTGTGCGTGTGCTTTAAATGACACAACTGCTACATTTATAGCGAACTTCATGTTCCATCACACCACCAAAAAAAAAAAAAAACCAACAAAAAAACCCCAAAGCAAAAATACGTGAGCAACACCCTGAAGGTGGCAGGGAATCATTTCAAAATTGAGACGGCAGAAATCTGGGACTGCCATTTCTCTCAGCCTGGGGAATTGCCATGTTACACAGTTATAAGGAGCACAACAGCAGCAATCCTGAAGATCCAAAGATCATATTCCCTGCTAGGATAAATGGATACTGCCTCTGAGCTGAAAAGATTTCACAAGTATACGATTTGAACTACAATGACATTGTACAACATGAGCTAAATATTAATTTGGGATAACTTCTAAAAGGATACCTCAACAGTCTGCTCCCTATAGACTACAGTCATCTTCCCTAGTGCTGCCTTCATTTAAAAATGCTAAAAATACTTTAATTACTTTCCTTGTGTTCATATTCCACACAAGAATTTGCTGCTCATGGGCAAAGGGATATGATATGATTGATAAGAGATGGTTTTTCCTCCAGCTAAGACACTACTTGAAACAGGAGAAGTTCAAACTGCCAGTAATTCATATAAACACTAGGGTGATATTTCAGTGTTCAACCCTCCATTCATGCTAGAGGCCAGATTTTTCTAAATCCCCTCAAATTTAACAATCCCTACATCAGACATACAAAATATGGTCTTCACTAGATTTTTTTGGGGTAGTTTTTTAAAAATCATCTCTATCCAATCCCAGCCCCCATCCTTCAAACATTTTGCCAATAAATCCCTGTGCAGCTCGGTTTCACAGGAACAGAGCAACACTTTCCACTGGAGAGCAAAAACCAACACAGCCACTTACAATTTGACTGTACAGATTTGTATTTCCAATGGCCTGGTGAATTTACTTATGTTGAAGACACAGCCCATTTTTAAAACCACATCTCTTAGACTGTTTTTTTCTCCCCCCACAAAAAAGCTGCTGCAGATCTTGATACATTATGTGTTCAAGTAGGAGCTGTGTCCTGAAACACAACGAGGCTTTAAATGATAATTTCACACTCTGTTTCTAATCTGATTAGGGCAATCACATTTTTTTGACAGTAGCAAAGGAAGTAAAAATATATGTTACACTGCAAACTACCTCTACAAGCTGCATACCTTTCTTATACTAAAACAATTACATTAAAAGTTTCTAGTGTAGCCAAGCTCTAACAGACATGAGTCTGCACACACACACACACAGATATATATATCAAATGTATGATTTATATTCACTCATCTGGAATTTTGTAAGAGATTAATATTCCTAGAGCCCAGCTCAATACACCTTAAAAAAGCTGAATTTTTCTCTTCAGAGGACAAGTCCTTAGGGGAGATATTTTTCTTAAATGCATCAGTTAGGGATTAAAGTTCACAGTTCCTTTTAAAAACTAGATTTCAAAAATCACAAGAACTGCTGTGCCAAACCACATCACCTATTCCTGTTCTTCACAGATCACAACACAGCCAGCTTGGTATTCATATTTCTGAGATAAGAACAGATGCAATGCAGTAAAGCCAGTAATTTGCAGAGAATCCCCACATACACAGAAAAAAGGGGAGGGGTAAGGTAAAAGCCACATCCTCAGACTCTGACATTCCAGGAATAATTCACCATCAAAACAGTGAAGGATGTACATAGCACAGCTAGAGCTAGGAAAACCTCACACTGTGAGGAATATTTTGAGGAAATCTATTGTGGGTGGAAGACCCACCCTCTGCTATAATAAGGTTCTGCTGACATACTAAGTATATATCCCTTGGTGAAAAAACAACCCCTGCGGTTTGCTAAAATAATAATGCTGCGTGTATGATCATGACAGGATGAGTTTTATTTTGCCTTTTTTTTCTCCCCCTCTCTCTTTTTAACAGCTCTCCTGCCACACAGTCTCTTCTCACAATCACACAAACATATTCTAAAGCCATTTCCACTCTGCAACCTTTCTGGGAAAGTCAGCTAAGTAAATACCGTGATTGCAACAAACAACACTCAAAGCTCAGTGCTCTCTAAACAAAGAGATCTGCCAACTAGCAGGGCACGAATAAACAAGTTTTTCCTTCCCTCTTGTTTGTGAGATTTCAGATAGCAAATGTGTTTCTTCTACCAGCATTGCTCAACATTGACGGAATTTACTGCCTCTTTCTGCCACTAAGCCTCCAAGCCACTTTCTTTTTCCTTTCACCTCCGTTTAAGCCATTCAATGTCCAATGCAGACCAGGTTACAGAGCAAGAGAATACAAGGTGTACCAGCAAGTGAGTTAAAGGAGGAACAGAGCACTTCCACTGCACAAACGCATGCCTTCAAATGGAGGTGCCCCCACAGAAAACATTTAAAAATAGATACCTAAAATCAAATATGACAACTCCCCCGCCATCACCTCCATTTTGCAATCCCAGTAAAAACACCTCCCTGCCTTCATCCCGGACACCCCGGGTTTCTTGGCTCCTTGGCTTCCGCGCTGCTGCTGCTGCTGCTGCTGCTGCTGCTTCCCACGCCCAGACCGGCGCTTCCCCGCGGGCACACACCGACCCCGGACCGACAGCGGCCCCCTGTCCTCCCCACAGCCAGGTGGTGATGCAGCGGTGGCAGCAGCAGCAGCGGCAGCAGCGCCGAGCGGCTCCCGCCGCAGCCCCGCGGCCGCCTCAGGCTCCCCGCCCCGGCCCGGGGACGCGTGTCCTGCGCCGCGGAGAGCGGCGGGGGCTCCGCCGCGCCCGAGCCCCGGCTCCCCACGCACCGCCTCGGTACCGCGACCGGCTGCAGCCCCACCGCAGGGCTCGGCTCGTTCTCCCCGGCACTCACCGCCACCAGCCCCGCCGCTGCCGCCGCGGCGACGAGGAAGTCCCGGCCCCGCTGCTGTCGCCGCCGCCGCCGGGAGTGACGCGCGGCACGGCCAATGCGCAGGGCGGGCCCGGCCCCCGGCGGGCGCAGGGAGGGCCGGGAATCTCCTTTCCCGGGAGCCAGGGCACGGCGTGGGGTCAGAGCTCCTTGCGCTGCCTCAGCCTTCCCGCTGGTGTTGGAATGCCGCGGGAGCTGGGGCGCAGACGGAGTGCTAAGGACAGCCGGCCCCCGCCTGCGGGGACTGCGGAGCTTTAGCCTTGCCGGCGGAGCAGATCAGTGGCCGCTCTAAGGACAATAGAAATCAGCGGGCGAAGTTAAGCACATTCCAGAATTTAAGCTGTTCTAAATGAAGGTTTCAAGGGACAGACAGCTTCCCAGTGTTGAAAATGTGTTAAGCACGAAATATAATTTACTAATAACAAGTCAGTTCCTTTCCCCTAGTCGGTTTCTTAGTCTTGCATTTTGTGGCCTCTAGTCACCTGGCAGTGTCTTGTGCTTAGGAACTCATACATTTTATACAAAGTTTCAACCGCAGGAAAAGGTTTATTGTCCAAGTATACATCTCTGTTTAGAGAAAGGGGGGGAAAAAAAAAGAAAGGCCAATGAGCAAGCGATTATATAACTCCCGAGTAGTCGTTTTCTGGTTTTAATGCCATCCATTAGGAAAAGACTGTGCTCCACGAGAGCAGTGTACAACCTGGATCCCATTCAGAACACCACACTGACAGTCCATATTTGAGCAAACCTCAGACAGATGTTGGCAAGGGCTCGCGATGGGGGGAAAAAGTCCCTAAAGCAAGTCCAGTGCCCACAAGTATTCATAGTTCTTACACTGAATCTGTCAGTCTGCAGTGTTTGTGCATTTAGCAGACAATATGTGGCAGATAAAAAACCACCTGTATTTGCACGGATCATGCGTGTTCAGCATAAAAAGAGCTACTCCGGTGTCAAATTACACCTGTGATGTAACAGCTTTTACTTAACCAGTGTCACAAGCAGCTTCTAGAATAACTAAAAGCATAGATAGAGGAAAACATATTTTCCGTGTTTTCTTTTGTTTCTGTTTTATTTCATCGTCTGGAGACCTTTACAAAATAGTCAGCATTTCCTTTTACACTCGGTTTCCTCTGTCTCTGATTGCGCAATCAAGGAGGGGAAGGTACACACTCAAAAAAAAGGTGGGGGGAAAAAAAATAAGAAAATGATGGAGTAAACCCTGCCATTTGTATGAGGGAGCCAGGAGTCTCTTATTGAAACCTATTTCAAACTGGCCACATTTCAGCTTCCTGGAGAACTTTTAAGGCTGCTCTTGCACTTCTCTACAGGTGACATTCAGCTCAGATGAGTGGCCTAAAAAAAATTCCTGCTGCAGGTTCAATGTACTTTTGCTGCCTGTGTGAAGCCTTTTAAACTCACAGCTGAATGAGATGCTCACTCCTGTTATATTCTCCTGCATGTTTTATAACGAGCACTGCTTGAGAAAATGTAGGCACAACTCAGTGTCCAAATTAATTTCAGAAAATGAGAGAGGAGTGCACTGAAGGTCTTTATATAATATTATATAAATATATATAT